>JALXJV020000003.1:37088289-37236503 GCA_024633595.2 Lepomis macrochirus | reverse complement strand
GCGGAAAACAAATCTCCAAGTTCATTATGACATCTATAAAGAGAGACTTCGCATTTATAATTTAGAGCTGAGAAATGCAAGGCGGTCCTTCTTCTCTGACATCATCGCCAAAAACACTAATAATGCACGTGCCCTGTTTGCTACTGTCGACAGGCTAACCAACCCTCCTGTGTCTGTAGCCTCTGACCTTCTATCCACCAGGGCCTGCAATGAATTTGCTTCCTTCTTTGCAGACAAAATTCAAACAATTAGGCAAGCAATCACCACCTCCATGTCAGGTACAGGATATGTCCTATCCCGGTGTCCACTAAAAAAACAATTCATATAGCATGAGACAATTTGATTCTGTTAACCATAAAAATCTGGAGGACATAATACAACATCTGAAATCCTCCTCATGCTGCCTTGATATTCTGCCAACAGGTTTTTTCAAAAAGGTGTCTAAATGCATGGCCTTAGATTTACTACAAATTGTCAACATGTCTCTCCTCTCAGGTTTTTTCCCACAGGCCCTGAAAACTGCAGTTATTAAGCCACTCTTAAAAAAAAGAGCAATCTAGACAGTTCACTAATGAGCAATTACAGGCCCATATCAAATCTCCCATTTTTAAGTAAAATCATTGAAAAGGCTGTTTTTCAACAGCTTAGTGCTTTCATGGCACTAAATAACTGTTTTGATGTCTTCCAGTCAGGTTTTCGACCACACCACAGCACTGAGACGGCTCTAGTTAAGGTCTTCAATGACATCCATTTAAACACTGACAGTGGCAGAATTTCAGTCTTAGTATTATTGGATCTCAGTGCTGCATTTGACACGGTAGACCACAACATATTACTAGACAGACTTGAAAACTGGGTTGGACTTTCTGGCACAGTACTAAACTGGTTTGAATCCTACTTAAAGGACAGGGACTACTTTGTGTCTATAGGTAACTACACATCTGAGCTGACAAAAATGACATGTGGAGTTCCCCAAGGCTCCATTCTTGGACCTCTTTTGTTTAACATTTACATGCTTCCACTGGCTCAGATTATGAAAACCAACAAAATATGTTACCATAATTATGCAGATGACACAGATTTACATAACCATTTCACCAGGAGACTATGATCCCATACAGGTGCTGAGTAACTGTATTGAGCAGGTCAATGACTGGATGTGCCAGAATTTTCTCCAGTTAAACAAAGATAAGACTGAAGTTATTGTTTTTGGAGCCAGGGAGGAACGATTGAAAGTCAGTGCTCGACTTCAATCTGTAATGTTAAGAACCACCGGACCAAGCCAGAAATCTTGGTGTAGTCATGGACTCAGACCTGAATTTGAGGAGCCATATTAAGACAATTACAAAGTCAGCCTACTATCACCTGAAGAATATATCAAGGATAAGAGGCCTTATGTCTCAGCAGGACCTGGAAAAGCTTATCCATGCATTTATCTTCAGTCCACTTGACTACTGTAACAGTGTCCTTACAGGGCTCCCTAAGAAATCCATCAGACAGCTGCAGCTGATTCAGAACGCTGCTGCTCGAGTCCTCACTAAGACCAAAAAGGTGGATCACATCACCCCAGTTCTGAGGTCTTTACATTGGCTTCCTGTATGTCAAAAAATTGATTTCAAAATCCTGCTGTTAGTTTACAAAGCACTAAATGATTTAGGGCCAAAATATATTTCTGATCTTCTGCTTCGTTATGAACCAACCAGACCTCTCAGGTCGTCTGGGAACAGGTCTGCTTTCTGTCCCCAGAGTCAAAACTAAACAAGGAGAAGCAGCGTTCAGTTATTATGCTCCGTATATTTGGAACAAACTCCCAGATAACTGCAGGTCTGCTGAAACTGTCAGCTCTTTTAAATCAAGACTGAAGACCTTTCTTTTTACCATTGCTTTTAATTAAATATTTAAGATTTTCTTTTTATTGATAACTTACACTGCACTGTAACTTTTACTGTCCTGTTTTCTTTTTCTTTGTTTTTTAGCTTTTTACCATTGCTTTTAATTAAATACTGTAACTTTTCTTTGTTTTTAGCTTTTACTATTGCTTTTAATTCCATTTAACTCTTTTAACTTTTATTATATTTTATGTTGCTTTCAAACGTTTTTATTGTGTTTCCCTATTTTATGTTTTATGTAAAGCACTTTGAATTGCCTTGTTGTTTAAATGTGCTATATAAATACACTTGCCTTGCCTTGCCTTGCCTTGCCTAGTGTTTACTTCTGGTCTGTATACTTGTGTGTTCTGGTTTAACTGTCTCTCTGCCAACCTGCCTCTCTGTTACCCCCTGTTGTCTCTGCCTGCCTGCCTCTCTGTTTTCCTGCTGTCTCTCTGCCTGCCTCGTTAACCTGATCCCGGTCACCTGTGTTGCTCCCTCCCAGCTCGTTAACCCATGTGTGTATATATTCTTGTTTGTTTCGTCAGTCTGTGTCCGGTCATTGTAGTGCAGTGTGGCGTTCACACTCTGTCCGTTGCGTCTTGTTGAGTGTTCCGCCTTGTGCTCTGGTTTCCCTGTCTGTATTATTCCCTGTTGTTTTGGATCGCCTTGTGTTGGGATGGATTTACCTGTGTTTGGACTTAGCCCTTGTTCTTATACGTAAGCCTGTTTTGTTCAGTTTTGGATTAATAAATCAATTTTTGAACTGCAACCTCCTCTCGCCACTGTGTCTTGCATTTGGCTCCCACCTCCTCTGCACTCACCCACGGAATCGTGACACCCTCTTACTTTGGCTCTCATGCCGTCCCACTTTAAGTCAGTTTGAGATAAAGATAATCTCATAGTACTGACTTCTTATTTCTTCTCTTTTGGAAACTTTCTAATGTTTGTTTTAAAAATGGATATACTGTAAAACAGGTCGCATCTAGTTTATTCCAAAGTGAACAAAGCTGTGTACAATACTGTATGATGCAAAGGAACAGTCAAATATGTGCACATGATCTCTGCAGTTAATCTCAAAGTGCACTGAGGCAGGACATCACACAGAGGCTGCAGTGAAAGAACAACAGCAATGTACTGAAAGTGAATAGTATGAAAAAACTGAAGATTAAATATTAGGAGGGTGGAGCTCGGCTTCTTTCCTTCCTCTGGTCAGGCTGCTGCACTGTGTGGATGATACTGTATGGTGTGACATAAAACATTACAGACTTATTCTAAAATTAAAATTAATTTTTAAACATGGAAGTTGAAATTATAACTGTGTTCAGGTATGAGATAAAGGTAAACTGTAGCAGATATTTTTTAAGCATTTGACTTGTTCTCCATTTTAAACATTAAATATTGTTCATAATCAAAATTTTATATAATTTAGTTTATGACATTTGCATTGGTAAGGTATAAACGCAATGAGATGCTGCTGGTTTAAAAAAAAAAAGTCATAGTCTTGTAAAGACTTCAGTTTAAAGAAAGAGTGAAGTGAGTCTCCAGGGTTGCAGGGGTCGCACCACATTGCATCACATCACAAATCAAAAATGATTATTTACTAAAACCCACCTTCCTCTGATTTTCTGAAGTGCGCTAACACAAAATAAAGATGTACAGTACCTTGTGCAGAGAGAAGGAAGACAACCAATCCACTCGCTGCTGCTGTTAAACTCATTGCTGCTCCTCACGTCTGTTAAATCAGCAGGTAGATCACATACGAGAAGTCCTGAATGTCAGTTAGTCACAATAAATATTTCTAATGTAAAAGGAAGGATGCTGTCTTTTACATTCTTTGAGGACAGTTTGACTCTCTGTGCTTGGTACAGTGTTTGATAAGTTGTGATAACACTGCCCTGACTTCCTTCCTCTTTACATTATTAATATGCATCAACAGATGGATGTCAGTAAATATCTGCAAGTTGAAATGAATAAATGATTCGTTTTGTTCTTAAATGTTTTTTATTCTTGTTGTTGTTTTGCAAATGATGCAGCAGAAACTTCTTGAAATATAGTTTATGGAAATAAAAGTGATGTTTTATGACTGGGTCTATTTTGTGTTTGTCTCGTGCAGGAGAGGACAAACATTAACAGGTCAACATTTGGGTGAAGCTTTATAAATTGTTGCCAGTGGTTTCACTTTCCACTGATCAACAGTTGGTGGTAAAGAAACACGTGTAAACATGGATGTAAACACTGTAGGATTTAAAATATTCAAAGGATTCTGCCACTGAGGACTACGTTCAAGACCCAATGTTGATTAATGTTCTTCATCACTCTCATCCATGTAAGAAATGTCCACTGGTGAGCCTTTGACTGCACAGATGCCTCTGTTGGTGTTAAATCACTCTGTTGCAGGTTTGTATTTATAGACACCTGAAAGATAAAGGATTTTAAAACAGCTCTGGTAAAACTACATTTTTCACTGCAGTAACAGCACAGGTAGTGTTGCTGTAGATGCTTAATGAGAAATGCATGTTGCTAATACAGAAAGAGGAAGTGTGGTCACTCTCGACCGCTCACACACACAATGTACTGTATGTATGTGGCACATTAACTAAAAGGCACCACCAGGTGGAGGTAGAGGAACACTGGGCGAGAGGGAAAATCCATTGTCCTTTTACATCACACAAAACTGTCTAAAGACTAATACTCATCTAAAAAAATGGATGCCAGATGCACACAACAGAAACAATAGTTACATCCACACCCATTATAGTCTACATCAACCACCTGCGTACTCTGATTCTGCTCTCAGATCCACAGACACATCATGTTTCATTTTTTAAAGCACCTTGCTTTTCAACTGTGTTCAACTGGTTTTAACACACATTTCAGGAAAACTGTAAGTCTCTTTTTTAAAAACAAACAAACAAACAAAGCTTTAATTCTTTTCCCAGTTACACAGAGAGCACATCAGAAACAACATTTAACCTGTGAACCATGAGGCAGCTGAACTGAACAGGATAAAAGTGCAGATTCTTAGAAGGATTATATTAGAAAGACGTGTGTGTTCTTTATTTATTCTTTATTTTAACTTCAGAGGGAGTGGGGAAGAAAAACTAGTTTAACCAATAGTAAAACATGGCACACACATACTGAATGGTTTGGTTTGCTCAGGTGGCGCAGTAGTATAAATCGTATACTGTGAACAGAGATATTTCAATTAAGCCCAGGACCTTTGTCATGTGAGCACAAATGTGAGCAATAAAAATATATAGGTAACAGAAAATTTGATTATGGAACAAACTGTATAATATAATGGACAGTAGAGGCATCTGTGGCCTCTAAATGGAAGATCAGTGGTTCGATCCCTGGCTTCTGCAGTCTGCAAGTGGTAGTATCTACTTGGTTACTCCTTCAGGATAAACATCTTATGGTGCTTTCAGACCAAAAGCAAAGCGAGCGTTCGGGGCAGTGAGTTTACATATAAAGTCAATTCAAAGATGCGTAGAGCCACGATTTCCTGTCGGGTGGCATGAAGTAACGCAAAGGGGGCGGGGCCGACAACGCAATGGAAGGGTGGTGATGGCACAATGGGTAAGACTATACCTTTGGTGTGAGAGACCGGGGTTCAATCCACCACTGTGACCCATCTACCAATGTGTCTCTGAGCAAAATACTAGTTGCTCCAGAGGCGTGCGACCTCTGACATGTATAGCAATTGTAAGTCGCTTTGGATAAAAGCGTCAGCTAAATGAATAAATATAAATGTAAGGCGAAGCGAAGGCAACGCGGAGGAATTCGCGTGAGTTGAATATTTTCAACTCAAGCAAGAAATTCGCATGACGCTGAGTCGCGATAGCCTATCAACATTGAAATTGTCCGTACGTCACCAAGGCTTCACCAAGCGTTGTGTGGAGAGGGCCGGGCAGAGCGGGCAATTGAAAATCTGGACATGGACTTTGCTCAACTTCGCCGTTTGCTCGAGGGAGGAGCTCGGAGTAAACTGCTTTTATTCAATTAGCTTTTGACTTTAGTTTTTAGGATTACAACGTTGATTTATCTTCCCTCAAGCTTCTCAGCAGCTATACACATCCGGTCCCAGTTTTGTTAGCTTTGTTTGGCACTACTTCATATTTATATAAAAACCGGACAAAACTGGACTTTGCTGGGAGAAAAGAAAGCGAAGAGGTTGAACTACCTGGTGAGTTCAGAAAACGTGTATGTAACTTTATTCCAGCTATGATTGTACTTTACTGTGACCAAGTTAGCGTAGCCCTGATCGATACAAACTCCATTCAGACAACAAACATTTCAGAAGTTGTTGTCCTGCTGTCTTGCTGACAGACCTGACAAAGCATGAATTCATATGTTTAACAAATCTGCATCATGTTGTAGTTATTTCGGCATCATTTTGATCCGTTTATTGCTATTTAATCACAGCAAAATGTTTACTTTAGTTTCATACACTTGTAGTAATGGCGAATTGTGTTTATTCACGTTATTGCGTTAAAATCACCTTCTTGCATTGTGTGTGAAGATTTGCAGTGAATGTACTCACGCGAGGAAAGCGTCGCGAGGCGAAAATTCACAGTTGGTCTGAAAGCACCATTAGTCATCTTTGGCAAGATAATGAACCGCTAATTGCTCCTCAATGATGTGCCGTCATTTACAGTATACTGTAGAATACTTTCAGCACTTCTAAGGTGATTTTAAAACATGTTTCTGGCTTTGTTTGTTATTAGATTCATTGATAGTTAAAGTCACTCAACTGAAAAGATGGCATTATGTTCTATTTCAAAAGAAACTTATAATTTGAATCGGTTTTGTGGTCTGAATGAAAGACAGGCTGTGCTGAGTGTGATGAGTTTGGAGTTTCATACTAAAAGTTTCAAAATTTTACCACATACTTGCGATAATATTACCAACGCAAACCAACAAAAACTGGAACCGGGAATTCCAAAGGTCAAAGGTCAGTACTCAGTCAGTGTTTCAAGTTTCTATAATATCATGGACAACTTATTGCAGTTTAGTTACGTTGGTGTGTTGTGCTGTTATTCTTCCAGAACTCTGATCTTTTTCAGTTTAATTCAATTCATTCAAATGGTAGTATTCATACTACTTCGGCCCGTCTGACAGAAACAGTTTGGGACTGTATGTTAGAAAGACAAGGAGGTGGGAACTGAATCTCGTGGCACAAAAATGACATGGAAAGGAGTGGTGGTTTTCAAAATGGCTTCTATATATTTATGAATAACCTTTTTTGTTTATTTAATGTTGGAATCTTTATATAAGTTATCTCATATTTACTCAGTACATGGAAAAACATATATGGAAGTATAAAGCATTTTGTTAATATGAGTTTTTGAGTTTGTTACAGAGAAATGTTCACAGGAAGCCTGCAGTGGATGGGTGTCAGACAGAAGTCACAGAGCAGACACCCGAAGAAGCAGGAACCAAAACAGCTACTGATGCGGCTGTGATTAACAGACATAGTTCCTGGAAAATTCTACAGTAACATATGTTAATCTAACGATGTCACAGTTCATGTTGCTGCTTTATCCCCTTTGCCCCATATAGCAGCAATGTGCATGTAACTAGGGACCTCCCTGAACATAATAAAAAGAGAGGAAACGCAAGAGATGCCTCAGAGCGGTTGGAGTATGTAACTGAGTACATCTCTGTCCGTTCTCCTCGCGAGTAAAAAAGAAAAGCTATTAACTCTCTTGTCTTTCTTCCTTGTTTGATATTTTAGGTGTATAAACCTGACATTTACTTGGTCCTTCGAGCCGGATGTCCATCTTAATGTTTCCACAATGCCCAGTAAACTTGCTAGGACGAGATGGTCTTTTGTTGCTAGGATTAGCACTAATACCATCAGCTGAGGGACAGATTGGGGTAAAAAAGAAAAGCTGAATTGCTGCAAGGGGACATATGTGTCCTTCAAGGGATAGGAGAACCAAAATATTACTATTCCCTCGACATCCCAGACAAGCCACCACACAATACTGCCACAGCCCTATTAAATGAAGGAAGAAATGCAATATCTAAATTACAAAGTGAAATGTCAGCTGACGATTTGCATGTCACAATGTGGTACAAAAACACAGCAGGCCCAGATAGAGACTGTGAGAAAAGGTATTAAATCCGAAAGTAGTATAGTGTTGTTGCACCTGGGCCACCATCTCACCACTGTGGGAAGTATGGTAGGATGGATTCAGGTGTTTAGATCCTGGATAGGCCCGAAAGTCAGTGAAGAAACCCACGGGCTGCTGACCTTATTAGGGAGTAAAAGCAGTTGAGATGGCTTTTAAGGTGTGACGCATGTTAGTGGTGATCTCTCTCGAGGTCCTACTTTCGGCCACATCAGAAACGCACTTATGCCAGGGAAGTAATTATTATAGCCATGGCATACAGGTGTGTATTCCAAATAATACCAGTGTTTCTGTAGTGCTTCCATTTTCAAGTCTTACCAGAAAGGAAGCGAAGGGCAGTGATTATAGTACTCATACATGGTATATGACAAATGATCTAAAAGATACATCATGAGTCGAACTCTAGTGGCAGATGAAAATGATAACTGGACACCTAGTTGGGCAACTACTGAATATGCACAACACCACAAACGGCTTCTTAAACTGGCACATACAAACATTCAAGCACTGGACTTTTGTTAACAGTAAATCTAACATCCAGTGCATTGATGCCGCCCTCCCATAATCCCACAGGGACATCACTAACCAGGTGTTGGGGATTCCTTCTATGGGCCTACAGTTCAGGATATGACCCAAAATTTGCCATTTACATATGTGAAGTGAATAATACTTATCTCCAGTTTAGTTGAAAGGTGGAATACGCATTATCGGCACACCAAAATCTGCTGACGAATGGTTCCAAGTGACCACAAATAATAACTGGACATAGTAATAACTGGTTGCTAATGGTGGAACAAGCGGGTAACATGACAGAAGGAAATTGCGTAGTGTGTATGGGACCTAGACCACTCCTACAGGTAATGCCAACATCTGTAGAAGACAGTTGTACCATTAAAGTGATGAATAATACCAATCCTAAGAAAGGCTGCCAGAGATGGGATTCTGTGTTCCCTGTCATTGCAGCAGACAAAAAGAAACCCCTATTCTCTAAAAGAGTGGCACGTGGAAATTTCACATGCATGAATATGATAGGGACAGGTACCAAACTGGGTAACCTTTCCAAAGAATGGTGTACTGTTGCTGTGAAGACCACGTACGTTCAAACCAATTTCTCAAGGAGATGTGTGGTGGTGGTGCGGGGATCATAGATTGTTTGACAAATTACCATATAATGTGACAGGACTCTGTTCACTAGTGACATTGATACCAGTTTCGATATATCCCATCAGGGCCGTGGGAAGTAGGGGTGCAGACATTACAGCACTCTCTAACAGATGCAAAAAATAAATAAGTAAACGTATTAAAACATTTTTTAAATGCTCCTGGCGTACAACGCAGCAACAGTGATTTGGCGATAAGAGTTTTACCAGGCTGTTGACTTGGTGTCAGCGGAGCTGAAGAGACAGTTTGATCAAGAGAGTATGACACTAGCAGTAAGCCGAGAGAGGTCAGCGGCGTAACCAGAGAATCTCAATGTAGCACAGTGACAGGCGTAGCTCCATCCTCAAGCGAGAGCTCTGTTTACTGAGGCTGAAAAACTCATACAATTGTGTCTGTGTTTACCTATATCAGTGGCCTCATCTGAGCGATCATTCTCCAACTTGCGCCGATTAAAAACATGGTTACGTTCCACCATGACACAGAATAGACTCACACACTTGTCCCTGATGAATGTCCTCACAGACATTTTGAACGCTTTGGGCATCCATTCCGTCGTGAGAGACTTTATCTACACAACTCCTGAGCGCAAGCCACATTCGAGTAATGTGACAGGAGCACCCTGGTAAAGCGTATATTATGAGCTGCCGCTGAGCAGTTTAACATAACATAACATACGCATTAATGTCACACTGATAATTCTGCTGAAAAATGTATTTGGTTATATTACTGTGCAAATTGGGCTTTTGAAACGGTGAAAATGTGCCTATGTTTGTTCGTGTCCGCTGTCAGCCTGTGGACCGATTTAATGTAGGTTATTTTTATGTTCTTATGAGCTGTGTTCTGTGAGTGTGTCCTCACCCTGAGAGAGCCAGAAGTTTAAATAACGTAGGCAAAATGTATACGTGCTGTTTACATATATTATATTTGCTGTTCAATTCAATTCAATTTGATTTATAGCGCCAAATCACAACAACAGTTAGCGCTTTTCATAAAGAGCAGGTCTAGACCATACTCTGAAGTAATATACAGAAGCCCAACAATTCCCACCAAGAGCAGCACTAGGCGACACAGTCAAGGAAAAACTTCCTTTTAAGAGGCAGAAACCTTGAGCAGAACCATGGCTCAGGGTGGGCCGCCATCTGCCTCGACCGGTTGGGGGTGAGAGAGAGAGAGAGAGAGCAGAGGGAGGCAGCCTACATAGTATACACATAGAGGTACAGACAGTAAAGGTAATGTTGCTATAGTATGAATGAAAAATGGTACAGATATTTATACTAATGTTAATGATAATAATAACAGTATAATAGCAATAGGACTAGTAACAGCAGTTGCAACTGGTCTGTTGTGGATATGTTCTTGTCAGCTGTCTGCGACAACCTTTGGACCTATTTAACTATGTCTTGGCTATTTGTACGTGTCTGCTGTATGCAACGGAGTCTGGTTACAAGATTGGTATAAATATGTTTGATTCTTATTAGTGTGTGCTTACTTTGTTATTAGACATTATTAAGCGGTGTCCAGCTGACACGCTAAAAAAACACTTCCCACTACAGCACCCCTAACTTAAAATCTTTTCCCACGGCCATGTATCCCATGTTAACTGATCATTTGACTGACCTAAGTGAAATGAGAATTTGAGCAAATATGTGATAAACAGGAGGGAAATGTTGGAATCATCATGTATATAAGTTATCTCATATTTACTCTTCACTCATCATATTCAATACTGCACAATGAAGTACATAAGCATGTGCTAATATGAGTCTTTGAGTTTGTTACAGAGAAGTGTTCACAGGAAGCCTGCAGTGGATGGGTGTCAGCCAGAGGTCACACAACAGACCTCTGAAGAAACAGGAACCAAGCCCAGCCGCTGAGGAGCGACATACATAGTTCCTGGAACATTCTGTATAGTAACATATGTTAATTATTGCTGCTGTGCCCCCTTTCCCCCATATAGCAGCAATGTGCATGTAACTAGGGAAGTCCTTGAACATAATAAAAAGAGAGGAAACGGAAGAGATACCTCAGAGTGGTTGGAGGATGTAACTGAGTACATCTCTGTCCGTTCTCCTTGCGAGTAAAAAGAAAAGCTATTAACTCTCTTGTCTTTCTTTCTTGTTTGATATTTTAGGTGTCTAAACCTGACATCACTTTATTGATCAATTCTGAAGTATTATGATTTAATATGGTTGACTAATCAAGTTTGTGTAGTCTAGGCTCTGACTGTTGTTTATGCATATGCATCAAACAACAGTTCAGAGTATTCGGCCTTCTTGGAGACCCTGAATGAGTTCTGTTTTGGGCTCCTGTAGGGGACTCCTTAGTTCTGCTGGAAGACTTCAATGCGCTTGTGGGCGATGATGGAGATTCCTTGAAAGGCGTCAATGGGAGTATCGGCCCCCCTGATCTGAACCCGACTGGGTGTTTGTTGTTAGACTTCCGTGCCACGGAATCACCAATCCTGTTTGTGATATTTATGGACAGGATATCAAGGCGTAGTTGTGGTGAGGAGGGGTTAAGATCTCGTCACTGCTTTTTGTGGATGATGTGGTCCTGATGGCATCATCAGTCCATGACCTTCATCTCTCACTGGATCGGTTTGCAGCAGAGTGCGAAGTGGCTGGGATGAGGATTAGCAGCTCTAAATCTGTGGCCATGGTTCTCAGCAGGAATCCGATGGAGTGCCAACTCCAGGTAGGGAATGAGTCCTTACCCCAAGTGAAGGAGTTCAAGAACCTTGGGGTCTTGTTCACGAGTGAGGGGAGATTGGAGCAGGGGATTGGCGGAGAATCGAGCAGCGAGGCGGTATTGCACTCGCTTTACCGTACCATTGTGTCGAAAAGAGAGCTGAGCCGTAAGGCAAAGCTCTCGATCTACCGGTCAATTTTCGTTCCTACCCTCACCTACGGTCATGAAAGCTGGGTCATGACCGAAAGAACGAGATCGCGGTTACAAGCAGCCAAAATGGTTTCCCTCAGGTGGGTGTCTGGTATCTCCCTTAGAGATAGGGTGTGAAGTTCGGCCATCCGCGGGGAGCTCAGAGTAGAGCTGCTGCTACTTTGCATTGAGAGGAGCCAGTTGAGGTGGTTTGGGCATCTGGTAAGGATGCCTCCTGGACGCCTCCATAGGGAGGTGTTCCAGGCATGTCCAGATGGGAGGAGGCCTCGGGGAAGACCCAGGACTAGGTGGAGAGATTTTATCTCCACACTGGCCTGGGAACGGCTCGGGATCCCCCAGTCAGAGCTGGTTAATGTGGCTCGGGAAAGGGAAGTTTGGGGTCCCCTGCTGGAGCTGCTGCCCCCGCAACCCAACCCTGGATAAGCGGATGAAGATGGATGGATGGACCGTGAATTGCCTTGCTGTTTAAATGAGCTCTAAAAAGTAGACTTGCCTTGCCTTTTTTATCCAGTATTTAGATGTCCCATCAGTTCCTTCATTTTGTTCCAGCTTTCCTGATGCAGTGCGTAGATTAAAGTCCCCCTCCAGCCACTTTTAACTGCCGCTTTTGGCGAACGTTCCTTCTCAAACAGAGGATGCAGGTGTGGTTAATAGTCGGACGTAACATTACCATGACAACCAAAAACTGACCGACTGGAGTGTTCACTAACAATATGCTGTGTTAACATCGCTACACTGTAAAGTTTAGTCCACTTTACGTTCTGGCAGGAGCAGCTATTACTTACTTATAATAGGAACTAATGTGCTCGTATCAGCTGTTATCAATCACTAAGTCGATGGTCCTGTCACGCACTGCACATGATAACTTCGACAACGTTTTATAGTGCGCTTACTTTACCGCGGAGGTGTGTGCGTGTGTGCGTGTGCGTGTGTGTGTGTGTGGGGGTCTCGGCCGATGCATTGGTAAAATGGCCGTCAGACTGTATATAAGACGGTGGCAGATGAAAGTGGGACGTGTTTTCTGTCCTCCAACACCGCACGCACAGATCCATAATGAACATACCTGCTGTAAGTTCTAAGTTAATTACATGATAAGTTGGTTAGCTAGCTCACAACGATGTTTATCGGTTTGATGCTCTGACTTTATGAGAGGTGACGGCGTACAGTTTAACAAGGCATGACACTGCGCCTGTGCAAGCTTGGAGAATGACGTACGACTTGTGGAATTACTATAGTCATATGCCACCACCAAGTTTTAACAACTAAGCAACTTTTGCAACTTTGAGCACAAAAATATTTGGCCAAATATGTGGTTAATAAACACTGTAAGGAAATGATGGTATGAAATATCATAGAAATGTCAACATGCACTGGAGGGAGGAGGGGGGGTAAACCCATTTTCTCCAGCTGCTCCCAGGTCCCTGAACACTTTCCTCCTTTGATGACTGAACTTTTTGCAACAGACTAGTATTCATCAATTATATTTTTTTGTTGATCGGCGTTTCCAAGCCAGAGATATGTTATACTTTGTGTTTTTAGCATTTTCGCGAATATTTGTTAGCTTGTTATTTGGCCGTTTTTTGTCAAATCAAAATTCCCTCTACAAACTTTCTTCGGCTCGGTCCAGAGATGGTCCGTGCCAAGTTTCGTGTCGATTGGACTTGCGGCTTCGAAGGAGTTAATTAAAATAGGTTTTCCAGTTTTCACGATTTCGCGAAATGTAAATGTTGGCACCAAATTTTTGTGGTGTCATCAGGGGCCCATGGGGAAGAATTGACCCAAATTTGGTTTGATTCAGACTTGTGGTTGTGGAGATATAAAATGAATGTAAAGTCAATAGGATTTTTTTTGAGTAGCGCCAACCAGCGGCGAACAGCACCAAGTTTTGCATAGCCCTTTAGAGGGGTCTCCTACATAAGGTCCTCAAGTTTGGTGTTGATCGGCCACTCCTAACCTAAGATTTGACATCACTTCCTTTTATTAGCGTTTTTCGCAAACGTTTGTTAGCGTATAATTGCGATATTTTTTGTTGGATCAAAATTCTGTACACAAAATTTGTAGAGCTCGGTCCAGAGATTATCTGTGCCAAGTTTCGTGTCGATTGGCTTGCAGCTTCGGAGGAGATGATTTCAGCCGGTTTGTCAGTTTTTGCGATTTTGCGCGAAAAAAGTTTCGGCAATTTTTTTACAACATTAACATTTTTTTCCATTATTTCTCAGTACTGAGTTTACTTTTTCAAAACTCTTCACACTGTTGTTTGTACCAACATGCAGCTTGGACAATAGTTACAGTAATTTCACACCCAAAATGCACCAAAACTACCAAAACACTGCATAGTTGTGTCAATATCAAACTATTTTACAAAAACACCTGCTCTCCAGCAGCAACACTTTGTCACTCATAACACAATTACCTAAAAAACAATAACAACAGATAGATGCATCTCTCTCTCTCTCTCTCTATATATATATATATATATATATATATATATATATATATATATATATATATATATATATATATATATATATATATATATATATATATTATTGTTGATAGTATAAGAAATGTGTGCATTGTCTTATTTTACAGTAAATAAAGTTCCCATTATGTAATACAGTAAGAATGTAAACAACAGTATACAACAGGAAGCTATCGGGTTGCAACAGGAAAAGCTTCACTGTGCTTTATCCTTGCCATCAAGTAATTAAAAAATAAACTACACTAAATGAAAATTGCAACGGAAACAAAAGTCAGCACTGTAAATGCTTGCTCAAAAAACTTGCATCTGTGAAGCAGCACTGCATCAGAGGATATCGCTGCACACATGGTAACATTGGCACCCCTTTGGCCTGGGACACCCACTTACTAGCTCTTTTAACAATCAGATTTCATAGCCAAGTTCACGTAGATAAAAAACAAAACATGGGGTTTGTGATGGGCTTCCAGCTCCATGACTCTGAAAAAGAAAAACCCCCTGTGGGGGTTAGTTGTTGAGTCAGTCTCAATTTGGTCCACATAGACTTCTGTTGTGCTAACAGCCTGAAGAGTTTTGAAAACGTGAACTCATTGAAAAACTTGCTTGTTAGCAATTGTAAAAAATGGTAAAAAGTATAGTAATCACAACTAAGTACAGTGAATATAGTATACTGTAAGTACTGCAAGTAATACAGTATTGAATATCTGTATGTTCAAGTGAGCCCAAAGAACTAAAAAACTATAAAGGAAGAGCACATTACACTCAAAAATGTTGTGCAACTGCAAAATCAAAGTCAAAGTGTGACATTGCCACAACGCTGGCCGGGGACTTGACCACATATTGGTTTGATCACATCATTAGAAACAAGTGTGCAGAATTATGAGTTGCTGTGTGTAAAAGATGACAGTTGTGTTGTAGTTGTGTTTAACTTTTGCTGCATGTTTTTACCATTTTGCAACACAGTGCAAAATTTGTTTTAGTGAGTGAGAATGTGTTTAGACTTTTGCAAAAAGAGTGGAGGAGATTTGCAAACAGTGTCTTAACTACCTGAACTTGTTTAAGGTTTTGCCTACAGAGTGACTGATTGGACAAATGGATTTAGGCCACTGAGCATTGGGTTCAGAGAATGGGGTTTAGTGTTTTAGCAATTGTGAAAAACTGTAATAGTTTTTGACCATTCAATGATATCTGTGGCACTGAGGCATAAGCTTATCAGGCTGTGTTTGCGACACTACAATGTTAGGTAAGAAGACAAAGAAGAAGTGTGTCTCGAGGACACCAGATCAGAAGTCTCTGCAGACTGATGGTGCTGCTCATTACCAGCCAGATCCACAGATAGCATCCAGTTATGATGCTGATTGTAAGTAGAAAGAAAGTAGAAAAATAAAGCACGTTCCATTATTTACAGCATGTCAGTGCAGATATCACATTATAGTGGACATTGTTCAACTGTTTGCTCTGTGCCAAATAATACTGTAACTGTCACAAGTTTGTGAGGAGTGCAGGGCAGAGCAGGTAGAGGACCCAAATGCAGGACACGAAGTCGGCAGGTAATTTCAATAATTTATTAACAAAAGGCAAAGGCAACAAAAAGCGAGCACACTTACAAGGTAGTGGCTGAGTCCAGAGAATCCAAAAAACAAAGTCCAAATCCAACAGGGAAATACAAACACAAATCCAAATCCAAAAACGAAGAAACAGGGAAGACAAACAAACTGCAATCCTGGGTAAACCACAAACAGCAAGAAACAGAAGGCACAAGGGCACAAGCACATGAACAATGATCCGACAAAGACAAGACAGAAACACCAGGTATATATACACAGGGGTAACGAGCAGGGCGGGAGCAACACAGGTGACGGGAATCAGGGATAACGAGGAACAGGCAGGGAGCAGAGGAAAACAGAGACAGACATGCAGAGGAATCACTGGGGAACACAGGTTACAAAACGCTAGACAAGACAGAACCCCAAAACCCAACATATCAAAATAAAGAATACAAGAACCAAGACTAAGACAAGTAACCAAAACCCCCCAACAGAACACACACACAGAACAGGATCGTGACAGTAACCTTTAATGGACTTTACTGAGTCATGCATTTTACAGTTTAACATTCATTTTTGGGGCCTTTTGTTGTGAAATAATTCTTGAAACATTTTTATCTTTATGCGACCATGGACTCTATGCCACAAAAAGATGCATTGCTCACCCAAATCCCAGCAAAAAGCACCACATTGATGGTTTTCCCATCAAATGTGGAGCACACATTTGTGTCTCCCTCAAGTTTTCATTTTGTACCTTCTTCAGGTCAAATGTTTGATTTGTCAAATACTTTTAATTTATGACCAAATACCTGTAAAACAAATGACATCAGCCCATCCTCCTCAGCCTAATACTACAAATTACAATTTTTTTCATTTGCTAACCTGCACTGGTCAAAACTGAAATCACATGGTCAAAGCTCTTCACACATTCAGCGAAACAGAAGTGTATGTGCACCAAACTGTAAATCGTTTTTCATTGCTTTCACATAAAATGCATTCAATGACCGCTTTCTCCAAAATCCATGAACTCTTCTCTCTTCAACTTAAACTGTATTGCAGCATTGAAATTTCAGAATGCAAACTACTGTATGCAGGGATATTCTAGTTACATGTACTATAGTACAGTCAATAAAGTCAAAATATTGTATGCTTACAGTTTCTCTCAGTCGCTTTTGGTACGATTCTATAATCATATATTAAGAATCTACAATAACATTTGCAAAACTATTTATATTGTTGGGATAGGATTCACAGTTACACTTTTACTGTATGCAGTGTAATTTGTTGACAGAGCATGTCATTGTGATGCAGAAAATAAAAAAGACTATTTTACAGCACTGCATATTATAACGGAAACAATTACAAAATTAGAAATGAAAACATGGAAACACCCCCTCAGGTTAACGTTCCTGTCTATTGTACCACAGATTCTTTCTGTATTCACATGACAACAGATATGTTCATTAACTTACTGTAACATCATTTACATACTGTACATTTCCAAAAACACTTAGACATGTAGAAAAATGCTTTGCAGATAATCAAGTGTTTAAGCATTTTGCATGTAGTGACTTATGCAATGAACTTACAGTATGACTAGATGTTTTTTTCACAAAAGACTGAGAAATTGCTATATGCACAAGTGACTTGATAACTGTGTTGAACCAATTGGTTGGACGGTGCGGTAATTTGACAGTCAGTGCTTTGGTATTGCAAGGAAGTGACTTCATGATAGATTTTTGTTTGTAATGTATGTTAAGTGTGTTTAGTGTTTTGCAAATCACTGTGTGGAGGGTGAACAAGTAAAATTCCAATTCTGATCTGAGAAATGTACCAAAGTGTGTGATGATTACATACTGATTTATGTGAAATAATCAGTCACATCTCGAGGACAAAAGTTCATCATATTTATATATTGCTTCCTGTTGTTAATGTTTTGTAGGTAAGTGTGTTATGAGTGAGATTTTACAGTTTCTGTGTGAGAATTGTTGCCAGTGTTTTGGTTTAACGAGTTTATTTTGAGACTCGTAGGAAGTGTTTTGGTGGTTGGAGTGACTTTTGGAGGTGAGATTAACCATTTGGCCAAGATGCATGTTGGTAATGCAGACTGTGTGAAGACTTTTGACAAAGTTGCGTCAGTTTTGACCATTGCATCTTAGCAATTGAAAAAAACTGTAAACATCGCAATGTTAACATTATCAGTGTGAGCATGTTTGCATTTAGCAAAATGCAAACATACCTTTGAAGAGTGCCAGTGTTTGAGCCTCCATGAAGGTATTGTAATAGAAAAGTAAAACAACAGTCAACTGTGGGAATCAAGTTCTTTTATTTGTGCGTACAAAGAGAAGAACCTTCCCTCCTGACATTCGGCATCTCTCTGCCTTTATTGCTCTCAAGTGGCAAAGAAACAAACACATGGTGACCTTATGCAGATTCTGATTCAAGTCTGGTATTTAACATACAGTCCTAGAGACTTCCTAAGCTCCCAGCCATGTTAATGTTACAAGTATTGTTTCAAGTCTGGTGTTTAACATACAATCCTAAGCACATACTGAAAAAGTAAAAGTTAATATGCTGTTAATGTCTGTGTAAAAAGTGTCACCTATCTATGCTGGACTAAGACGCATACCTTTGTTGTTACAGACCTGAGTTGAGTTGTGACACATCCGTTCTTCTTGCACACTTTTCTTCCTCTTTCCTCTGTCTGTCAGACCACTTTAAGACCATCACCTGGTCTTTCACTACCACCAAGGGTTCAGTATGTGTATGATTTCCTCCACGCCTCTTGCCAGTTTCTCCCTGTAGTTCTTCTGTGTCAACAATGTCAAAGTACCTTTACATTGTCTGCAATGAGCAAAATGACACACAGCCTGTTGTGTGTACTGCGCTCTAAGATGGACCTGCAGCTTGGTTTCAGTCAGTCAGTAGTTAGATACATGGTAGAAGTGTCTTTCTACAACGGTGTCTTTTTGTGCCAGAGCACCCCTGCCTCTGATTAAGAGTCAAACCCTCAGTGTTAGAACCCTATTGTGCTGATTCATTGATATATTTTATACTTTTTAGGGATTCACAGTTTTCACAGCTACAAACACATAATGATTTTATAGAATGTACTGCATTGCTATATACTGACCTACCCAGCAGTAGTGTAAAAGAGTTAAAAACAGTTAAAATGAGCTCAACCTTAAATATCTACAGCAGTACAATGCAACATACACATAAAAAAATACAGAAACATCATGTATAAAAGTAAGACACTGACAGGAAACATTTTTTGCAGGATGTGTTCCTTTACTTTTTGATACTTTGAGTAACTTGACACACTCACACGCTACACACTTTCACAGTGATACTTTTACTTTTTTTTACTCTTTTAAAGAATCTTCTTCCACCACTGGATTTAATCGCACTATAATTTTGCAAGACCGGTCTTAACCTTAACCCTCTTGGGCAAGGAGTTCACCAACTTCACAGGTTACCACTGGAGTCCTCTCCCACTCCTCCATGACAACATCACAGAGCTGGTCATCAAGAGACCTTGCGCTCCTCCACTTTCCATTTGATGATGCCCCAAAGTTGCTCAATAGAGTCTAGGTCTGGAGACATGTTTGGGCAGTCCATCACCTTTACCCTGAGCTTCTTTAGCAAGGCAGCGGTCCTCTTGGTGGTGCGTTTGGGGTCGTTAGCACATTAAAGTGTTAATTAATTTAATAATTAATTTCATATAAATATATCAATTAGTTTATGTTTAAGTTAACACAGTTTTTATTATTAATTTGAAAGTTCATATAAGGAATTCTCTTGTTATATTTTCTTTCAAAGTGAAACACATTTAAAAATATTTCCCCACAAATTCTATCAAATTACATGCCAACTTTGCGATACATCTTTGCAGTGTATTTAAACATACTTAAACAGACCCAGCACCCCTGATTTTGACAACTTTGACTAATTTTGATATAAGAGTTGGGATAGGAAAACGTGTTAGAGATTAGGAAGTCAGGCTACCAGTGAACAAAATATAAACACCTTTCTGTGGTCAGGCCTGATGGGCTACTTGATGCTTCTTAAAAATGAACTCTTAGTTAGTTTAGTAGCCTGAACATAATCATGTAATAGATAAATCAGGAGTCTGGGATCAGTTAAGTTGTTTGCTGCAGTTGACCATTGCAACAAGTAACACCCACCCAATGTCCAAGCGCCGTCACAGAGGGAGGACTTTACTGAGTCATTGAGGATATCCGCTACTTTGACTGTTCCTGTTGGCTCGATCATATAGCACGAAGAAACAGCCATAAACTGTACCGGACACATAAATACTTCTCTTCAAAGGTATGTATTTCTTTCGTGTAACTAGGATACTTTTTGCTATTATCAAAAATAACGCAGTCACATAAACACTGAAGTTACTGAATGACAGCCATCCTTTACGCCTACCTGAAGACCGTGTTGTCTTCCCGTATTTCAATTACTGGAAATGTGTGTGCGCCGTGTGGCACACACAGATGGCTGAATTTCTCCTGTCACTTAATAAAACAAGCATTGTTCACCTGGGCGTTTTAGCTATAGACTTCCCAATACAAATCTGACAGTAACATCTCTGATCATAAAGTTATTGTGGTCATTTTTTTGTCAAATGTTGTGAGCGTGTAAGACATTCTCACGAGCACATCATATTATTTCACACGCGCAAAAATTAACCTTCCCGCGCGCAGATACAGTATTCGCGCACAAATTCAACAACCGAGAGTTGTACAAGTTTCTGCGAGCGAGCGCCTGGTTAGTTCTCAAAGGATAACTCTGCTTGCACAGTGGAATTCTGCTCGCGCACAGCGGAATTCTGCTCGCGCGCAGTGTGCTTCTGCTTGGGGAGTGGTGTTTAGCTCGCGCAGTGGATTTCTGCTCGCTCGACTCTACAGGACTTTTAACAATTAGGGGGCGGAAACCAAGGAGGGCACTGACCCTCTTATGATTGGTCACTTTCAACGTGATCACAACAAGAGCTCTTAAATAAGAGAGTTACGACACTCCCATTTAATTCTGTCGGAACTGTGGAATGCGGAAGTGATGCGTTCACGGGCAGCCGATAGTTCCACACACTGAATAGTTCTGAAAATATTATGATCTATCATATCACAATGTTTGGAGTGGAAGTTTTTAGTTTTTTCGTTTTGTTGTTAATTGTCATTTTGTTTTGAAAGTTCATATCCGTGCAGATCGCAAAATAGATCTATTTGCGGCGCTCTTTTAATTGCTCTCTCTGGTACAGCCTATTGTTTCTCCTGAGAGCCTATTCCTACTTTGCTTAGGCCTAAATTAAGGGCCTTGCCTGGGCGGTTGGGAGGCATCAAACAGTTGGACTAACTACATTAAACAGAGCTGTGGTGAGGGGAGAGAGATTTTTATTTTTATTTTTGTGTGGGTGCACTTCGGATATCCGTTGAACAAACTTGCCTTGCTGTGTTGGGCCATACATTGTATTGCTTGTTGTGTTTTTCCTCCTTCGCGTTGATTGCATTCACTGGCTACTTCGGGGGACGTGAAGTAGCGCATTCGCTCCAGAATGGCGTTTTTAACAGCAGCCTTTCTTCTGCTGATCACGGTGGATTACACAGGGAATGAAAACACACCGGTGGTCAAGTCTCAAAAGGTATGGACATACATCTCATCTAAAGGAGCCTCCTCAGACATCGGTCTTACTGTGAAACTGTACCACTCATCCCTAGTGACTACTGACTCTGTTCTTTCAGAACAGGACTGAAAGAACAGGACTGCCTTGTTGTCTTAAATCACATTTTAGTTACTAATGCCTATAATGACTCTCGGTGTACGCCTCGAAAAAGGCAGTGCCTTGTTCTTATTTTACTGTTAATCTCAGGAAATGTACATCCTAATCCTGGTCCGAATATTAATAGTCTTAGTACTCCTGAGGATTTTAAATCCAGGACGGGTCTCGGTTTTATTCACTTAAATGTTTGTAGTTTATTACCAAAAATGGATTTGGTCAGGACATGGGCTATTCAAACAGATGCAGATGTACTAATAATTTCTGAAACCTGACTTAAAAAAATCTACCTTAGATAAGGACATTATGATCAATGGCTCCAGAGTTTTTCGTTGTGATCGTCTAAAGAAGGGGGGTGGTGTTGCAATTTATGTTGAGACAAAATTTTACACCAGGATCCTATTTTCTCAATCTACTGTTAAACAATTTGAGATCTTAGCTCTAAACCTTGAAATAGCCAAAGGTCAGCATATTACTGTTATTGGCTGTTACAGACCCCCTTCTGCTGTTGCTGATGCCTTACCGAAACTGATGGAATTTTTATATGAACTTGACAGCAGTGACATTGTTTTAGTTGGAGATTTAAATTGGGACTGGTTATCCTCTGTGTCAGATGATTTTAAAAATCACTGTAATGGTTTAAATCTTACACAGATGATAGATAGTCCCACTAGACCTAATAGCAGAAATCCTAACAAATCTACTCTTATTGACTTGTTTTTGACAAACACACCTCTTACATTTTCAGATGTAGGTGTGTTCGCCAAGGATTTGAGTGATCACTGTGTCATTGCAGCAGTAAGAAATACAAAACTCCCTAAAACTAAACCTAGAATAATTTTTAAAAGAAACTTGAAACACTTCTGTGAGCAAGCATTTTTGCATGATTTGTCTTACTTTGACTGGGACAGAATTGAAGTTATTGACAACGTGGAACTAGGTTGGAAATATTTTTATGATGGTTTTATTAGAATTGTGGACAAGCATGCTCCCTTACAGAGGTTAAGAGTAAAGGGACGTGACAATGCATGGTTTACCCCGGAGCTGTCTAATCTTCTTCGGCAGAGAAATCAAGCCTGGGCTAAAGCCAGGCAATCTGGGACAGATTCAGACTGGCTCAGTTTTAGACAGCTGCGTAATCGCTGTACATTTTTTATTAAAAAGGCAAAATCAGATTTTTATCTAACAGAAAACCTAAACAATCCCCGGAAATTCTGGAAAGCACTGAAATCGGTATGCACTTTAAATTCTCATAATGAATGACCTCCATGTATTATCAATGACAAAGCTGTCATATCAGAAAAGTCTGCAATGTTTGAGTGTTTTAATAACCACTTTGTGCAAGCTGGTTCCTTGTTTGAGCGTCAGCTCTTTGCCAACAATTCAACTGTGACAAACTGCTTAAATTCTTCAATTCCGGCCCCGAAATCTGTGGCGACTAAAGAGGCTTTTTGCCTATTGCCTTCCTCTCTCGCAGAGGTGCAAACTGCACTTATGGCCTTGGACCCCAGTTAATCTCTTGGCCCTGGTAGTCTAGAGCTTTATGTTTTGCGAATAGCTGCTGATTTTATTGCTAAACCAATTTCAATAATTTTTAACCTTACCCTAATCAACAAAGAGATTCCAATAATTTGGAAATCGGCTTATGTACTCCCTCTTTTAAAGGAAGGTGATTCCTCGCATTTGGATAATTATAGACCGATTTCCAAATTACCAATTTTAGCTAAAGTTTTAGAAACATTGGTTGGTGATCAGTTAAAGGACTATTTGGTTTCCAACCATATTTTGTCTGACTTACAGTCTGGGTTTCGAAAGCAGCACAGTACCACTACTGCTACATTAAAGGTCATTAATGACATTATTGAGGCAATGGACTGCAAAAACATCTGTGTTGCTCTTTTTATAGATTTATCTAAAGCATTTGATACAGTGGACCATTACATTTTACTGGAAAAGCTGCGCAATATTGTTTTTTTCTGACCATGCTGTTGACTGGTTTACCAACTATTTGGCAGACAGAACTCAGTGTGTTTATTTTGACTATTTCAAATCAGCAACACTGAATGTATCTAGTGGCGTACCACAAGGATCAGTCTTGGGTCCAATTTTATTTACTATTTATATTAATAACTTGGGTCAAGACATCCCACAGGCTCATTTCCATTTTTATGCTGATGATACCGTTATTTATTGTGTAACCCCTTGTTGACACCAGTAGAGCTGATCAAACAAGACCTAAGGTGTACCCTACTATCACACCGGGCTACTATATTAAAGTGCGTTAAACAGGATCCTGGGCTCTTAGCGGTTGATGGTGAGCTGGCTAAATATTCCCTATTTACTAATATTTCTTACAGTGACCTCAGACAGGCTAAGTAGGTATAGACAACAGATAAACAATATGTGTAAGAATAACAATAGCGCGGTGCCTCCACTGTGGAACGATTAAGTTCACCTTAAGAACTTTACTGAAGTTCCCCAGAATAATGGTAAATATCTATTAGAAAGTCAAACACGAACCACAACAATATATGAAAAAGGAAAAAACATTTATTTCTACGTTCCTGGTACTCTGAGAACCAACAATTTCCTTCAAACACCAGTTCTCTTATCAAACCCAAATCAATAAAGTTTTAAGTTTAGTGTAAACCTTATAATGAACCCTTACCAAACTGACAAATAGCCAAATATCCTTTATCAAACCACTCTGGTACTCTTCAAAATAACACTCCCCTCTTTTGTTTCTCTTAGTATGTAATAATAAAAAAATATTAAATCTTGTGTGTGTGTGAACCAAATTAAAATAAATGTAACCTTTACATCAGTACCAAAAATACCACTTCAGAGCAATAGTCCAAAGCAAACACGTTTGTACCATCACAGTTCAACTTCAAAATGTTCAAATTATTACCAAGCGCTTGGATTTGTAAACGTTGGGGCCCATACGGTGGTGCACATATGAAAGAGAAATCCTTTAACTCCCTGGTAGTACAGTTCAACGTTCAGAAAAGTCTCCGGTTACTCACGCGACTCCGTCAGTTCAAAGAATCCACAGGCTGGTAGACGATGCAGCAGAATGGCGAGGTGCAGTTGGTAGATGTCCATGCGGCGATGCAGCTCCCGGGGGCGGGGTCCGTCCTCACAGCGGTGCTACTTGCAGGCTAGCTCCCACGTTTCACTTTCTCTCTAGTTCTCCGATAAAAACTGTGCTCGTTGTCTAAGCTGGTTGTCACTCATAACAGTCCAAGCCAACGTCCCTCTAGTTTAAAAGTCCGACAGTTTGCGCTTTACACTTTTCTCTGTTATTGCAAACAGTAGCGAGGGACCGACCGAGCTACACTTTCACTTTCACTGGAAAACAACAAACGACTGAGCCTGCTACGAGACATAAATTAACTGCAAGGTAATATTTGTGCCTATACGTGTGTACTTAAGTCTACAAATATTAATCCTCTCCGAGTTCAACTGAAAGTTTTACCAAACATCGACATACAGCCGCTTCCCTCTCGCACGTGCGTCTTCTCTCGTAGCTTCTCTTCCGACTCACTTTTTTCTCCCGGCCCTTCAAGTGATCTCTAATTGGCTCAGTTTACATCAATCAAAACAAACTAGAATCACATTGGCCAAGTTACCATAGCACTGGAATTCACAAAGAGCAAAGCATCCTGGAAGGTGTAGTTTTTCCCAGTATGATACCACACGCCAGGAAATACTCTTTTCATTTAACCATATTTAGTAGGCCCCTACACACTCCCCCCACCAAAATTCAGCATGCCCCCATGCTGAGCTACATACCAAAAAAAATATACAAGAACAGGTCTTCAAAGTGTAATGACTGGTATAATAGTGGGTGAAAGGAAGGTAACCTTATCTGAACATGACATGCATTTAACAAACGAATTACACCACCACACATGACAACCACTGTGTTGCTTAGGAAAAGTTACTGTGGGTGACTTAACTGAGTGAACACTGGTTTGCCCCACTATTACAGGTCTTGCACATGGCTCACCTAACTTTTCATAAGACAAACGTTCTGCTGGTCTTCTCGACCTCTCTGACCTTCTAACCTCTGGGTCAGTTCTCACTACATCAGATTTGTTGGTGGTGCAAGTGTCCTCAACAGAACATTCCTGTTCTAATCCCTGATTATCATCTGCTACGTCAACCCTTTTTTCTACTCTATCTTCTGCAGACTCCAAACTTGCTGTGACTTTGGGCGCTGCTGTAGCATGGGTAGGGGTAGCTGACTGTGAGGGTAGTACATCTTTCTCTGATTGTTCACAGTTTTCCTCAGTACAGTCTTCTTGGTAGTTCCCATACTCTGACTCTGAATCTGAAGAGTATTGATCTCCCAAGGGAACATCAGTACTGGTGTCACTTTTGTTAATCTCAAGTGTTTGTTTCCCCTCCTTGGCTTTTCTGCGCCTGAGGGCTCTTGGAGTTGGGGCAGGTTTGGTGTCCAAATCGGTGTTTAGCCTAACTTCTTGTCCTAGTGGCAGGAGGTGATTGCGGTGCATGACTTTAATAGGTCCTGAACCATCCACAGGCTTCAGACGGTAAACAGGAAGGTCAGACATTTGACTCACAACCACATAGGGGTTTGCGCTCCAACGATCAGCCAACTTTTGCTTCCCTTTCAGGCCAAGGTTTCGAATGAGGACTCTATCCCCAGGAACCAAACAGTGATACCGCACCTTCTGGTCGTATCTCTCTTTATTACTGTGGTTCATTTTAGTGGAAGTGGCTTGGGCCAACTGAAAGGCTGCTTGAAGCTCTCGTTTCATCTTAGATACATATTTCAAGTGTGAGGGTGGTGAGGTCCCATCTGCTGACACACCAAAGCAAACGTCCACAGGAAGCCTGGCTTCCCTCCCGAACATTAAAAAATAGGGAGAATACCCAGTAGCTTCATTTGGTGTACAATTGTATGCATGAACAAGGTGTGCAATGTGCTGACTCCACTTTGACTTCTGACTGGGCTCAAGAGTTCCTAGCATATTCAACAGAGTTCTGTTAAATCTCTCAGGTTGGGGTCACCTTGTGGGTGGTAGGGTGATGTCCTGGATTTCTTTACACCCAACATGGTTAACATCTCTTTCACCAGCTGACTTTCAAAGTCCCTACCCTGGTCTGAGTGTATGCGGGTTGGAAGGCCATAATGAATGAAGTATTTCTCCCACAGAGTTCTAGCGACTGTCATGGCTTTCTGATCCTTAGTGGGGAATGCTTGAGCATAACGAGTAAAATGGTCAGTTATCACTAACACATTGCACACATTGCGGGAATCTGGTTCGATGGACAGGAAATCAATGCATACAAGATCCATGGGCCCTGAGCTCTGGATGTGTGAAAGAGGTGCTGCTTTTTGTGGTAGAGTCTTGCGTTTGATGCAGCGTTCACAAGTCTTACAGTAGGTCTCTACATCTAGCTTCATGCGAGGCCAGAAAAATCTGTCACAGACTAGTGCATAGGTCTTGTCAAACCCTAAATGTCCATTGTTGTCATGCAGTGACTTCAAAACAAAGCTGCGAAACTGGGTGGGAAGCACAAGCTGTCGCCTTAAGCGATTGTCAGACTGCTTAACTGTTCTGTATAGCAGACCCTGCTCAACTGACAGTTTCTCCCACTCTCTTTTCAGCAGTGTTTGGTCAGGATGGTTCGTCTGTATTTGACTAGCAGGTGCTTTCTGACTGACAGCTAACCATGCCTCCCCTATGCATGGGTCACTTTTCTGGGCGGCTTGAAGCTCAGCTGGACTGAAAATAGGTAGCTGGTCAGTGGCTACTGCAGCAGCATGACAGAAAGCTTTAGGAACTGCAGAAACATGAGCCCCAATTTGTGTAATCACACATGATTGGAGATGTCTGGTATGTGTGTTATTTGACACAGTCTGACAGAGAGCTCGCACTCCAGGAACTGGAATTTCCTGCCATTCATCGTCTGATGTTGTGCTTCCATGTGGACGCCGGGACAGTGCGTCTGCGTCAAGGTTCTGGCGACCGGGTCTATATTTCAGGCTGAAGTTGTAGGTGGACAGCGCTGAGAGCCAACGATGACCCGTGGCATCCAGTTTAGCTGATGTCAGGGCGTATGTCAGCGGGTTGTTATCTGTTCTGACTTATGCGCTTGCACCGTAAAGATAGTCATGGAGCTTATCCACAATTGCCCACTTAAGAGCCAGGAACTCCAGTTTGTGCGCTGGATAGTTTCTCTCAGATGGCGAAAGACTTCTGCTGAGGAATGCAACTGGGCGCAGGCCATCATCATGCTCTTGGTATAAGACACCACCTAGCCCGTCCAGGCTAGCATCCACATGCAGAATGTAAGGCTTCTGTGGATCTGCAAACGCCAATACAGGTGCTTGGGTGAGCCGAAGTCTTGAGTTCTCGGAAAGCGTGTTCACACTG
This sequence comes from Lepomis macrochirus, assembly GCA_024633595.2. Taxonomy (NCBI): domain Eukaryota; kingdom Metazoa; phylum Chordata; class Actinopteri; order Centrarchiformes; family Centrarchidae; genus Lepomis; species Lepomis macrochirus. The sequence continues at coordinate 37,208,215 of JALXJV020000003.1, read as the reverse complement.
TTCACTCCATCTAGACCCAAAGGGTTCAGAAGACTGGAAGTAGGTTTTGTCGGGTGGATGTGCAACTTTACTCCTCTTGGAGCGGGTGCAGGGAGGATACCCTTGAAGAAGTCCATTGAGGGGACGGCAGAGTTTTGAAAAGTCTTTGACAAACCGCCGGTAGTAACCACAGAACCCCAGGAATGATTTGAGCTCTGTTACGGTTTGAGGTCTTGGCCAAGAAGCAACAGCCTCTATTTTGGACGGATCTGTCGCTATTCCATCCTGTGACACCACATGTCCAACATAGGTAACAGAGGTTCTGCCAAACTGGCATTTGTCAAGCGACAGTTTCAGGCCTTCTTCTTTAAGTCTATCAAGGACTTTGAGCAGCCGCTCCTCGTGTTCCTCGAGTGTTCGCCCGAACACTATCAGGTCATCCAGATACACTAAAACCTCCAGAAAGTTCATGTCGCCAACAGTTTTCTCCATAACTCTCTGGAAAGTAGCAGGTGCTCCTGAAATCCCTTGAGGCATGCGTTCAAATTGATAAAAGCCCAAAGGACAGATAAAAGCAGTCTTCTCCTTATCTGCCTCACTCATGGGTATCTGATAGTACCCGCTCCTCAGATCGAGAACAGTGAACCATTTGCTCCCAGATAAGCAATGAAGTGCATCCTCTATTCTGGGGACGGTGTACTGGTCTGGTATTGTTCGGAGGTTGAGTGTTCGGTAGTCCACACACATTCGTACCTTTCCTGACTTCTTACATTACAACCACTATGGGTGATGCGTAGGGGCTACTGCTGACTCAGAGATGATGCCATGGGTTTTTAATTCCTCCAAGTGCTGTCGTACATCTTCAAAGTCAGCAGGTGCCAAGCGACGTGACCTTTCTCTGAAGGGCCTTGCATCCTTCAGTCTGATCTCATGTCTGGTGCTTTTAGAACAACCTACATCCCATTCGTGGTGAGAGAAAACATCTTCCCTCTCCATCATTTTCTCACACAAACTTCTTTTTGCCTCCTCTGGCATGGGAGAAGCTCCAAAGTCAAAAGAGTCAGATGTCAGTTTGTTTGCAACCTCATCAGCACACTTTGCCCTCTTAGGAGGTACAGGAGTTACAGGGAAAATGTGGGCTAGTGGAGTCCCACGTTTCAAGCAAACTTCCCTTGATGACAGGTTCTTTACAGTCACAGTAATGCGTCTGCTGAAAACAACAGACGAAGGATGGACCTCAGGCCTCACCCACAACTCTTCAGGGGAAAACGAGTTGGTAGGCTGATCTACTAGTGCTAGCTGATCTGTGAAATCACCAGGAAACTTGGGGAGGCCAGTGATCTTAAAAACCTGTCCAGACTTTAAAGTGATTGGCTTACGATGGGTGAACCACACAGTCCCATGTTTGTCTGTCTCGTCTGTGGTGTCAGACTGAGTAAGTGTCTCATAAGCATCTCGAAAGGCGGGGTGTATGTTCAGGGTGCCCAAGAACTTCTCTCCTGCCTGTTCTTTACAGCCCTTAACTAACTTTCTGACAAGCTGGGTGTTTGTTCCCACTAGCACAGCAATGTTGTCACTGTTCACAGGGTCGGGACATACTAAGGCTAAAGCGTCAACTTTCTGTGGCACCCCAGTGACAGCTTCAGTGAATTCAAGTTGTATGGACAGATAGCCATCATATGGGTATTCATGAGAGCTTAAACCCCATATCTCAAGGTCTTCGAGTGGCTGGATAGGTAAGTGTTTCAGGTAGTTGTTATAAAAGCTGCGATACAGGAGTGTTACTTGTGAGCCACTGTCGAGTAATGCTCTGGTACAAATCCCTTCTATCTGTACAGGTACAACAGATGGGGGGCCCACTAACCCTTCAGGCAGTCGCATTGAGCATTCCTCCACTGGAGGTGGACACTGGGTGGAACGTATCTCACGCGGAGCCATGTACCGTTCCTTACCTGGCTCCTGGGAAGTTTCCCTGCTGCCTGTTTGCTTTAATCAGCTTCTGATTCACTTTTCTCAGGTCCTCAGGTCCCTGGCACTCTTTTCTGGTGTGTCCATCTTGTCCACACTGGTAGCAAAAGATTCCAGGCGGCGCTGGTCTGGGAGCTCTCCCTCTGGCTGAAGTGTCTCGAGTGGTGGCTTCTGACGAGAGCTGTTGGGACCCATTTTTGGCTGTCATATTGTCAGGCTTTGCGGCAACTGGTGCGGCGTTCAACAGTCTAGCCACCTGTGAAGAAAGTGCCTTTACCTCATTTTTCAGGTTGTCGAGCTCAGATGTGACGGGAGACTGAAGTACAGTAGTGGTGGCGGCGGTAGCAGCAGTTTTCACCCCTTCTCTGGCATTAATCCAACTCTCTTCCTCTCTTATGTCGCGCAGCAGCTGGGAAAAAGATGGAGGATTTGCGAGGGTGTATCTCATTCTCACACGCAGTGCAACCATGTCATGAGTGAGTGCACCCTTGACTAGTTGTTCTATCCGAGCTCTATTCATGTCTGCAGCATCAATTCCTCCCTTCAGAAGAGCCTGATGGAGAAGTTTGTCAAGGCGATATAGAAAAGAAGAGAGGTTTTCTCCTGCATTCTGATAGGTGTGTCTGAACTTGGCCAAAATGTCGGCTCCATTCTCTGTAGTGCCATAAGCAGTTTCAAGAGCTGATAAATAGTCAGTGGCGGTGGCAGTGTGAGTGCTGGCTTTCAAGAATCTGACAATGTCAGCAGCAGGCCCTCTTAAACTCTCAACTATGCGCTGTCTCTTGGCGGCATCAGTGCATTGCCACTCGCTGATCATTTGGGTAGCCTGCTCCATCCAGGCATCATATTCCTCCTCACCTGGCGGTACAGGTCTGAGGCCTGAAAACAGTCTCAATTTTCTGTAGCTGGGTCCATCAGTGGACACTTGGTTGCACTTATCCACAAGTTTTCCAATAGCAGTCACTAAATCCATGTTTACCTCGGCTTTAGGAGCTTGATTTTCTGATACAATGGATTGAAAATCCTCCATAGACCTTCCTTCCTGTTGTAGCAGCAGCAACAACTTTGCACGGAAATTTTCATTCTCAGTAACAGAATCAACTGTGACAAGGCCTTCCACTATATTCACAGTCCATGGCCCAGCCTCTCCCTCAATACCAACTTCTGCAGGCGCGGTATCAGGAGTCAAATCAGTGCTGGTTTCTACTAATATGAAAACTGTGTGCCAGTGGAATCCCCACGGCGACCACAAATCTTGGTCCGACCAAAAACTTTGACTGTGTCTAAGACCCTAACAACAGTCTCTTCACTAGTGTCTATTGGCACATTACTCAGTAACAAGGCACGAGAAAGGCTGACATTCTTCTGCCTACTCCACTCAACAGCCTGAGAAATATCCATTTTTCTTAAGTGGTTTGCTAATACTATCACACTAGATTATCTTTAAAAATTACAGGGTTAACTTTAATCAACCAATTAAAAGATCAGTATGAAAACAGTGAAAAACTTTGCCTGACTGGTAAACAGGGAAATCCCAGCGGTGCCTCCAAAAAATGTAACCCCTTGTTGACACCAGTAGAGCTGATCAAACAAGACCTAAGGTGTACCCTACTATCACACCGGGCTACTATATTAAAGTGCGTTAAACAGGATCCTGGGCTCTTAGCGGTTGATGGTGAGCTGGCTAAATATTCCCTATTTACTAATATTTCTTACAGTGACCTCAGACAGGCTAAGTAGGTATAGACAACAGATAAACAATATGTGTAAGAATAACAATAGCGCGGTGCCTCCACTGTGGAACGATTAAGTTCACCTTAAGAACTTTACTGAAGTTCCCCAGAATAATGGTAAATATCTATTAGAAAGTCAAACACGAACCACAACAATATATGAAAAAGGAAAAAACATTTATTTCTACGTTCCTGGTACTCTGAGAACCAACAATTTCCTTCAAACACCAGTTCTCTTATCAAACCCAAATCAATAAAGTTTTAAGTTTAGTGTAAACCTTATAATGAACCCTTACCAAACTGACAAATAGCCAAATATCCTTTATCAAACCACTCTGGTACTCTTCAAAATAACACTCCCCTCTTTTGTTTCTCTTAGTATGTAATAATAAAAAAAAATATTAAATCTTGTGTGTGTGTGAACCAAATTAAAATAAATGTAACCTTTACATCAGTACCAAAAATACCACTTCAGAGCAATAGTCCAAAGCAAACACGTTTGTACCATCACAGTTCAACTTCAAAATGTTCAAATTATTACCAAAGCTTGGATTTGTAAGCGTTGGGGCCCATACGGTGGTGCACATATGAAAGAGAAATCCTTTAACTCCCTGGTAGTACAGTTCAACGTTCAGAAAAGTCTCCGGTTACTCACGCGACTCCGTCAGTTCAAAGAATCCACAGGCTGGTAGGCGATGCAGCAGAATGGCGAGGTGCAGTTGGTAGATGTCCATCTTGGCGATGCAGCTCCGGGTGAGGTCCGTCCTCACAGCGGTGCTACTTGCAGGCTAGCTCCCACGTTTCACTTTCTCTCTAGTTCTCCGATAAAAACTGTGCTCGTTGTCTAAGCTGGTTGTCACTCATAACAGTCCAAGCCAACGTCCCTCTAGTTTAAAAGTCCGACAGTTTGCGCTTTACACTTTTCTCTGTTATTGCAAACAGTAGCGAGGGACCGACCGAGCTACACTTTCACTTTCACTGGAAAACAACAAACGACTGAGCCTGCTACGAGACATAAATTAACTGCAAGGTAATATTTGTGCCTATACGTGTGTACTTAAGTCTACAAATATTAATCCTCTCCGAGTTCAACTGAAAGTTTTACCAAACATCGACATACAGCCGCTTCCCTCTCGCACGTGCGTCTTCTCTCGTAGCTTCTCTTCCGACTCACTTTTTTCTCCCGCCCCTTCAAGTGATCTCTAATTGGCTCAGTTTACATCAATCAAAACAAACTAGAATCACATTGGCCAAGTTACCATAGCACTGGAATTCACAAAGAGCAAAGCATCCTGGAAGGTGTAGTTTTTCCCAGTATGATACCACACGCCAGGAAATACTCTTTTCATTTAACCATATTTAGTAGGCCCCTACAATTGTAAGGCTGCTACTTTACACCAAGCTTTTTCTTATTTACAATCTGCTTTCAACCTTGTTCAGGTACAGCTGTATCAGCTTAAACTAGTTTTGAATGTTGAGAAAACTAAGATTATGTTTTTTTCAAAATCTAAGAAGTCTTTGGTCAGTATTCCAGGTATTTTTGCTATACATGGTGAGCAGATCGAACAAGTCAAATTGTACAAATATTTGGGTATATTAATTGATGATCAGCTCTCTTTTAAGTCGCACATTGATAAACTGGTACAAAAGCTCAAATTAAAAATAGGATTTTATTTTTAGAAACAAAGCCTGTTTTTCTTGGAAAACCAGGAGGACACTGGTTGCTGCAACCTTTCTTACTGGACTCGATTATGGTGACCTGCTCTATAGAAATGCGCCTGTTTGATGTTTATGGGATACTGTTTACCATAGTGCATTAAGATTTGTGACTGGATGTAAAGCATCGACCCACCATTGTACTTTGTACAAAATGACAAACTGGCCCTCATTATCAACGAGGAGGCACATACATTGGCTCACTATATGTAGACCGATGCAGTAAAATGCTAACCAACCAATGGGCAGAAGTTGACCCCTTAAGACACAGCCCCTCCTCATTTGCATAATAAGGCACAAATGCATACAGAAATGTAAAAACGACAAGCAGAAATAACTAGGGTAAAGGAAGAATAAAACAGACAAAAATATTATAACATGCACATAAATAAATGCTTAAAAAAATAAGTAATTAATAAATAAAGTTGAAAATTATAACAGACAATAAATAAATAAGGTAATTATTACAAAGGTGAATAAATAAAGAAGCTAATTAAAAGAGATATATACATTTATGTCTCACTGAATAATTTAATTTCTACCTACATTTATTTGTTTATTGTATTTTTTGGGGCAATTAATTGTATGCTTATTTATTTATTGAGCATTTATTTATTTCTGTATTTATTTTTAAATATGATAGAGCTGGTCCTCCATATTTTTCAAGAGAGACCTGGCCAAAATGGCAGCATGTTAACAGCATACAATTACAAATATAATAACACCAAACACATACACAACAACAAGGAACAATTAACAGGCCCTTAAGATACATGAACAAACACCATTAGACTACTTAAGAGTACAATTTCTACATACCATAAGTTTAAAAGATTTTAGTTATCTTAAAAACACTGACAACAATTTATGGCATCTATTTCCAAATCTTTCATGCGGTGTTTAAACTCACCAAAAGAAATCAGATTTTGCAACTGCAAAAGCGACTGCAATGTGTTCCAGGTGGATGGGGCTGCATAACTGAAGGCCTTCTTACCAAGCTCTGTACGGACCGTAGGTACAGATAACAAATACAAGTCACCAGGCCGCAAATTATAGGAACTGATGTTACGTGACATATATAAGCACAGATAAGAGGGAAGCATTTCCAGCATGGCCTTGTAAATAAAAGTGAGCCAATGTATGTGCCTCCTCGTTGATAATGAGGGCCAGTTTGTCATTTTGTACAAAGTACAATGGTGGGTCGATGCTTTACATCCAGTCACAAATCTTAATGCACATTATTACAAAGGTGAATAAATAAAGAAGCTAATTAAAAGATATATATATATATATATATATATACATTTATGTCTCACTGTATAATTTAGCATTTATTTATTAATAATTTATTTATTTAATTTTAAATATGATAGAGCTGGTCCTCCATAGAAAAAGAGGTTTTAAATCTCAATGAGATCATCTGGTTAAATAAAGGTTAAATAAAATAAATACTCATGATCCATCAGGGGAGCTACTGTCTTATTTTAAGAGGAGTGGAGTTCCCACCTAGTTTGCACCCTGCCTATATCGACCATCGGATTCCCGGAATAACGTTACTCTTAATTAGAGGTCGACCGATATGGTTTTTTTCACGCCGATACCGATCTTTTGAAATCCGGGTCGGCCGATGGCCGATTAATGATGCCGATTTAATTTGGCCGATATTTACTTGGTTTTTAACCTCTATTTGAAATGTAAAAGAAATGATAATTACTTAACAGACAAACTTTCTCAACAAAAACATTTATTGAACACTTGAACAATGAACAATCTGCACTTATAAATTAAAAATGTATAATGTAAAAAACATATATAAATAAATTGTATAAATAATGTATAAAAATATATTAAATAAACAAAACGGGTAAGAAGAAAATAAACTGTCAAATAAACTTGCTCACTCGGCTGGAAAATGACTCGCGGCAGCGTGCGTCAAACACGTGTTCCATGACAACACTAGGCTGCCCACAGATACGCCTGCCTAATAATCGGCTTGATATACTTGGATATTGGCCGATGCCGATTCATGGATACCATTTTTTAGTAATGCTTTATATTCAATAGATTACAGCAAAAATCAATTGTAATTGCGTTACTCCCAACACTAGTCATTACCATGTAATATTTGGGTGATTTGTTGACTAAATTTTGGGGACTTATATAAGTTTTTCACATTCACTTACTGTAATTGGAAAACTGAAACATAATTTAGATGATATTTAGACACAAAAAGAATACAACATTTTAATCTCCATTGTTGTGTGTTACAATAGGTACAAAAATGATCTGCTCTGGTCTGCTCACTGCCAAGAAGGAACCAGGTAAAGAGTTGAAACCAAGAAAAAAGGTGGTATAAATGGCTTCACATATTTGTGTTGTGGCCACAGGGAGGAAGGAAAGGAGCTTTTCTAGTCAAAACTGAATTCAATTTCATGAATTAGCAAAGAAGTAAAACACTATTTTTTACTTTAAGTACACTTGTCATAACTGATGTGTACTGGTAAACATTTCTAGATTGTGAAGATTTTATTCCGTTTCTCTGGCAGTTCCTCTGCAGAGTGTGGAGGTGGAGGTGGAGGTGAGGGACCATGTGGCTACAGTGGTCTCCACTCTGAACTATGAGAACAAGGAGGACAAACCACTGGAGGCTATTTTGTCTTCCCTCTGCCTGGAGAAGCTGCGGTCTGCCATTTCAGCTTAAGATCGGACAGACACAGATTGTAGCTGAGGTGAAGGAGAAACAGAAGGTGAGCTGGACAGTAAAGACTTACTCACTACAGTGGTCCTTAAAACCACAGTGAATGTTACTCACATGTGTCATCTGCATTTCAGGCTCGGGAGGAGTACGATGACGCCTTGAGCTCTGGTCAGCAGGCCTTCCTATTGGAGGAGAGTGAGCAGAGTCCAGATGTATTCTCTCTGAGTGTGGGCAGTCTGCCTCCAGGAGAGAGCGCCTCCATCAGGCTGGAGTACGTCACTGAGCTGGCTGTGCAAGCTGATGACGGGCTGAGGTTTTGCCTGCCAGCTGTGCTCAACCCTCGCTACCAACCTCAGGGTAGGAAAACCAGCCAATACCTTCATGAACCTATAGGATTCAGCTTAGTGTACACAGCTGTACTTGCAAAGGGTTTTATTGCACACTGTGTGCACTAAAGAGAAATCCAATGTTGGACTCAGCCCTGACTCACAGAAAATGGCTGTTGTGGTGATTTTAGCTATAGTAGCAGGAGAGTTGTCAGTGTTGCTGTTTGGATCTTGTGTGCTGGCTCTGGGAACCCGTCTCAACCTCTCTGCATGTTTGCTTTGCAGCAGCAACTTTAGTGACAGTAAGCTAAACTCACAACTTAGCTAAGTTAGTCACATTGCTTGCTGTGTCATTCGCACTGTATCATGGTATTTGTCATGGAGTTGGATTTCTACAGAATTGCTTACCCGACTTCTAACATTGTATGGCGGCCTCGAAGCACAAGTACCACACGCTTTATCAAACCCTCCGACAACTGAGCGGAAAGGCCAAATCAACGAACGACAACATCCGAAAAGCCGAGGGCACCTTCGTGCGATCATCGATGGAGCGTCTACAACGTTGGAGGGAGTTCTTCGAAACGTTGTACAATCACGACCCACCACAAAGAGCCGCCACAAATCGAGCCACCAGAGGCCGTGATGTCCGATGCCAAACCGACGCTCGCAGAGGTAAAGGCGGCCATCCGGACTTTGAAAAATGGCAAAGCACCTGGTGTGGATGCGATCACCACAGAAGCGATCAAGGCTGGTGGCTACGTTCTTCTCCAGCGAGTACACCTTCTCCTGCAAAACATCTGGCGTACGGAGTAAATACCAACGACATGGAAGAAGGCCATCATCATCCCGATCTTCAAGAAAGGAGACAATCGGGAATGCCAACACTACCGCGGCATCAGTCTGCTCTCGATCATCGGCAAGGTCTTCATGAAAGTTACCCAAGCACGCCTGCAGAAACACCGTGAGCAAACGAGTAGAGAGGAGCAATCCGGCTTCAGACCGCAACGGGGGTGCTGTGACCAGATATTCAGTCTCTGGCAGGTGATGGAAGAGCAAATTCGATGTGGAAAGCGGACGGTCATCATCTTCATCGACTTTCAATCTGCTTTCGACTGCATCGACTGGCCAGCACTTTGGACGACGCTGGAGACCGAGCACATCTCACCGAAAGTCATCAAGCTCCTGCAGGAAAACTACAATGGATCATCAAGCCAAATACGCATCCGAAACGAGCTATCTGCTGAATTCACCATCCGCACTGGAGTCCGCCAGGGAGACGTCGCCTCACCACTGCTCTTCAACGTCGTTGTCGACGCAATCATGAGGAAAGTCTTCGAGGGTAGGCGAGGAGTCCAGTTCGACGAAAATGGCTCATCAGTAACGGATCTTATGTTCGCCCGGCGACAGTGGCGTGCTGGCGAGGACGATGCCGAAGCCACGGACATTCTGTACTGAGACCGCCCGCGTTGCCCAATCATGTGGTTTGAAAATGAACGCTGACAAAACGAAGGTACTGACAACAGATGGATCGCTGGCCAACGTCCACCTCGACGGCATCCAGATTGAGCAAGTTCAGAAGTTCAAATACCTGGGCTCACTGATTGAAGAGAAGAAAGTTGCGTCTACGGCAGAGACCCACAGTCGAATTGGCCAAGCAACCGCAGCATTCGCCTCGCTAAAGTGGTGCCTGTGGAAGCGAACCAATATTTCCATCCCGACCAAAATTCGCCTATTCCGGACGCTAATCCTGTCGATTCTACTCTACGGATCCGAAACGTGGATGGTGCTGAAGGCGGACCTCAACAAACACGAAGCTTTCCAAATGCGATGCCTACTTTTGCGAGTATCACTTCGAGATCACCTTCGAAATGAGGACATCCGGCACAGATGCCAACAACAACCACTAATTGAGGAACAAATCCAAAGACGACAACTGCGATGGTTTGGCCATGTTTGCAGAATGAGTGGGAGCCGACTACCACAGCAACTCCTCTGGCGTAACCGACCCTACCAGTGGAGAATCCAGCGAATGGCACCGAAGAAAACGTGGCTCAAACAGGTTGAGGAGGACATCAGAAATCGCAGATTAAATATCGACGACGCCAGAACGACCGCCTGGATCGTCCCGCAAGGAAACGTCTCGTGAATGAGATTAGACTACCATTGGCACCCACAGCAGTGTACGGGTTTAGGAGCCAATCCAGACCAAGCGCCAGCTAGGGATCAAAGAAGAAGAAGAACATTGTATAATTCCAGCATTTGTCAAATGTCTTTTTGGATGGGGACGTTATTCTGCATTTATATTCCCTTTTTAGAAACCCTAGTAGCATTGTATTTGACAGCCCTGCCAATGCGATGGTAATTGCACGTTCCCTTTCAGAGTTAAATAATTTTATTGTGTTCAATGAGGCATTCCTATTTGATTACATAATTTCAAACCCCTGTTATGTTGTTTACAGGTAGTGGAGGTGCCAGTGTCCAGGTGACTGCTGTTCCAGCCTCTCTGGTGCCCTACAGTCTGTCCTTCTCTGCCCGAGTGTCCTCTCCTCGTCCAGTCTCTAAAGTAGAGTCCAGCTGTTCCCTGGACCCTCTCCAGTACCTCAACACAGAGCAAACCCAGGCCATGGTAGGTAGAGATGTCTAATGTGCGCTGTGTGAGATTGTTCCTCAGTACAAGAAATAGCACTTTATTCATACAAATGTGTTTTGTGATCTGCAGGTGAAGTTGGCTGCAGGACACATGTTTGACCGAGATGTCGAACTGCTGATTTATTACAAAGATGCCCACCAGCCCACTGCTGTGGTGGAGGCAGGACAGGCCTCTGCCAAGCCTGGTGAGTAAACTTTAGTGAAGTTGTTGCTTTGTAAAGGAAGAGCTCAAGAGTGGAGGTCCAACGCTCCTGATTTACATACTTGTTTGATAGTTTGGTAAAAGGCTTTGCTTAAATTAACCTAAAAGACATCGATGTATTGTTGGTTGGCACTACCAACATGCTGGTAATAGTTTAGAATTAACGCTTATGTCCCATTTAAAGTAGGCCTACCACCTTTTAGATTGTAAATAGAGATATGACTTCATAAAGGCTACAGTCCAGTGATTCATATTTTCCCAGTCCAATGCAGCCCGTCATAGTCTAATCTGTTTCGCCACAGTTTCATTATGAAATGAAAACCATTCTAAAACTTCTCATTAAAACATGAATGATCTCTAAAGTTGTTTTGCACCATTGCTTTGCAAGTTTGCATGTTCAAACAAACTAAAATGGACAGCACAATATGGCTTTGTCCCTTGTATCAAATGATTGAATTAAATAATAATAAGCATATAAGATATTAAATCTGCAGGCTAAAAATAAGTTATTTTAGGAGGTTAAAAAAGTAGGTTAACTAAGTAATGTTTATTCTGAGTACATTTTAAATGAGCTACTCTCTACTTTTACTTGAGTAGAATTTTATACTAGTAATTTTGCTTGTAGCCTAACTAAGTAAAAGTTCATGAAAGTAATCTTACTTTTACTTAAGTAGAATATTTTTGTACTCTTTTCACCTCTGGTTACATATGTTGGAATAAATAGTGAAATCCAGATTTGTGGTCATTTTTCTGTCTCTCCTCTGTGTTTCAGGTACTCTGATGGGTGATCCAGTGGCGATGCTGAGCCTGTACCCTGAGTTCCCCCAGGCTGTGATGTCTTCAGTTGCCTCATGTGGAGAGTTTGTGTTCTTATTGGATCGATCTGGAAGTATGGGTTCTTCTATGAACAACAGCGATCATAATCAGACTCGCATTGGCAGTGCCAGGGTAATCAGGATCTGCATTTTGTGTCATAAAATCATTCAGTGTCCCTCTCACCCAGTGGCCTTCACTATCTTTTCTGTCTTCCCTTAAGGATACTCTGCTGCTCCTGTTGAAGAGCTTACCAATGGGCTGCTATTTCAACATTTACAGCTTTGGGTCCGGCTATGAACACATCTTCCCGTAAGTCACTCATGTTACTCGACCCAACAAATGTATTCCTGTCTTTGGTGTAAATAGTTGTGCATGTATGTGTTAGTTGGGGCTTCTGTTCCTGCATGTGTGTGTTTGTGATGTCAGTAAGAGTGTGGAGTACAGCCAGAAGACCATGGAAGAGGCTTTGAAGAAAGTTGAGGAGATGGGCGCTAATCTGGGAGGAACAGAGATCCTGAGGCCCCTCGAACACATTTACAGCCAGCCCTGCATTCTCAATCATCCTAGACAGGTAACACACACACACACACACACACACACACACACACACACACACACACACACACACACACACACACACATTACTTAAGCAGTTCACAAAGAATGATTTGGACAACTCTGTGTTTGTGTAACTTGGAGTGATATTCAAACTCTCCTCCTCTAGCTATTTGTCTTCACTGACGGAGAGGTGGGGAACACCAAAGACATTATTCATCTGGTGAAGAAGAATTCAGGTTCCCACAGGTGAGGCCACACAAACACAGAACACAACAAACACAACAGTTTGCAGAGTATGGCCGATGTTGCTGTGCTGCATGTGTCAAAAACAAAAGTACTGTATTGTTGCAGATGTTTCTCTTTTGGGATTGGGGAAGGGGCCAGCTCTGCTCTTATCAATGGGTTGGCCAATGAAGGACGAGGTCACGCTCAGTTCATCACAGGGACTGACAGGATGCAACCCAAAGTATGAAAGACATTAATAACAAAAACTGTCTTCAGACAGAAATCCTGGTTCCAGTTAGTAAAGACCCAGTGCCCCTTCCTGACTTTGTGTTTTGTTTCCACCAGGTGATGCAGTCGCTGCGTTTTGCCCTGCAGCCATGTGTGGTGGACATCTCAGTCACGTGGGATTTGCCAAAGGGAGTGTCTGCCACTGTCCTCTCTCCACCAATCACAGCACTTTTCATGGGTCAGAGGTCACTGATTTATGCCCAGCTCACTGGACAGGTAGGAGCAGCACCATCTCACAGTGAAATACCTATTATTCTTTTCCACCTGGTATGTAATCACATTAACAAACATGTTTCTAACACTAATGCTTTCTCAGAGTTCAGAGGAAGCAGAGGGCTGTGTGACGGTGAAGTACAGCCTGGCAGGTCATCCCTCTCAGAACCAGCTCCACTTCAGTCTCAGACCTGCAGAGGACTCTGGGTAGGTTTTGTTCAGACAACACTGTTATGCATTGGGTCCTGGACTTACAAATGCTGAGTTTAATTTAGATTTAGATAAAAATAAAATATTAAAATACAAGAAACAAAAAACAGAGCATTTGAATTTACAGTAATTGTTCAAAAAACAACAGTTTTGAAGATTGTGGGGTTGGTATGCGGCTAGCTCAGTTGGTAGTGTATAGATCTATAGATAGGTCTTTGGTAGATGTGTTTTCTTTAAGCCCTTTGAATTTCCTTGTTACTGAAATGTGCTGTACAAATAAACTTCGCCTTACAAAGCTGAGTCCTTACTGCTGCTGCCTGGGTTCAAATCCAGCATGTGGCCCTTTGTTTCGTTGACACCATATCTTTCTCATTTCCTCTCACTGTCCACTGTCCTATTAAATAAAGGCAAGAAAATGCCAAAAAATATAAATACATCAAAGATGGTATGGTTGTTTTCATTATACTCAAAATAAATAGAGGAGGCCCCTGGATAGAGCAGTATTAAATATTTGTAGCCATAGGATCCAAATAAGGACTACTGCTCTATCTCTCTAACAAAAGTCTAAACCACAAAGTCAGTAGGATAAAATAAAAATAAAAGAATGATATTGAGAATAATAATAAGAGGGAGACATTTAACAATTACTAATGACATTTGTAGGACCTGATGACAGTGTCACCAACACAGTTAAAATATTTTTAGATAAAAATACTTTATGCTATGTCTGTTTATTTACCATTTTAACATGTTTCAACAGGGACATTTACTCATGACTATTTCTGTGGTGGTGCAATGACGAGGGCAAACAGTACTCAGACCGTTTTCTAATTTAGCGACCATGAAATTTACTTCAAGGCCCATGTGTGTGGTATTTTGGTGCCCAGTGCAGAGTGCATGGTATGCAGGTGGGATGCTCATTTAAAAGAGTAATGCTCAAAATCTAAATTCATTTATTTAATGAACCACTTCTCTGTTAGTAGATGTGTTTAAAATAGTTTTAAACAGATGAATCGGAAAGAAATATTTGCAGAATTATTGTAATGTAGCACATCTGTTAAGAATATGGGTGACCTTGGTGTATTACTGGCCAACAAAATCAGTATACTGAGAAGTTTTCTGATATTTTATGCAGACACATGATTATCTAGACATACTGTACATCTATACATTTCTGTCATTCAAATGAAACTCCATCAGTGTTTCCTCCTCTCTCCTGTGTGCAGATTAACAGTCCACAGGTTGGCTGCTCGGACTCTGATTGGCTCCCTGGAGATGGAGGAGAGAGACCGCAGAAGAAAGCAAGATGGGGGAGTGAAGGAGAAGGTGGTGGAGCTCAGTGTCCAATCAGGAGTGAGCAGTTCCTTCACTGCCTTCATTGCTGTCAACAAAGGTGACGGCGAGGCGATTCAAGGACCTCTGGTGCGCAGAAACGTTCCAACACCAAGTGAGTGTGAATAAAAGTCACCGTCTCCTTAAGAGACGCTATAGCTGACCGTGGATAATAGCGTAGAGAAGCATGATGATGTACATTAACACAATCCGTAATCATTTAATGACTTAAAATTGAATTTAATTGGATATAAGAGCTAGCATTTGGTCTTTGCTCACAGTGTTTGTGTGTTCACATGTCTGAATGTAAAAACCTTTGAATACTGAACATTTGAAAAACTTTTAGGCACTATTTTAAAGGCTTGTTGTTGATCATTATAATAATATAAAGTTAGTTTAGATGGTATATTTTCTGTTTAATAAATGTGAAATGGATTGACCTATTTTTTTTTTTATCTCAAAGTGTGCATGAGGGCCTGTTATGAGCCGGCATCTTGGCTGATGTCCCTCGATGATGAAGACAGTAAGATCACTAAAAAGATGAACACAAATGGAACACACATCTTTCTATGTTCTATAAATACAGTAAATTAATGTAAACAAAACAACACATTTGCAGCTTTATTTTGAAATGCTATTTACATAGTAGGTGTCATACTATTTTGTACAGACTATACCCCCTAAAAGATGTAGCTATTGGTAACTTTGGCTGTCAGACAGGGTCCAAAATTAACACTCCTGAGTGAAAATCTGCATTGGTGAATAAAATAAATGAGTTTAGCCACCAATGCTGGGTTGCTGATATAGGTTCCGTGTACTTGGCGGCCAATGGATTTTCATTTTGTAATGAAAAAACAAAAATGAAAAACGTCTTGTTTCCCACCACGACCATCATAATAAAGGAACATTTCACCGAAATGCCCAATGTGGCTTTTGTGTGTATCAATAATAATAATAGTTTTCGACCATTCAATGCGATCTTTGGCACTGAGGCATAAGCTATATCAGGCTGTGTTTACGACACAACAATGTTAGGTAAGAAGAAAAAGAAGAAGTGTGTCTCGAGGAAAAAAGATCAGAAGTCTCTGCAGACTGATGGTGCTGCTCATTACCAGCCTCCACAGATACCGTCCAGTTATGATGCTGATTGTAAGTAGAAAGAAAGTAGAAAAATAAAGCACGTTCCATTATTTACAGCATGTCAGTGCAGATATTACATTATAATGAACATTGTTCAGCTGTTTGCTCTGTGCCTTGACATCTGCCAAATATTACTGTTACCTATAATGGACTTTACTGAGTCATGCATTTTACAAAAAGATGCGTTGCTCACCCAAATCCCAGCTGGTATCAGCAAAAAGCACCACATTAGATTAATTTCTTCTGGGAACAATATATGCTTTAACTCACAAGCAGAGCTGTGAAAGGAGTAGTGATCTTTGTGACTGTAAACTTTTTTCTGTCCATTTTGGCCTTTTGTCCAAACTAAAACTGCATTTTTGGTCACTGAAACTTCAGAAACTGCTTCCTTATACTTAGTGTTGTTGCCTTTGTGTAATATTCTATTTCTGTTTTCCTCTTTAAGGTATGTACGATTGTGATTATGAGTCTCCATGCAGCTTCGAAGGTAAGTAACAAAGAGGTTATTGTTATTGAAGATACACCTGTTCACAACTACTGAAAGGGTCCATGAGAAGGTTCTGTTATATGCCGCCATCTCCTCTGATGTCCCTCGATGATGAAGGCAGTAAGATCACTAAAAAGATGAACACAAATGGAACACACATCTTTCTATGTTCTATAAATACAGTAAATTAATGTAAACAAAACAACACATTTGCAGCTTTATTTTGAAATGCTATTTACATAGTAGGTCTCATACTATTTTGTACAGACTATACCCCCTAAAAGATGTAGCTATTGGTAACTTTGGCTGTCAGACAGGGTCCAAAATTAACACTCCTGAGTGAAAATCTGCATTGGTGAATAAAATAAATGAGTTTAGCCACCAATGCTGGGTTGCTGATATAGGTTCCGTGTACTTGGCGGCCAATGGATTTTCATTTTGTAATGAAAAAACAAAAATGAAAAACGTCTTGTTTCCCACCACGACCATCATAATAAAGGAACATTTCACCGAAATGCCCAATGTGGCTTTTGTGTGTATCAATAATAATAATAGTTTTCGACCATTCAATGCGATCTTTGGCACTGAGGCATAAGCTATATCAGGCCGTGTTTACGACACCACAATGTTAGGTAAGAAGAAAAAGAAGAAGTGTGTCTCGAGGAAGAAAGATCAGAAGTCTCTGCAGACTGATGGTGCTGCTCATTACCAGCCTCCACAGATACCGTCCAGTTATGATGCTGATTGTAAGTAGAAAGAAAGTAGAAAAATAAAGCACATTCCATTATTTACAGCATGTCAGTGCAGATATTACATTATAATGAACATTGTTCAGCTGTTTGCTCTGTGCCTTGACAGCTGCCAAATATTACTGTTACCTATAATGGACTTTACTGAGTCATGCATTTTACAAAAAGATGCGTTGCTCACCCAAATCCCTGCTGGTATCAGCAAAAATCACCACATTAGATTAATTTCTTCTGGGAACAATATATGCTTTAACTCACAAGCAGAGCTGTGAAAGGAGTAGTGATCTTTGTGACTGTAAACTTTTTTCTGTCCATTTTGGCCTTTTGTCCAAACTAAAACTGCATTTTTGATCACTGAAACTTCAGAAACTGCTTCCTTATACTTAGTGTTGTTGCCTTTGTGTAATATTCTATTTCTGTTTTCCTCTTTAAGGTATGGACGAATGTGGTGATTATGAGTCTGCAGGCAGCTTCGAAGGTAAGTAACAAAGAGGTTATTGTTATTGAAGATACACCTGTTCACAACTACTGAAAGGGTCCATGAGAAGGTTCTGTTATATGCCGCCATCTCCTCTGATGTCCCTCGGTGATCAAGACAGTAAGATCACTAAAAAGATGAACACAAATGGAACACACATCTTTCTATGTTCTATAAATACAGTAAATTAATGTAAACAAAACAACACATTTGCAGCTTTATTTTTGTAGCCCAGAGAAATAACAAGATGCATTAAAAAGTCTTATAAAGTAAAAGCTAATAAATAGATGAGTTCTTAAATGGTTAATAGGTTTAAAATAGTGAATTCATTTATTTTGGTTTTATTAAAATGTTTACAATGTTTAAAAGTGTCACTACACATTTATATTTCATTTTATTTATGGTACATGTGAGAAGTGTAGTTTCCCATGCAGAGAGAGTCTTTGAATGCAACTCGAGTTGGGGAGAGAGAAGCGTTAAGGAGAATCTAGAGAGTTCCCGTTCGGCCGTCTCTGAGTCAACAGCTATTGCTACAAGTTTGCTCGTCTTTGTAATATAAATGTACTTTATGCTGTGGTTTGTCTGCGAGAGAAGCCATTGTGAGTAGCTGTACTAAAGTTTGCGGAATTGTCGTGGAAAAGTGTCGTGGAAATTTAGATTCCTGGTGAGAGATTAGGCAAATAATGGAGTTACAACCAACCGTTGTCTTTGAAGAATTTATTTAACAAATAACAGAGAAGTACTACAACAGAATCAGCTGGACCAGAGGTTCTGCCTTCTAAGACAGTCAGTAACGTCTGGCCCAGAACAAAGTGATGCATAGTCATTTACACAGTCTGAGTATCTATGTTTTGGGTAACAAAGGATCCTCTGCCTGCTGTGCCTGGTCCCAGACAAAACAGGAGAGGAACAGAAAACAACTCCACATCCTTGACTTAAACCCTACACACCTGTGGACAGACTAGAAGAATAAGAATAATAATAAGAATAATAAGAATAATAATAAAAGGAACATGTTGAAGGTAATAATAATAAAAGTAAAATAGCACTATTATAAGTACTTGCATAAATGGATAAGTGTAAGAAGAATACAATTTTCTGCCCTTACAATCCTCCCTCTGGCCATATAAATGGACAAACCTAAGTATAGAAAATTGTCAGCACATCAACTAATGTTCTCATTTTACTGTTTAAACAAACGCATCATCAATTGACAATAAGAAAATTAGCCTTAGCTGTTTTGTAGAACATAGACATCCTGGAGTTATGAGCAAGCAGAAAGGTTGAAAAAATACAGTTTGATCTAAACTACTTGGTCAAAACAATCAACATCCTGAAAAGGAGGAATCCAGTTAGTATCTGCCAGATGCTCAGTTAGGGGACAACATCTGGTGGGCAAGAGCTGTGTTGACAGTCTTGCCTATGACACCTCGGATACAGGGAATGACGCAACATCCTATCAGTGCTAACACTGCTAGGGTCATGATTACAGTAGACCCAGAAGTCAGGATGAATGACTTCCATTTCCGATCATCGAAGTCAAACCACTCAGTCATCCAGACATCTGTACCAGCATTCTCTTTAACTCTCGGCTAGAGTTTCCAGTTTAGACAATGCTAAGGTAAAAGTACCGTCGCTGTAAGTGTTGTTAGGGATAAACATGCAACATGAATCACCAAACATGACGCAAACGCCTCCTTTCTCCACAAGTAACATGTCTAATGCCAGTCTATTTTGTAGCCGCTGAGATGAGCATGCAGTTATTGGAGAATGGAAAAGTTTTAAATTTGGAAACTACATGTGAGCTGCTCCGCAAGAGGCTGTATAAGGCAGAGGTAACTGCCTAGAGCGTAGCTTTCCGGTCATGCATGCATAGCAACTAGAATTTACAGTGGCTCGCACAGAACTATTCAATACTCTGTACCAGGCGTTCCCTTCCGGCGGAAATGTCAGTGGTGTTACTGCTCGCTTCGATCTGTTAAGACCATGTGGTGTCAGT
The DNA here is from genome assembly GCA_024633595.2 of Lepomis macrochirus. Taxonomy (NCBI): domain Eukaryota; kingdom Metazoa; phylum Chordata; class Actinopteri; order Centrarchiformes; family Centrarchidae; genus Lepomis; species Lepomis macrochirus. The sequence continues at coordinate 37,188,449 of JALXJV020000003.1, read as the reverse complement.
GTGGTCGAATTGGATGCAGGTGGACGTTTTTCAAAAACATACAGAATAGGAAACACTACAATCACAGAAATACCACATAACAACAACATTGAACCTCTTAGACCTAGCCGCTCCCATCCTGGCAACCGGAAGGGTGCCACGGTCGCAGTGGAGCTGGATTCCATCATCGCTTCCTCGCTGGTCACTCTGTAGTTCAAATACGCGTAATGTAGTGTTTTGCTGCCTGCTTCTCTTCTTCCCCTCATTCACGCCCCCCATGGAGCAATGAATGTTATGTGCCTATGCCTATATGTAACGGTCAATTCAAAATACCGAAAATAGTGACTTGTTGTTACCTGAAGCACAGGTAATTACCCTTCTGGCGTGCTGTCCTCAGCGCGTCTGGTTGGCTGAGCTCGAGCCGGTTGGGTTGGAATGTGGACGGAGGACTCGATGTCGTCGCAGGGTTCTGGGTTAGGCTTACAGTGGCTGGCATGAACCCATGTATCCCGGCCCTGTGACTTTCACTGCGGTTTCGTGGTTAGAAGAACTTGAAAGGACCCCGAAACGCCGCTGCTTCCAGTGCTTTCTCCTGTGGTCCTTGATGAGTACCCAATCTCCAGGTTTCAGGTTGTGGAGAGTAGCCGTGGCCACTGAGGGTAATGCACTTTTCACCTGGGAGTGCAGAGCCGAAAGAGAAGAAGACAAATTAGCACAGTATCTCAACATTTCATCATCACAACTTGATGTGGTTGGTACCGAAGTGCTCACTGGTCCTATTCCCGTCCGTGGGGTCTGCCAAATAGGATTTCAAACGGACTCAGACCCCATTTGTTTCTCAACTCGCAGCGCATGTGGAAAAGCACTAGTGGGAGTGCCTTTACCCATGAGAGTCCTGTCTCATCACAACACTTTGCTAATTTGGACTTGAGTGCCCCATTCTCACGCTCCACAGCCCCTGCACTCTGGGGTGATAAGAACAGTGATGGCGTAATGTCAAATCCAAGGTATTTGGAAACCTCGGAAAGAGCCTTGTTTACAAATCCTGGTCCATTGTCACTGCTGATGACTGTTGGGATTCCCCACCTGGGAATCAGCTCGGTCAGTAAGGCTTTTGCCACTGCACTGGCATCCTGCTTGGCAGATGGAAACACCTCAACCCATTTACTGAACATATCAACAACAACAAGGCAGTATGTCTTTCCCTGGCATGGGGAAAGTTGAATGAAGTCCATCATAAGGTGATCGAAAGGCTTACCTGGCGGTGGATGACCAGCCGGTGGCATGTGAATAGCCCCTGCTGCATTGTTAGCTGCACAAACCATACATTTTTGCAAAAGTCCTGTGCAAAACAGAAAACCCCTCGTGTACCACACAGAGTTAATTGCTGAGCAACATCCCCTTTGCCCACGCGATCTCTCCCGTGAGCCATTTTTGCATAACAATGGTAGAGAGCACGTGGCAAACATGGCTTATCATCAGGACCCATCCAAACAGAGTTTTTGAACACAGCTCCTGACTTAGCCCACTGGGCTCGCTCCTGTGGAGTAGAAAGAGACTGAATGGTTTGCACATCATCATATGGAGACACCTCGTCAGGTGTCCCCAACATTAGACAACATGGAACAAACTTAGAGCCTGATACTGCTGCTGTCTTAGCAGCTGCATCTGCTGCAGCATTTCCTGCAGAAACAGAATCTGTTTTGTTAGAGTGTGCAGCACATTTTATCACTGCAATTGCTGTAGGGAGCAGAACAGCATCCAACAGGCCAGACACAAGGTTGTGGTGTGCTATTGGTTTACCTGCTGATGTCAGAAAATCTCTCTGCCGCCACAAAGCAGCAAAATCATGAATTGTTGCAAACGCATAACGAGAGTCTGTGTAGATATTAACTGTTTTGCCTTTACCCAGCTTGCAGGCTTCCGTGGAGAGCCACTAGCTCTGCGGCCTGAGCTGAAAAATGTGCAGGTAATTTACCACTGAACAATGTTTCATGCTGAGTGACAACTGCAAACCCCACCAAACCTTCACCAGTGTCTGGAGAGCGGGACGCTGATCCGTCCACCTAACAGCTCAAGATCTGCATTTTCCAGAGGGATGTCTGTTAGATCTGGTCTTGGAGTGCACACCTGGTTAATGGAAACAACACAATCGTGTGGATCCCCATCTGCTGGGGTAGGGAGGAGAGTAGCAGGGTTAAGAACAGTACATCTTTAACAGTGATGTTAGGCATGTCAAGAAGAGTAGTGTGATATCTTAACCAGCCTGTGCAGACAAATGCGATGTCTTTTGTGTGTGTAGAATGTGTGCAACTGCATGCGGTACCATGAGTGTGAGGTCATCATATCCTACAATGTCTCGTGATGCCACCACTGCCTTTTCCGCTGCTGCTACCGCTCGGAGGCACAGTGGCAGTCCAGCAGCAACAGGGTCAAGTCTGGAGGAAAAATAACCTATAGGTCGATGTTTTCCCCTGTGTTCTTGAGTCAGAACAGAAGTCATGTACCCGTTCTTCTCGTCAACAAACTGAGTAAATGGTCGGTCAGGTTTTGGAAGTCCAAGTGTGGGCGCAGACTGTAAAGAGACCTTTAAGTCTGTAAAGCTTTTTTCAGCCTCGCCAGTCCAAGTCAGTCGGTCATGTGCACAGAGATCTTTACCATGAATCATGGAAGAGAGGGTGCCTCTTTGTGAGTAGTTTGGCAGCCATTGTCTACAGTATGACGCCATTCCAAGAAAACTCATTAACTGTTTCTTTGTTTGTGGTTTTGGAACAGACTGAATACTCAAAAGGCGTTTGGGGAGAGGGATTTGCCCTCTGCAGTGATCACGCGTCCCAAATATTTCACTTCTGTCTGGGCTAATTGCAATTTAGACAGACTAGCCTTGTGGCCATTGTGAGCTAAATGTTTTAGCAGCACAACGGTGTCAAGCTTGCATGCTTCATGAGATGGACTGCAGACCATGATGTCATCAACGTACTGCAACAAAACCGAACCGCGGCGGTAGATGTAAACTTTGAGACTATCACGTAGCGCACTGTGAAAACCCCAGGGATTCGCGAGTATCCCATGGGGCAGCGCGACCACGTGTAGCTTTTCCCGTTAAAGGAAAAAGCAAACCAGTACTGGCTGTCTTTGTGTACTGGTACTGAAAAAAATGCATTTGCCAAATCAACAACCGAAAAATGTGTGGCATCTGGTGGAATCAATGACAAAATTGTGTGTGGATTTGCCACTTCTGGTGCTCGCGGATGCACCGCTGAATTTACTGCCTGCAGGTCTTGGACAAACCTCCATTCTGTAGGTTCACCTTCTTCCCGGATTTTCTTTACTGGGAAAATGGGTGTGCGCACTGGGGAGTCAGGACATGGAACGATGACTCCAGCCTGTAACAATGAATCAAAAACCGGTTTAATACCTTCAAGCGCTTCCTGTTTAATGGGATATTGTTTCACACAGGGACGAAAATCTGATCTTGGGCTGAACTACCAGAGGCGCGGCTCCTTTATCAGTCCCATCAAATTTGTCTGGCCCACCTCGCCGCACCTGGACAGTTCGCCATGTCCACCTGTGTGTGTGCAACCATGTTGCATGAGAAACCTGTTACTGGACTTAGTTCAACAGATCTCTTAACCAGAGCAGTGTATGTCAAAACAGTTTTGAATACATCACCCTCCTTACTGTACAGTGTTCTCGGGTCCCCTTTCACGGGCTTGTAGTCAGTCAGCCGAACTCGAACGTGGAACCCATTTCTCCAGATCCCTCCATTTCCAATCGGCTGGCTTAGCCAACGCCACATGCGGGCAAAACTCACCCTGGAACAACTGAGATTGAGCAGAAGAGAGAGACACAGAAACAACAGCAGCCCTGCTTGTCCAATAAACATGCTGTAAACACAATGTTTCTACCTTTTGACTGTCCCTGTTCCATAATTTCTCAAATTTCTCATCTTGTCCCTCAGAACAGTGTGCTGTGCAGTGTAAGGAATCATCTGGTTGAAAATCAGAGGCCTGAGTACAGTGTTGATTTATACATTTCAAAAATCAAACTGTCAAGTTTATCAATGTTTTTCTTAGCTTCAATGTATGCTATTGTTTGAGACTCACCCATTGATGTGTGTGTGGCAGGCTGGTCCGTCCCCAGGGTCCGCTCCGCCTCCACTCCCTCGTTTCAGTCTGATTTCACGTGAAACCCTCTTTTTTTCTTTTTGACATTCATTTCGCCAATGTCCAGTTTCCCCACAGTTCCAACAAACATCTGGGTCACTGGAACTTTGCCGGTTCTTCTTTCCTACTTTTCCTCTGCCTTTTCTTTTCCAGTTTGAGCGAGCCCCCCCGTTTCTTCCTTCTGAGGATTCTTTGTTTTGGTTTGTGCTTTTGACGGAGTTAAACATGGACAACTGCGCATCCACCAGCTTCTTAAGTAGGACACAATCTTGTAATAGTCCATCTTGAGCATTTTGCTCATCATGCACTTTAGCTCAGTCATTGTTGGTCGGTATTCTTTGACAAACTGATTCATTTGTTTCTCAAAATTTTCAATGTTTTCAACCGACTGGTCAAATGAACCATTAGCGCTCTGCAATATCTGCTTCAGTCCAGGGACGGAAAACTAGTATCGGGCCTGCGTGCCCTGCAGCTTCCATCATTGGCATTTCCAGGTTCAAGTGTTCATCAGTTTTAGGCTCAGACCTCAGTGCATATCGAGGTCGCTCCAAAGATAGTGCCCTCGGCTTCCTGTCAGTACCTCGGCACATAGAGCCGCGTCTCTGAGGCACCTCTGTTCCGACACCTCCAGGGCCCTCTCCCTCAGTCTTTGATGGAACTCGAAGCATTGCCGGTCCTCCAGCAGCCACAGCTGGTGTTACGGCTTTGGTTTCAGGCTCCTCCGGAACCATTGCGTGTGCTCCTTGGAGCTGTTGGTCTGGATCTGGCGGTTGGTTCACATCTGGGTTGTAGGGAGGAGGAAGCGGTGCGGAGTCCAGGTCCGGATCCAACCGAAATGGATTTTTTGCAGTGTACCCCTCAGGCAAAGAAGGATACAAAGTGTTAGGTTGTGTTTGTGCATTAAGATTAGAAGGTAACTGAAATGCTGCTGGTTGTTGTGTGCATTGTGCCAAAAAATCCCAAAAATCCTTTTTCATGCTCTCCCTCTTTTTACCCTGAGTGCTCTTATCCTGATCGTCTTTCCTGAGACTTTTTCTCTCCCTGGCCTCTGCCTCATCCTTCCATTCCATATAAGCTTTCCAGTCTGCTTTAAATGGTTGATGTTTCTTTTGCTGTTTCTTGGACAAGGCTGCATGTTTCTCTGCTGCCTTTTCCTCTGCCTCCAAACGTATCTTCAGTTGCTGCAATTGATATAGACTAAGGCTCCCCCTTGCTGGGAACCCAAATTCAACCCCCTTATCAAATTGTCCCATAGAGTTTTTATGTTTTTCAGTCATGCATTTCACGATTGGTGAGGCTAATGGTGAAATGGTTTCACATCCAGTCTTCACTTACTCTGACACTTCCCCATCGTCTCTCACTACTAGCTACTCTGCACTCGGGTCCACAGCAATAATCAGGTCCACTGAGTTCGGTTAAGTCTGAGGCTAACGCTGCAACCCTTCACTTATCAGCTGGAAACCCCAAAACCCTCGGTCCCCACAGAGAAAACCAGGACACGCCTGTCCGCTGAGCCCCTTTGATCCAGTACCAACTACCCCACCCACTTATCAGTTAACAAGCAGATAGAGGGGCCCTGCAAACCACTCGGGCGCGAGTTATGAGACACTTCCTTCACTCTGTTCAATCTCACTCTTTTAGCTTCTCACTCAATCATTCCCTAATTTCTCACCGTGTAAGTTCAGGACCAGAGCGATGACCAGGGCTCAGTTGAATGCAGCTTCTCACCCACTGGGAGGAATCCACTATCTAAATAGGCGCCTCCGCATTTCACCTGAGTCCAGATCATGCGTCGGTCCCATCTGGGGTGCCAAAATTGTCGTGGAAATTTAGATTCCTGGTGAGAGATTAGGCAAATAATGGAGTTACAACCAACCGTTGTCTTTGAAGAATTTATTTAACAAAAGAGAATAAACAGAGAAGTACTACAACAGAATCAGCTGGACCAGAGGTTCTGCCTTCTAAGACAGTCAGTAACGTCTGGCCCAGAACAAAGTGATGCATAGTCATTTACACAGTCTGAGTATCTATGTTTTGGGTAACAAAAGGATCCTCTGCCTGCTGACCCTGGTCCCAGACAAAACAGGAGAGGAACAGAAAACAACTCCACATCCTTGACTTAAACCCTACACACCTGTGGACAGACTAGAAGAATAAGAATAATAATAAGAATAATAAGAATAATAATAAAAGGAACATGTTGAAGGTTAAACAATGTATAAGACATAATAATAATAAAAGTAAAATAGCACTATTATAAGTACTTGCATAAATGGATAATAAGTGTAAGAAGAATACAATTTTCTGCCCTTACAGAGGACAATTAAGTTTCTACTCGAAGCTTATAGACTGTTGTTTCCCGCTAGCATATAGCACAGTAAGTAGCCGATGCTAACAAACTCGCTAAAGGACTATAGGCTGCCGTTCGCTAACCCAGCAGGACCTGGGAGCTTATAGAGGATCGTTACCGAACTGGACAACGAGAGACTGGACCCAGATAGCACTCTGAGCCACCCGGGAGCGCTCAGAGTACCTCTGGCACCGTTGGAGACGAGGACGAGGAGTTAGGGCCCGGGTGTGGACCACGCTCGTGGCCTGCCATTGGACTTGGAGCGGACGGTGAGCGCCGAGCTGGGTGTCACTAGAGACGAGGACTAACATACAGCGGAGTGAATCTGATGGGATTAACACTAACTTGCTCAAGGTACCTTAACTTTATTTTATTTTTGCTCTTTGAGTGAAGCGACCACTGAGTTTTTGGTCACTACGTTCCCCAGCTTCGATACAGGCCTGCAACGTAGTGGTAACTTGGGGTTTGCCGGCTTTTAGGGTGTGGTAATAGTCAATTCTTTAAGTACTATTGAAACTGAGAATTTTGATTGACACGCTGTGGGTGTGATTTTGTGTTTTGTGCAGAGAAAAGCCTGCAATTTGTATTTATTTTGCCTTTAAATCCGAAAAGCACATTTTGTTTATTGGTGTGAATGCTGTAAAGCATTCACAACATATGTTCTTCTGTGAATTCCGGAATTCTTTATTATTATTATTATTACGCCCACTTTTTTGGCCTCTAAGTAGTTCCACAGCTTTCAACGTATAAACGTCATTCAAAGCTTAAAAGATTCCTCTCAATTAGGAATCATGCGGTATTATTCAGAATTTCCATAACCTTCATACTTTTCAAGATATTCCAGGTTTTCCAGGAAATTTCCCCCATTCAAATGAATGGTCGGAATGTTCAAAATGTCCCCATATTCACACTTTTTCAAGGTTTTTCAACTGTTAACTTCTCATTCATACTTTCAGCTAGAAACTTCATTCAAAATGGAAAAGATTCCACATCTTTCATTCTTTATTCATATTATTCAACATTGAAATCCCATTCAAACTCTTCAATCTATTCAGCTTTCCTTGAAACTTTGTTACAATGAAAGTCAATGAGAAAATCATTCAAATTCACTCATCTTCAACCTCTTCCCACTCATTCATACATTCACGTAGAAACGCCATTCAACCTTTAAAATGTTCAGAAATCTTTCGACTCTTTCCAGTGAATTCAACTTTTTCACATCTCTTATACTTTTCACACAGTCTCGATTCAAGTACCATGTCGTTTTCAGCCTGAATTTCAAGTTTATAATGGGTTTCTATAGGACGGAATGTTGGCAGCTAGACTGGAGAGGACCAACTGACAGAGTGCAAACTCACTTCAAAATCATCTGAATAATTTGTCTTCAACTCGCTGTATCTCCCACAATTTTCACTCTACGTACGTAATTTTTTCAGAAGTTGTAGAAAAACTTGTTGTGCATGTCCAACTTTGAAAGCAAACAGACTTTCACAGCTGGTACAGTGGGCTTGAGAATGAGAGGTGCGCCAGTCAACTGCCGCATAGACTCCCATGTTAAAAAAGTGCGGCAGGTTCAAGCAAGAGGCAGCCAGGTGGACATTTCTACACTGCTGCTGTGAAGCCATTTTTGACAGTAGACGCACAAATCTCGGACATCATCATCATGAGGATCTTATGTCTCTAACAATACGTTTACTTTGGCACTGAGAGTTACGGTCTGTTCGTTAGGAGCAGGAGAAGCAGAGCTGCGCTCCAGGTTAAAACTCAATGAGATCAGCTCTCTAAGCCTGTCTAAGTCAGACAGCTTTTAGCATCGCCATGGAAACCTGGGAATGGTGGCTCAGCACACAGCTGATTGAGATGATGTAATGCAGACAACTCATTAAACAAGGCGCTTCACTACATCCTCCAGCACCTGGACTCTCCAGGAGACTACACCAGGATCCTGTTAGTGGACTCTGCCTTCAACAACATTATTCCAGCTCTGCTCCAGGACAAGTTCTCCCAGCTGATCATGCCTGCAGGTGTATCACAGACTTACTGTCCAGCAGCAAGCGCCACGTGAACCTGGGAAAACACGTTTCTGACTCCAGGACCATCACTCAGTGGTTCTCTTCAGGGCCGTGTTCTTTCCCCTCTGATCCCCGCCCTTAACACCAACAGCTGCACCTCCAGTCACCAAACCACCAAGCTCCTGCAGTGTGCAGAGGACACCACCTGCACTGGCCTCATCTCTTGTGGGGATCAGTCTGCCCACAGGTGGGAGATTGACCATCTGGGGTCCTGCAGAGATGCTCACAAGTCTTTGACCGCAAGTCAACACATCCCCCACTCTCAAACCACAGTAACATTATAACTAAATCAAACTGTAAGGTAGGGCCGCACAATCAGTGTCCCCACAGGTGGGAGATTGACCATCTTGGGTCCTGGAGCAGCCAGATCAATCTGGACCTCAATGATCTGAAGACAGTGGAGATGGGCAGGTATTCCAGCAAGAGGCCAGCTGCACCCATCTCCATCAGTCTGTGCAACTCCACACTGTGGAGTCATTCTGCTCACCCAGGACCTCCAGTTGGAGTTGATACGCTTATGTCACCTTTCATACCCCTTTCTAAATATTTCAGGTCATATCTTCTCAACACTTGGGGGAATTTCTCACATTTCTTCAACTTCTTCATGGCTTTCAGCTAAAGACTACATTCAAACCGTAAAATGTTCTACATTTATCAGGGCAGTTTGAAGTGACTTTAAAATCTTATTCATATTCTTTAGAACATTTCCCATGTTTCCAAGATTTCATAGTCCTTCAACTACTTTCTGAACATTAAAGCCAGCAATTCAGTGTAGCGTCAGCTTTTCAACAGTTCTTTAAACATTCCACATCTTTCATACATTTCTACTGTTCAACTTTTTTCAAGCCAGCATTTCAGCGTAGCGCAAGCCATTCAGCAGACAGCATTTACACCGCAATTTCTTCAGAAATTGCTTTTCTAGTTTTATTCATTATTACTTATTAAAGGGAGGGTTATTTTTATACTTTATACCGTGTTTCTAGTGGTGATTGAGTATGTGCCAAATTATTCTTAAGTGTACAGCAGTATTTAGTGTATAACTGGAGTGCAGTACAGAGATCCAAAATATTACTTAACATTTTAAGTACACATAGTATAATAGGAAAAGAACCCAGAGCCCACTCGTTTAATTCATGAGTACAACAAAGGGCTACATTTTGAAATGCTAGTTACATAGTAGGTGTCATAGTATTTTGTAGAGACTATACCCCCCTAAAAGATGTAGCTATTGGTAACTTTGGCTGTCAGACAGGGTCCAAAATTAACACTCCTGAGTGAAAATCTGCATTGGTGAATAAAATAAATGAGTTTAGCCACCAATGCTGGGTTGCTGATATAGGTTCCGTGTACTTGGCGGCCAATGGATTTTCATTTTGTAATGAAAAAACAAAAACGAAAAACGTCTTGTTTCCCACCACGACCATCTTAATAAAGGAACATTTCACCGAAATGCCCAATGTGGCTTTTGTGTCTATCAATAATAATAATAGTTTTTGACCATTCAATGCGATCTTTGGCACTGAGGCATAAGCTATATCAGGCTGTGTTTACGACACAACAATGTTAGGTAAGAAGAAAAAGAAGAAGTGTGTCTCGAGGAAAAAAGATCAGAAGTCTCTGCAGACTGATGGTGCTGCTCATTACCAGCCTCCACAGATACCGTCCAGTTATGATGCTGATTGTAAGTAGAAAGAAAGTAGAAAAATAAAGCACATTCCATTATTTACAGCATGTCAGTGCAGATATTACATTATAATGAACATTGTTCAGCTGTTTGCTCTGTGCCTTGACAGCTGCCAAATATTACTGTTACCTATAATGGACTTTACTGAGTCATGCATTTTACAAAAAAGATGCGTTGCTCACCCAAATCCCTGCTGGTATCAGCAAAAATCACCACATTAGATTAATTTCTTCTGGGAACAATATATGCTTTAACTCACAAGCAGAGCTGTGAAAGGAGTAGTGATCTTTGTGACTGTAAACTTTTTTTTCTGTCCATTTTGGCCTTTTGTCCAAACTAAAACTGCATTTTTGGTCACTGAAACTTCAGAAACTGCTTCCTTATACTTAGTGTTGTTGCCTTTGTGTAATATTCTATTTCTGTTTTCCTCTTTAAGATATAGACGAAGGTAATGATTATGAGCCTCCATGCAGCTTCGAAGGTAAGTAACAAAGAGGCTATTGTTATTGAAGATACACATGTTCACAACTACTGAAAGGGTCCATGAGAAGGTTCTGTTATATGCCGCCATCTCCTCTGATGTCCCTCGGTGATCAAGACAGTAAGATCACTAAAAAGATGAACACAAATGGAACACACATCTTTCTATGTTCTATAAATACAGTAAATTAATGTAAACAAAACAACACATTTGCAGCTTTATTTTGAAATGCTATTTACATAGTAGGTGTCATACTATTTTGTACAGACTATACCCCCTAAAAGATGTAGCTATTGGTAACTTTGGCTGTCAGACAGGGTCCAAAATTAACACTCCTGAGTGAAAATCTGCATTGGTGAATAAAATAAATGAGTTTAGCCACCAATGCTGGGTTGCTGATATAGGTTCCGTGTACTTGGCGGCCAATGGATTTTCATTTTGTAATGAAAAAACAAAAACGAAAAACGTCTTGTTTCCCACCACGACCATCATAATAAAGGAACATTTCACCGAAATGCCCAATGTGGCTTTTGTGCAAAATGTACCAAAGTGTGTGATGATTACATACTGATTTATGTGAAAAAATCAGTCACATCTCGAGGACAAAAGTTCATCATATTTATATATTGCTTCCTGTTAGTGTTTTGTAGGTCAGTGTGTTATGAGTGAGATTGTATAGTTTCTGAGTGAGGATTGTTGCCAGTGTTTTGGTTTAACGAGTTTATTTTGAGACTCGTAGGAAGTGTTTTGGTGGTTGGAGTGACTTTTGGAGGTGAGATTAACCATTTGGCCAAGATGCATGTTGGTAATGCAGACTGTGTGAAGACTTTTGACAAAGTTGCGTCAGTTTTGACCATTGCATCTTAGCAATTGGAAAAAACTGTAAACATCGCAATGTTAACATTATCAGTGTGACCATGTTTCCATTTAGCTCAAAGCACCACTGTGCCTAAGCACAACCTCACAGAGCTGCTCGCATGGCTGTAGATTCTTGTTTTGCCCACATCTGGTTCGGTATTAATTCTATACATAATTATCAGTCAAGACTTTGTGACTTGTTTTATTTCTTAGTCAGTTAGACACAGTTTATTTTAGCTCCATAAACCCATCTTACATGAGAAAAGAGGCTAAAATTTTAATGTTTAATTTTCAATAATTCTCAAAAGAAGGTGAAGATAGAAAGATTCCCCAGTGGTAGCAACAAAATGATATTAAGACACGCATTCAAAAACTAATATGCAAAACACTTAAGATATGTTTAACTACAGTATATCAACACATTAATATCGAATAAGCAAAAAGATTATTTTATCTTTGCACTTTTCTTTGATTTTCTCCTCAGAATCCCACCTTCCCAAACAGCCGCCCAGAGACCCTTTGCTGCAGTTGGTCTCCCTTCAGAAAGCGTTTGGCAGCTGGGTGCTGGATCCAGCTCTGGCTTCTGCTCTGGGAAAGACCAGCGAGGAGGTGGAAAACCCAAAACCTGCACCGGTGGGTTATGGTCAAAAATAATTGTAATAAAGGGGTTTATTATAAGGTGGTTTTCATGACCTGGGTAATATAGAAACAATAGAGAAGAAGTAATTAAAAAATGGAACCAAACCAACACAACATTAAACAAACCTAATGAAATGAAAATGATTAGGAAGACATCACAGCATGAAACAAAAATACTGGTGGTACTCAAGCCCCTAAGCACCCTCTGAGAACCAATGTATTAACCATCTGGCTCCCAGTATGTTTTAGAAGTGAAAATTTTATTGATTTGATTTAATTTCTTGATCATTGACCTTTTAGTCCCATACACACCAGTCAGTTGTCAGTCTTGACTGAAAACTAAAGGGCCTTTGCAGTTGGGGCCCCTTTGTTCTTCTTTCTCCTGTTGTGCCTGTTCCATGTTTTTTTCTCTTTGATTTGGTGAATTAGGTGACACAGGAAGTGTGGGCCACCATTCTGGCTCTGATCTGGCTTCATGGTTTTAAGATGGATGCTCAGGAAGAGTGGGAGCTTCTGGCTATGAAGGCTGTGTCATGGCTCCGTGCTCAGAATGGTAATAACCAAATAATAAGGGCCAATCTGCTGTTTTTAACAGTGTGTGTATGTTCAAATCACACGTTTGCTCACATTCAGTCTCCTCTGCTGATGACTTGTTTTGTGTGTTTATTTCAGCACCATGTGTGACAGAGTGTGTGGAAGCTGGAAATGCTCTGTTGGGTTGCAACGTGAAGAAAGAGGCCCTGGGGCTCTGAGGTTTTCATTAAAGTGGCTTCTCCTTCAGGACTGGTACACAGAAGCGGATTTATTCCATCTTACAAACTTTACTTTATCATTTTAGCACTGGTCACATTTAGTTATGCCGCTGTTTGTTAAGCCCTTGCATATTAACTGATGTAATAAAATATGTTTTTTTTTTTTTTACCAATTTGCAAGTTACTACATCCAACCAGGTTCCGACACGTGACAAACAGTTGTTCTTTTGCCTTAAATCTTAATGTCAGATTGTACATGAATCAAGTTTTACTTGTGAAAATTAAATCTGGAAATCTGAAGAATGTGTGAATGCAGAAATATGAGCCATTTAGCATCAACGTGAGGGGACACATATTTAAGGCTGACAAAGTATTTTGGATGCAGCAAAATATGTAATTATAAATGTGCTTTTGATTATGCCTGATTATGAAGGTGACAGAAGATTCTTTCAGATATATCAGCCGCTGTACTATACAGAATTGCTATAAAGACTTGTAAAGTAGTGTTGGACATTAACAATACTTTATATTTTTTAAAATAAATTTACATCGTTAGTATTTCTACAGTAACTTTCAAAATAGCGAGAAGTAATTTGTATAATTTTGGCCTGTTTTTTTTTTTGCAACTGTTCACTGGGTCTGGCAATCCTCAATGTTATGAATATTTCACCTGCAGTGTTCACCTTGAACTTAACATCACCAATTGTTACATGTGACAGTCTGTCCCAGTGTTTGAGCCTCCATGAAGGTATTGTAATAGAAAAGTAAAACAACAGTCAACTGTGTGAATCAAGTTCTTTTATTTGTCCCAACATTCGGCATCTCTCTGCCTTTATTGCTCTCAAATGGCAAAGAAACAAACACATGGTGACCTTATGCAGATTCTGATTCAAGTCTGGTATTTAACATACAGTCCTAGAGACTTCCTAAGCTCCCAGCCATGTTAATGTTACAAGTATTGTTTCAAGTCTGGTGTTTAACATACAATCCTAAGCACATACTGAAAAAGTAAAAGTTAATATGCTGTTAATGTCTGTGTAAAAAGTGTCACCTATCTATGCTGGACTAAGACGCATACTTTTGTTGTTACAGACCTGAGTTTGATCCCCCACTGTGACACATCCATTCTTCTTGCACACTCTTTCCTTCCTCTTTCCTCTGTCTGTCAGACCACTTTAAGACCATCACCTGGTCTTTCACTACCACCAAGCGTTCAGTATGTGTATGATTTCCTCCACGCCTCTTGCCAGTTTCTCCCTGTAGTTCTTCTGTGTCAACAATGTCAAAGTACCTTTACATTGTCTGTAATGAGCAAAATGACACACAGCCTGTTGTGTGTACTGCGCTCTAAGATGGACCTGCAGCTTGGTTTCACTCAGTCAGTAGTTAGATACATGGTAGAAGTGTCTTTCTACAACGGTGTCTTTTTGTGCCAGAGCACCCCTGCCTCTGATTAAGAGTCAAACCCTCAGTGTTAGAACCCTATTGTGCTGATTCATTGATATATTTTATACTTTTTAGGGATTCACAGTTTTCACAGCTACAAACACATAATGATTTTATAGAATGTACTGCATTGCTATATACTGAACTACCCAGCAGTAGTGTAAAAGAGTTAAAAACAGTTAAAATGAGCTCAACCTTAAATATCTACAGCAGTACAATGCAACATACACATAAAAAATCCAGAAACATCATGTATAAAAGTAAGACACTGACAGGAAACATTTTTTGCAGGATGTGTTCCTTTACTTTTGATACTTTGAGTAACTTGACACACTCACACTTTCACAGTGATACTTTTACTTTTTTTTTTACTCTTTTAAAGAATCTTCTTCCACCATTGGATTGAGATCGCACTATAATTTTGCAAGACCGGTCCACAACATACCAAACCATTATGAGTCCAACCCAGAGGAGCGCCACAAATTCCCATGTTCTGGTGCAAAGTACCAAAATCTGTTTTTATCTTGGTGTATATGGACGCGGTCTATCACATATTGGCTCTTAACTCACATTGTCTTTGAGTAATCCTGATTAAACTCAGTGGAGACATGCTGAACTATGTCCTGAACGGACACACCAGAGCTTGTCAGCGACTACTGAACTGTCTCTACAGAAACCAGAAACCGGAATTGTAGTGTGTCACCTATAAAGGGCATTAGGACCACTGTCAGAACAAAAACTAGTAATCTGAGATTTAGAAAGTAAAGTCATAATAGGATAGATTCCATCAAGTTATATGAGCATGTGTCCTATTACCTGTGTAATAGGTCCTATTGGCCCACGACTGCCAAGTCAGTCAATGTGTTTCACTGCCTTAACCCTCTTGGGCAAAGAGTTCACCAACTTCACAGGTTGCCACTGGAGTCCTCTCCCACTCCTCCATGACAACATCACGGAGCTGGTGGATGTTAGAGACCTTGCGCTCCTCCACTTTCCATTTGATGATGTCCCAAAGTTGCTCAATAGAGTCTAGGTCTGGAGACATGTTTGGGCAGTCCATCACCTTTACCCTGAGCTTCTTTAGCAAGGCATGGTCCTCTTGGTGGTGCGTTTGGGGTCGTTAGCACATTAACGTGTTAATTAATTTAATAATTAATTTCATATAAATATATCAATTAGTTTATGTTTAAGTTAACACAGTTTTTATTATTAATTTGAAAGTTCATTGCTCACTGGCTCTGAATACACATAGAGTCAAACCATGCGTCACAGGAGGGGTGGGATGTTGATCAGCCTGCAAATCACCCACCCGGAGGGAGGCTGCAGCAGACTACGTTGGATACGAACAGAACCGGGCCCTCAATAGGAGTTAAACCACTGCAGTGCTATTCCCTGGATATCAACCCTTTGCTGGAGGTGATCCAGGAAGATGTCAGATGTTACTCAAAACAGTAAGGCATCACTGAGGTGTGGCAGTGACAAAGGGATGTATTAGAGTTTCAGTGCTGTAGTGTGAAAGCTCCACCTTTGTCATACTAGGCTTAAACCATTCCTTAACATTAAAGCTACTTCCTATCAGAAAGGGTAAGCGTAAAACATTCCTACAGTCAGTCCTGTAGTATTTTCTCACAAAACATAATGAGTACACAAAATTGTTATAATGGTGATTAAGCCGAGCGTTTTAACAACTACACAGCAACTTAAGTTTATAAGGTGGCTTCAGCAATGTCTTCAGCAATTTTACTTCAAGCCGTTTATCTGATGAGATGATTCCTTTGAGGGTAAAAATAAAGAAATGAAATGAAGAAATTCATATAAGGAATTCTCTTGTTATATTTTCTTTCAAAGTGAAACACATTTAAAAATATTTCCCCACCAATTCTATCAAATTACATGCCAACTTTGCGATACGTCTTTGCAGTGTATTTAACCATACTGAGACCCAGCACCCCTGATTTTGACAACTTTGACTAATTTTGATATAAGAGTTGGGATAGGAAAACGTGTTAGAGATTAGGAAGTCAGGCTACCAGTGAACAAAATATAAACACCTTTCTGTGGTCAGGCCTGATGGGCTACTTGATGCTTCTTAAAAATGAACTCTTAGTTAGTTTAGTAGCCTGAACATAATCATGTAATAGATAAATCAGGAGTCTGGGATCAGTTAAGTTGTTTGCTGCAGTTGACCATTGCAACAAGTAACACCCACCCAATGTCCAAGCGCCGTCACAGAGGGAGGACTTTACTGAGTCATTGAGGATATCCGCTACTTTGACTGTTCCTGTTGGCTCGATCATATAGCACGAAGAAACAGCCATAAACTGTACCGGACACATAAATACTTCTCTTCAAAGGTATGTATTTCTTTCGTGTAACTAGGATACTGTTTGCTATTATCAAAAATAACGCAGTCACATAAACCCTGAAGTTACTGAATGACAGCCATCCTTTACGCCTACCTGAAGACCGTGTTGTCTTCCAGTATTTCAATTACTGGAAATGTGTGTGCGCCGTGTGGCACACACAGATGGCTGAATTTCTCCTTTCACTTAATAAAACAAGCATTGTTCACCTGGGCGTTTTAGCTATAGACTTCCCAATACAAATCTGACAGTAAGCTCTCTGATCATAAAATATGGTGGTCATTTTTTTGTCAAATGTTGTGAGCGTGTAAGACATTCTCACGAGCAACATCATATTATTTCACACGCGCAAAAATGAACCTTCCCGCGCGCAGATACAGTATTCACGCACAAATTCAACAACCAAGAGTTGTACAAGTTTCTGCGAGCGAGCGCCTGGTTAGTTCTCAAAGGATAGCTCTGCTTGCACAGTGGAATTCTGCTCGCTCGAGTCTACAGGACTTTTAACAATTAGGGGGGCGGAAACCAAGGAGGGCACTGATCCTCTTATGATCGGTCACTTTCAGGGCCGTTTGAAGGAATTTGGGGGCCCCAAGCAAAATGGACATGGAGCCCCCCCCCAACCCCCCGTACACACGCAAGCAAAGCCTACAGGAACCACAGCATAGCCATACAGTTAAGGTTCACCCACACTTTATATAAATAATTTATTTTTACAGTGCAAATACTGTTCTTGCAGTATCCTGTTTCCACCTTGTTCCACTCTGACCTCCTGTCCATTAACAGTTTATTGTAACACACATTATATATATATCATATATTATATTAACTATTCGGTAATGATTAAAAAACGTTTGTAAACCTTTAAACCATTTTTAAAGCATCTATAAACACTTTGTTAAGGGTTACTAACTAGTTGGTTTGTAAACTGTCTATAAACTATAAACATTATCTGGATGGTTATTATAAAGTTGCAACAGATGACTATATACCTTGTAAAATAGATAATAATAAACAGTACCAGTAAAACATGTGGGTTGTCCTGATACTGTAGTAGCCTACTTCAAAAGTGTAAAAATTGCCACACAGAATAAAGTAACTGTTCAAGATCCATTGATATGATAACTTATAAAAATAATGTCATATAGATTATCACGGTGGAATAGTTAGCATGCTATGCCACTTTCATCAAAACCTACAAAGCTATAGCAATGTCATGTCATTAAATACGATAAACAGTGATTCTGGAACAGATCTGCGTCTCCTTATCCCGTTAAAAAACATAGATATTACTTTATGTAACCATATAATCCGTATCCGTTCGTTCGGGAAAAAAAAGTTGCCCTAACTAACTGTTCGTTACAACTAAGCAGCATTTACCGTCAGGCAGGTAAAGTTACATTAGCAAAACACAGTTTTGCTAGCCTAACGTTGTTAAAGTTACCTGCTGCAAAATTACACCATTTGTACAAGGCAAGTAGAGCTATTTTTATCCAGTGTAATTTATAACTTACCACTTTCTTGTTTTTTCTTATCCTCTTTATCATTTCTCTTCTTTCTTTTTTGGCTTCCCGAGGCATAGTTCCGCTTCATGACTGCCGACAGGAGGTTTGTATTTTGCCGGCAGCCGAGATAACGTGTTTGGCGCTGTTGTCAGCCTATGGCTGTCAGCGACTACTGAGAGGGGCCCCCTTGAGGGGGATTCCGATAACAGTGTCATTGCACTTTGCTGCATTGACTATCTATCAAAGGGGCCGGGGCACTCACATTTTGTCTTTGCATTTTATTCTTAAACAGTCGCTGTCTTGGGGCCCCAGTCCAGCTCGGGGCCCCAAGCAATTGCCTGGTTTGCCTGTCCTGTCGCGACGGGCCTGGTCACTTTCAACGTGATCACTATGGAGGACCGGCTCTATCATATTTAAAAATAAATACAGAAATAAATAAATGCTCAATAAATAAATAAGCATACAATTAATTGCCCCAAAAAATAAACAAATAAATGTAAGTAGAAATTAAATTTTACAGTGAGACATAAATGTATCTATCTCTTTTAATTAGCTTCTTTATTTATTCACCTTTGTAATAATTACCTTATTTATTTATTGTCCGTTATAATCTTCAACTTTATTTATTAATTACTTATTTTTTTAAGTATTTATTTATGTGCATGTTATAATATTTTTGTCTGTTTTATTCTTCCTTTGTATTTTTTTACCCTATTTATTTCTTCAATGCTATTTATTTCTGCCTGTCGTTTTTACATTTCTGTATGCATTTGTGCCTCATTATGCAAATGAGGAGGGGCTGTGCCTTAAGGGGTCAACTTCTGCCCATTGGTTGGTTAGCATTTTACTGCATCGGTCGAATCTACATGGATTTTCCCCACCATAAAGCATTGTTTAGTAGTGTTTAGTCACTGCCACACAGACCACTGGTCACTACCACTGGGGGTGCTAAAGAAACTGGTCTCTGCCACAGTCTCTAAGGGATGGCTCCTTTCTGTTCCTTGTCACACAAACTGTGGCTGTACACATTTAAAAAAGTTTCAAGTTTTTATACAGTCTATGGTTCCAAAGTAGACCTAAAGAGACCTTAGATCAGGGGTGTCAAACTCATTTTCACCACGGGCCGCATAAGCATTTTGGTTACCCTCAAAGGGCCAGTTGGAACTGTAAAACTGTATAAACATGCTTTACTGCACAAACGCTTCCTTAACATTTTGTAAAATAACTGTCACTTTATTTGATTATTTAGCCTATTCAAGTTAAGGACATTTAACCCATCAGATGTAAAAATATAAGCAAGCACATTTACTGTAGCCTATCTGTGTTATTATTCCTTAGATTATTATTATTATTTAGATTCAGGCATTCAGATTCTGACCTGTCCCCAGCGTCCCCAGTGTAAATGACACCTGTCTGTCAATACTTTTAAATGTCCCGCCACCACCCAGGCTGGGATTGGTTGGTTCACGACAAGTGACATTGACGAGCTACATTCAGCACACGGTTATGGAGCTAGATGAGTCTCATAAAGGATAAATACACACACTACATTCGCATATGCACACACAGGATTCATATATGCACACACGTGATTCACAAATCCACACAAGATTCAGAAATGCACAGGACAAGATTCAGAAATATATTTCTGATGCACTCACAAATATATATTGATTTACAAACTGCCTGTGGTCCCTGAACTTCACTGCATTTGTGTGTGAGTTTTGAGACTCCCCTGACTTGGCTCGACTCACAAATGCATTTTTTTATACAGAGAATGATCTGCAACCAATCAGATCTCTCCCTTGTTTTAGCCAATCACAAGAAAGAACCCCATATAGAGGATGATTTACGCATAAGCCAATCACATGAATGCGTTCACACAGCGCGCTATTTCCATGTGGTGCGGCCCTCTCTGACTGACTTCAACAGGGTTTCTGGCAACGAGAGGGGAGCAGAACTCTGCCCGTTAACGTTAGTGATTTGAGGGTGAGACAGGCCATGAGAAGGTGTTACATTTAACTTATTATTTCCTCATTTGCTTGTAAAGTATAAAGAGATGGCTAGTTCCTCATCTAACTATTCTTATTGCGAATCTGACCTGGGAAATTTTTAAATATTTTATTCTGGGAAAAAAATTGGTTCTGCTTATCGTTTCTAAACACGACATAAACCTTTTATTATTGTAACAAAAATGCTTCATATCTTTAAGAACTTATCTATGCCTCTGTCCGACCCAGTAACTTTGGTTAGGCTATTAATGATTTTTGCAGTGGAAAATATGTCTAGGTTCAAACTGACTGTAAAGTTTAGGCCCGAGAGCCCCCCGTATCGGGTCGGTAATCTAGTTGGGTTTTTATAGCTGGATTCCATCCAGAAACAGCGGCGATTCGGGTTCGGAAAGATCGTTCGGCGGGCCGCCATCTTGCCGGCGGCCTACGGAAGCCGTTGGGTTCATTTCAGTTTTGGCGCGAATTCAAATTCTCTCATAGAAGAAGAGCTGTTTGGTAGAGGCGGACTTTGTCGGTCTCTGCTGGCGAACCGTAGCAGGTACAACCTGCAATAGCTTATTTTTTTCGTCTGGCCCTGAGGAACACATAAGAACAGGAATCAGCCCGGTAGGATCTTCTGTTCTCAAGTTATGGGCCTTTAAAGCATGGGAAGGATTTTGCTCATCTGTAATGACTGATTTTCTCAACATTTCAATGTTTTGAAAGCTTTATGTTATTTGGAATGTGGTTGTCTGCGACAGACTGGCGACCTGTCCAGGGTGTACCCCGCCTTTTGCCTTATGCCAGCTGGGATAGGCTCCAGCCCCCCGCGACCCTGTACGCAGGATATAAGCGGTTGACGATGGATGGATGGATGGAATGTGGTTGTATGAAGAGAAATAGTGTTTTAAAGATAACTCCCAATAAAAGTGAACATTTTAACAGAAAATATTTCAAAAATATGGACATTCGCCAGGTATATTTTTAAAAATTGTGTAATAACTGGTGTATATTAGTTTCTTTTCATCAATTTTACAGTTGCAGCTGTGTTCCAGGCAGTGTTGGGCAAGCTACTTGGAAAATGTAGTGAGCTAAGCTAATAGCTACTCTACATTAAATGAAGCTTCACTACACAGAAGCTACCCCCCAGTGAAATGTAGCAAGCTAAGCTACAGCAATGTGGCAAAAGTAGCTTAGTTACATCTAAGCTACTTTTAATTTTTTAATAGTTTATAGTTAGGTCATTTATATGTAAATATTTATATACACACACAACATAGGCCTAGTTTATATTGAACCAACTTCATTCCACAGTAGCAATAGAAGAAAAACTAAAAACCTGCTCCAATGTGTGGTGTGCAAGACAGCTAAATCAGACACAGAAACTCTCCTACTTACTGCTATATCATTGCTGCTAAATGTACTTCCACATGGAACAAACGGAGAAACACTGTTGTTCGTTTAAAGCAACTTAATTATCATATTATTAATTGATTTAATTAATTAATTATTATTAATTATGAATAATTCTATATTCTATAAACAACCTAAACATTCATGGCAGAGAGAGAGTGAGGGAGACACTCAGTCGCACGTGTCTTTATTCCTCGGCAGCAAAGTCGTAAACATCAACCCAAGGATCGGTACGTGAAGTCACCATCACACGGAAGCGCTTCTGCCGGCTGCACATACAGGTCCATGTGGCGGTGGTGTCACTTAACTTAACTGATCCATCAGAAATGCTTGGGAAAATGTAGCGTGTGTGGAAGCTACCGCGCTACTCGGCCAATAAAAGAGCTTCGTTACTGAAAAGCTATTTGATTCAGAAAATAGCGACGCTGCCACCAAGCTACTGAGAAATGTAGTTAAACTAGTAACGGCGCTACTTGTAGCGACGCTACTGCCCAACACTGGTTCCAGGTGTATTAAAAGATATCCAGGTGCTTTATAATCTATCTTATGATGGTTTTGATGGTTTATTGCATTAAAATATAGCTTTTTTTACCAGGCGAGAATGAAAATATATTTTTTCTGTTTTTAATCTCCATGTAGTCTGTAATGGTAAAATAAATATGTTAATATACAATGGATTTATATTCCTTTGCTTCTGACATTTCAAAGGACACCAGAATTATGCATCTAGGCCTAATGGTTGAAGAGATATTACTGATTTATTTTGGATATGTTATTTTAGGCGTTTTTCCTAAAAATAGGTTCTAGGGGTCAAGTGCTTAATAAAATCTTGCTAATTTTGTATTTCATTCACATTCAGATATGAGCAGCTAATAATTAAAAACTCACTTTTAAACTACATTTCTTTGTTTCAGCTGCACCACAGTTATCCTCACTCAGAAATATTAGCATCATAGCCTATCCAACATAACTACCATATAGATGTTCCAATCAGCTCCCGGGCCAATAACTGCACAAACGCCAGAGCTGCTACCTGCTTTGGGGACAGATCCTGTCAAACAGTCACGTTTTTCACAAGAATTTCAACTTTATGGAATGGTACTAACCCTATTAGCATGCAGACGTGCTAGCGTAGCTCGCTAGCTTATGTTGATAGTTACACAATTAAACCGATTAACATTAATAATTAAAGAAAATCTCAAAACAAGGGGATAACTAGCAAAACACCTTAAGTTCCACTCCCCTCTCGTTGCAGGAAGCCCTGTTGAAGTCAGTCAGAGAGGACCGCACCACATGGAAATAGCACTGTGTGAACGCTTTCATGTGATTGGCTTATGCGTAAATCATCCCCCACGTGGGGAGCGTTCTTATAATTGGCTAAAACAAGGGAGAGATCTGATTGGTTGCAGATCATTCTCTGTATAAAAAAATGCATTTGTGAGTCGAGCCAAGCCAGGGGAGTCTCAAAACTCACACACAAATGCAGTTTGTATTTCTGAATCTTGTCCTGTGCATTTCTGAATCTTGTGTGGATTTGTAAATTGTGTGTGCATTTGTGAATTTTATGTGTATTTCTGAATTGTGTGTGCATTTGTGAGTTTTGTGTGCATTTGTCAATCTTCTGTGCATTTTTAATTTTTTTGTGTGCAATACAATACAATATTTATTTATAAGGCACATTTAAAAACAACCAAGGCTGACCAAAGTGCCGTACAGAGCGGGAAAAAAACTACAATAGAGGAAAACACAACAATAGATAAGAAATAGTCATCAAAATTAAGTAGAATTAAAAGCCAAAGAAAATAAATATGTCTTTAAAGAGGATTTGAAGGAGGAAACAGATGAGGCTAATCTAATGTGGAGAGGTAGACTGTTCCAGAGTTTAGGGCCCGCAGTCGCGAAGGCACGATCACCTCGCTTTTTGCGTCTAGATCTAGGCACGATGAGTAAACATTGATCGCTAGATCTCAGATTTCTAGAAGGAGTGTACGGGCAAAGTAGATCAGTAAGATACTGAGGGGCCAAATTGTTGAGAGCTTTATAGACAAGTAAGAGAATTTTAAAATCAATTCTAAAATTGACAGGCAGCCAGTGCAGTGATGATAAAACCTGGGTGATCGACTCGTACTTACGGGTCCCAGTGAGAAGTCTAGCAGCTGCGTTTTGCACTAGCTGTAGACGGAGAGGGAAGACTGAGAGACACCAACATAAAGAGAATTACAATAGTCTAAACGTTGATGTAACAAAAGCATGGATCACTGTTTGAAGGTTACTCTTGGTTAAAAAAGGTTTCACTTTAGAAAGTTGGCGAAGATGAAAAAGCAAGATCTTACAACAGCACTGATCTGTTTATCAAATTTTAGGTTATGATCAAACAGAAAGCCCAGGTTTCTAGCACGTTGTGTTTCATAAGGGGCAAGTGGACCGCGGTCAACATCAAAAACACAGTTTTCCCTGGGCCCAAATAAAATGATTTCAGTTTTATTTTCATTTAATTTTAGAAAGTTACTTGACAGCCAAAGCTTAAGTTCATTTAAACAGGCAAACAGGGATTGCAAATCATTTCTGTCATTATGTTTTAACGGAAAGTAGATCTGGGTGTCGTCAGCGTATAAATGAAAAGATACACCGTATTTATTAAAAATGGAGGCCAGAGGTAGCATATACAGGATAAACAATACCGGGCCGAGGATTGATCCCTGTGGGACTCCACAATTTAGAGGTAGACTAGAGGAGGACTGGTGACCAATACGAACGCTAAAACATCTGTCGGTCAGATAGGAACGGAACCACTGTAAGACTGAGCCACGAAAACCTACAGATATCTCCAGACGTCGCAGCAGGATCTCATGGTCAACTAAATCAAATGCAACACTCAGATCCAATAAAACTAAAGCAATGGATTTACCAGAGTCAGTTTCTGTGAAAATATCGCTTGAAACTTTTAGAAGGGCAGTTTCAGTGCTGTGTAAGGCTTTAAAACCGGATTGAAACGTTTCGTGCAGAGAATTTGCAGCCAAGTAAGATTGTAATTGAGTCAGTACAACTTTCTCAATGATTTTAGAAATAAAAGGTAGATTAGAAATAGGACGGAAGTTAGAAAGAGACGAAGGATCCAAGTTTGTTTTTTGAGATATGGTGTCACCACAGCAACTTCTATGAAGGCAGTAGACAGGCACTTGTTAATAACTAATAAAAGGCCAGGACCGACTGTATCCATTATTTGTCTCAGGAAAAAAGGTGGAATGATATCCTGAGGACAGATAGTAGGTTTTAGATGGCCAACAATTTCATTACATGAATCCAGATCAATCAGCTCGAACTCAGACCAGATGGAAGAACATAATGGAGCCTCTTGCATAGTGTCTACGGAGTTAGACAACTGAGATCTTAGAGTTTTGATTTTATCAACAAAAAACTTTCCAAAGTTGTCGCAGAGAGCAGCAGAGGGCTCTAAAATAGATTGTACAGAGGGATTTAAAACAGAGTTAATAGTGGAGAAAAGAACTTGAGGTTTATGACAATTTTTAGTGATAAGTTCAGAAAAATAATTACATTTAGCAGCCTTAGCAGCTCTCTGAAAGAGATTGTAAGAGTTTTTCATGATTTCATAAGAGATCTGCAATTTGTCCTTTTTCCATTGGCGCTCAGCCTGTCTACATGCCCGTCTAAGGGTCCGTGTAGTATCCGTGTGCCAAGGCACTGGTGGGGGCTTATGATTTTTGAACTTCAAGGGCGCAATAGAATTCATGATATCAGCACAGGTGGAACTGAAAAGATTAAGATGTGCATTAGCATGCAGGTTATGCAAAGTAGAGTTAGACTCCAAACAGCTGCGTACCTCGTGATAGGCTGCAGAAAATTCTCTACTAGAACGTTGAGTAACACAGCGAGTTAAGCGTGCCAACGATGGGTTCCTAAGTGTACGCGACCAGTAAGAGGGACAGTAAAAGTACAGGCAGGTGGTCAGAGAAAGATGCATTACTGATTTCTATATTCAAAATAGAGAAGCCATGAGTTAAAATCAGATCAAGGGTGTGGCCGTGGAAGTGTGTAGGACCAGAAACCCACTGAGTAAAATCAAAAGACTCAATCAAGTTTAAAAAAACAGTAGAATGTGGTTTAGAAGCACAGCAAACATGAACATTAAAATCACCCAGTAGCAAAATTTTGTCATGCCTAGTGACTAAGTCACCCATTAGTACAGAGAGTTCACTTAAAAAGTCCTTATTTTGCTGAGGAGGACGGTATATTAGAGCTATAACAATGGGGTTTACTGAGACTAATTGCAGGAGTTGCACCTCAAAACTGTGAAATGAGCCAGTAGGGAGAAGTCGGCAGTGGAAAGTGTCTTTAAAACCGTGACAAGACCCCCACCGCGACCAGACAAACGCTGGGAGTTTATAAAATGACAGCCGCGAGGCACCAATTCAAACGGAAACAACTCGCCAGGCTTAGTCCAAGTCTCAGTGATACATAGAAAATCCAAGGCTTGAGAGGTAAAAAAGTTGTTTAAAATGAAAGTTTTGTTTACCAGAGACCGGCGTTAATTAGAGCTGAACTTCAGCCGCGATAAACTGGAATCTGGCTGTGTTTCTCGGCACAATGAGCGAAGATTGCAGAGATTTGCTCCACCACGGCGAGGACGAGATAGAGACCGAGCAGGTGCAGAGAGAAATCCAGGGACGATAGGACGCAGCCATCGATATTGGCCACCCAAGGAACGCTGGCCGGTGAAGGATCCGCGAGCAGATTCAGGTCCCCATCGGAGAGAAGCGTGTTGCGATTGCAGATCACATTGCAGGGCCGATCTGAAACGACGCCACCACGCTTGCCGCGCCTTCTCCGGCGTCTCCGGCGAGGTAGGTCCACTTGGAACCGGCACAGGTATGCAGGGGAGAGAGATGGACAAGGTGGAATGGCAGGGCGCGGTCCACAAACATCGCACCTCACATTAGGCAAGACGGTGACCACACTACGAATGTGTAATAGTGTTAAACGGTCGTAGACCAGTGCAGCATTACAATTTAAAACTAAAAGAGACATATATAAAAACATAGCAAGTGTAAGAGACAACATCAGGGAGGACCGCAGACGGCAGGCCACAGACATCGGTGCCATCTTTGCATTTGCGTGTGCATTTGTGAATTTTGTGTGCATTTGTCAATCTTCTGTGCATTTTTAATTTTCTGTGTGCATTTGTGAATTTTGTTTGCGTTTGTCTATCCTGTGTGTGTTTTTGTGAATCACGTGTGTGCATATATGAATCCTGTGTGTGCATATGTGAATGTAGTGTGTGTATTGATCCTTTATGAGACTCATCTAGCCCCATACACGGTTGCTTAAAAGGCACCGAGCTTCTCGTCTCCCTCATCTCTCTGCGCCGACAGAGTTTAACAGGCAGAGAGAACGGGAACAGGTGAGCGTCACGAAGCGCCCAGAGAACCTGATCTGGAGAGGACCGGCGGCTCGGGAGAAGTCCCGGTATGGCAAAGTCGTGGTGTCGAGGTGCCTGGGGGCAAACCGGCGCACTTCAAGCACTGCTCAAAACACAAAAGACACCGGTTTACGTCCTTGAAACACAAACATGTTCACTTTCCTATCTTTTAGGAAATTGTTTCTATACATTTCTCATCTCCACTTGTTAAAAACCCGTAGCCTAGTTAAACGCGAGTGTGGAAAGACCGCAATCTAGAGCCGGGATGCCGTCAATTCACAGCTCACAAAAATCGCCATGCATTGTGGGAGATGTAGTTTATTGTTCATGAACACTTAAAAGCAGCGTAAAGTTTTATTTTGGGACAATCATGAAGCTTTTAAGCCACATAAAATGATGTGGCGGGCCGGATGCGGCCCGCGGGCCTTGAGTTTGACACATGTGCCTTAGATCATTTAAATTATCTCAACTGGAAGATGATACATGGATCACAGCAATTAAGATGTGTTGAGGAATTTTCTACTGTATCGGGCTTAAGAATGCACTTGAACAAATCTTTTTATTAGGCTACCACGTAAGGAATGTGAACTATCAGAGGTTAATGGTATCCCTGTGAAGAACCCAGTTACATACCTGGGTGTGATAAGAATGAAAAATAATTCAACATGTGGTGGATGAGGCATCTTTCACTGAATGGTAGAGTTCTAGTATCTAATACTGCAGGGAATATCCATATCTATGTATCCACTGGAAATGCCTACTGAAATATACAAAGACTTAGATAAGATCTTATTTAATTTCATTTGGAGGAACAAATGTCTTTATTTAGGGAAAGATACCCTATGCAACCTAAAAACTTGAGGTCTGGAGGTTTTAATAACGTTACTCTTAATCATGGATACCATTTTTAGTAATGCTTTATATTCAATACATTACAGCAAAAATCAATTGTAATTGCGTTACTCCCAACACTAGTCATTACCATGTAATATTTGGGTGATTTGTTGACTAAATTTTGGGGACTTATATAAGTTTTTCACATTCACTTACTGTAATTGTCACTATTTTTGGAAAACTGAAACATAATTTAGATGATATTTAGACACAAAAAGAATACAACATTTTAATCTCCATTGTTGTGTGTTACAATAGGTACAAAAATGATCTGCTCTGGTCTGCTCACTGCCAACAAGGAACCAGGTAAAGAGTTGAAACCAAGAAAAAAGGTGGTATAAATTGCTGCACATATTTGTGTTCTGGCCACAGGGAGGAAGGAAAGGAGCTTTTCTAGTCAAAACTGAATTCAATTTCATGAATTAGCAAAGAAGGAAAACACTATTTTTTACTTTAAGTACACTTGTCATAACTGATGTGTACTGGTAAACATTTCTAGATTGTGAAGATTTTATTCCGTTTCTCTGGCAGTTCCTCTGCAGAGTGTGGAGGTGGAGGTGGAGGTGAGGGACCATGTGGCTACAGTGGTCTCCACTCTGAACTATGAGAACAAGGAGGACAAACCACTGGAGGCAATTTTTGTCTTCCCTCTGCCTGGAGAAGCTGCGGTCTGCCATTTCAGCTTAAGATCGGACAGACACAGATTGTAGCTGAGGTGAAGGAGAAACAGCAGGTGAGCTGGACAGTAAAGACTTACTCACTACAGTGGTCCTTAAAACCACAGTGAATGTTACTCACATGTGTCATCTGCATTTCAGGCTCGGGAGGAGTACTGATGACGCCTTGAGCTCCGGTCAGCAGGCCTTCCTATTGGTGGAGAGTGAGCAGAGTCCAGATGTATTCTCTCTGAGTGTGGGCAGTCTGCCTCCAGGAGAGCGCCTCCATCAGGCTGGAGTACGTCACTGAGCTGGCTGTGCAGGCTGATGACGGGCTGAGGTTTTGCCTGCCTGCTGTGCTCAACCCTCGCTACCAACCTCAGGGTAGGAAAACCAGCCAATACCTTCATGAACCTATAGGATTCAGCTTAGTGTACACAGCTGTACTTGCAAAGGGTTTTACTGCACACTGTGTGCACTAAAGAGAAATCCAATGTTGGACTCAGCCCTGACTCACAGAAAATGGCTGTTGTGGTGATTTTAGCTATAGTAGCAGGAGAGTGGTGAGTGTCGCTGTTTGGAGCTTGTGTGCTGGCTCTGGGAACCCGTCTCAACCTCTCTGCATGTTTGCTTTGCAGCAGCAACTTTAGTGACAGTGAGCTAAACTCACAACTTAGCTAAGTTAGTCACATTACTTGCTGTGTCATTCGCACTGTATCATGGTATTTGTCATGGAGTTGGATTTCTACAGAATTGCTTACCCGACTTCTAACATTGTATAATTCCAGCATTTGTCAAATGTCTTTTTGGATGGGGACGTTATTCTGCATTTATATTCCCTTTTTTAAAAACCCTAGAAGCATTTTATTTGACAGCCCTGCCAATGCGATGATAATTGCACGTTCCCTTTCAGAGTTAAATAATTTTATTGTGTTCAATGAGGCATTCCTATTTGATTACATAATTTCAAACCCCTCTTATGTTGTTTACAGGTAGTGGAGGTGCCAGTGTCCAGGTGACTGCTGTTCCACCCTCTCTGGTGCCCTACAGTCTGTCCTTCTCTGCCCGAGTGTCCTCTCCTCGTCCAGTCTCTAAAGTAGAGTCCAGCTGTTCCCTGGACCCTCTCCAGTACCTCAACACAGAGCAAACCCAGGCCATGGTAGGTAGAGATGTCTAATGTGCGCTGTGTGAGATTGTTCCTCAGTACAAGAAATAGCACTTTATTCATACAAAAGTGTTTTGTGATCTGCAGGTGAAGTTGGCTGCAGGACACAAGTTTGACCGAGATGTCGAACTGCTGATTTATTACAAAGATGCCCACCAGCCCACTGCTGTGGTGGAGGCAGGACAGGCCTCTGCCAAGCCTGGTGAGTAAACTTTAGTGAAGTTGTTGCTTTGTAAAGGAAGAGCTCAAGAGTGGAGGTCCAACGCTCCTGATTTACATACTTGTTTGATAGTTTGGTAAAAGGCTTTGCTTAAATTAACCTAAAAGACATCGATGTATTGTTGGTTGGCACTACCAACATGCTGGTAATAGTTTAGAATTAACGCTTATGTCCCATTTAAAGTAGGCCTACCAGCTTTTAGATTGTAAATAGAGATATGACTTCATAAAGGCTACAGTCCAGTGATTCATATTTTCCCAGTCCAATGCAGCCCGTCATAGTCTAATCTGTTTCGCCACAGTTTCATTATGAAATGAAAACATTCTAAAAACTTCTCATTAAAACATGAATGATCTCTAAAGATGTTTTGCGCCATTGCTTTGCAAGTTTGCATGTTCAAACAAACTAAAATGGACAGCACAATATGGCTTTGTCCCTTGTATCAAATGATTGAATTAAATAATAATAAGCATATAAGATATTAAATCTGCAGGCTAAAAATAAGTTATTTTAGGAGGTTAAAAAAGTAGGTTAACTAAGTAATGTTTATTCTGAGTACATTTTAAATGAGCTACTCTCTACTTTTACTTGAGTAGAATTTTATACTAGTAATTTTGCTTGTAGCCTAACTAAGTAAAAGTTCATCAAAGTAATCTTACTTTTACTTAAGTAGAATATTTTTGTACTCTTTTCACCTCTGGTTACATATGTTGGAATAAATAGTGAAATCCAGATTTGTGGTCATTTTTCTGTCTCTCTTCTGTGTTTCAGGTACTCTGATGGGTGATCCACTGGCGATGCTGAGCCTGTACCCTGAGTTCCCCCAGGCTGTGATGTCTTCACTCGCCTCATGTGGAGAGTTTGTGTTCTTATTGGATCGATCTGGAAGTATGGGTTCTTCTATGAACAACAGCGATCGTAATCAGACTCGCATTGGCAGTGCCAGGGTAATCAGTATGTGCCTTTTGTGTCATAAAATCATTCAGTGTCCCTCTCACCCAGTGGCCTTCACTATCTTTTCTGTCTTCCCTTAAGGATACTCTGCTGCTCCTGTTGAAGAGCTTACCAATGGGCTGCTATTTCAACATTTACAGCTTTGGGTCCGGCTATGAACACATCTTCCGTAAGTCACTCATGTTACTTCGACCCAACAAATGTATTCCTGTCTTTGGTGTAAATAGTTGTGCATGTATGTGTTAGTTGGGGCTTCTGTTCCTGCATGTGTGTGTTTGTGATGTCAGTAAGAGTGTGGAGTACAGCCAGAAGACCATGGAAGAGGCTTTGAAGAAAGTTGAGGAGATGGGCGCTGATCTGGGAGGAACAGAGATCCTGAGGCCCCTCGAACACATTTACAGCCAGCCCTGCATTCTCAATCAGCCTAGACAGGTAACACACACACACACACACACACACACACACACACACACACACACACACACACACACACACACACACACATTACTTAAGCAGTTCACAAAGAATGATTTGGACAACTCTGTGTTTGTGTAACTTGGAGTGATATTCAAACTCTCCTCCTCTAGCTATTTGTCTTCACTGACGGAGAGGTGGGGAACACCAAAGACATTATTCATCTGGTGAAGAAGAATTCAGGTTCCCACAGGTGAGGCCACACAAACACAGAACACAACAAACACAACAGTTTGCAGAGTATGGCCGATGTTGCTGTGCTGTATGTGTCAAAAACAAAAGTACTGTATTGTTGCAGATGTTTCTCTTTTGGGATTGGGGAAGGGGCCAGCTCTGCTCTTGTCAATGGGTTGGCCAATGAAGGAGGAGGTCACGCTCAGTTCATCACAGGGACTGACAGGATGCAACCCAAAGTGTGAAAGACATTAATAACAAAAACTGTATTCAGACAGAAATCCTGGTTCCAGTTAGTAAAGACCCAGTGCCCCTTCCTGACTTTGTGTTTTGTTTCCACCAGGTGATGCAGTCGCTGCGTTTTGCCCTGCAGCCATGTGTGGTGGACATCTCAGTCACGTGGGATTTGCCAAAGGGAGTGTCTGCCACTGTCCTCTCTCCACCAATCACAGCACTTTTCATGGGTCAGAGGTCACTGATTTATGCCCAGCTCACTGGACAGGTAGGAGCAGCACCATCTCACAGTGAAATACCTATTATTCTTTTCCATCTGGTATGTAATCACATTAACAAACATGTTTCTAACACTAATGCTTTCTCAGAGTTCAGAGGAAGCAGAGGGCTGTGTGACGGTGAAGTACAGCCTGGCAGGTCATCCCTCTCAGAACCAGCTCCACTTCAGTCTCAGACCTGCAGAGGACTCTGGGTAGGTTTTGTTCAGACAACACTGTTATGCATTGGGTCCTGGACTTACAAATGCTGAGTTTAATTTAGATTTAGATAAAAATAAAATATTAAAATACAAGAAACAAAAAACAGAGCATTTGAATTTACAGTAATTGTTCAAAAAAACAACAGTTTTGAAGATTGTGGGGTTGGTATGCGGCTAGCTCAGTTGGTAGTGTATAGATCTATAGATAGGTCTTTGGTAGATGTGTTTTCTTTAAGCCCTTTGAATTTCCTTGTTACTGAAATGTGCTGTACAAATAAACTCGCCTTACAAAGCTGAGTCCTTACTGCTGCTGCCTGGGTTCAAATCCAGCATGTGGCCCTTTGTTTCGTTGACACCATATCTTTCTCATTTCCTCTCGCTGTCCACTGTCCTATTAAATAAAAGCAAGAAAATGCCAAAAAATATAAATACATCAAAGATATAATGTTTTCATTATACTCAAAATAAAGAGAGGCCCCTGTATAGAGCAGTATTAAATATTTGTAGCCGAGACCAAATAAGGACTACTGGTCAAATAAGGACTACTGCTCTATCTGTCTAACAAAAGTCTAAACCACAAAGTCAGTAGGATAAAATAAAAATAAAAGAATGATATTGAGAATAATAATAAGAGGGGAGACATTTAACAATTACTAATGACATTTGTAGGACCTGATGACAGTGTCACCAACACAGTTAACACATTTTTAGATAAAAATACTTTATGCTATGTCTGTTTATTTACCATTTTAACATGTTTCAACAGGGACATTTACTCATGACTATTTCTGTGGTGGTGCAACGACGAGGGCAAACAGTACTCAGACCGTTTTCTAATTTAGCGACCATGAAATTTACTTCAGGGCGCATGTGTGTGGTATTTTGGTGCCCAGTGCAGAGTGCATGGTATGCAGGTGGGATGCTCATTTAAACGAAGCAGTGCAACGTGACTTGTTGGTATTTTGCACAGTGACAACGGAGTAATGCTCAAAATCTAAATTCATTTATTTAATGAACCACTTCTCTGTTAGTAGATGTGTTTGAAATAGTTTTAAACAGATGAATCGGAAAAATATTTGCAGAATTATTATAATGTAGCACTTCTGTTAAGAATATGGGTGACCTTGGTGTATTACTGGCCAACAAAATCAGTATACTGAGAAGTTTTCTGATATTTTATGCAGACACATGATTATCTAGACATACTGTACATCTATACATTTCTGTCATTCAAATGAAACTCCATCAGTGTTTCCTCCTCTCTCCTGTGTGCAGATTAACAGTCCACAGGTTGGCTGCTCGGACTCTGATTGGCTCCCTGGAGATGGAGGAGAGAGACCGCAGAAGAAAGCAAGATGGGGAGTGAAGGAGAAGGTGGTGGAGCTCAGTGTCCAATCAGGAGTGAGCAGTTCCTTCACTGCCTTCATTGCTGTCAACAAAGGTGACGGCGAGGCGATTCAAGGACCTCTGGTGCTAGAAAGCGTTCCAACACCAAGTGAGTGTGAATAAAAGTCACCGTCTCCTTAAGAGACGCTATAGCTGACCGTGGATAATAGCGTAGAGAAGCATGATGATGTACATTAACACAATCCGTAATCATTTAATGATTTAAAATTTAATTTAATTGGATGTAAGAGCTAGCATTTGTTCTTTGCTCACAGTGTTTGTGTGTTCACATGTCTGAATGTAAAAACCTTTGAATACTGAACATTTGAAAAACTTTTAGGCACTATTTTAACTGCTTGTTGTTGATCATTATAATAATATAAAGTTAGTTTAGATGGTATATTTTCTGTTTAATAATTGTGAAATGGATTGACCTAATTTTATATTTTTTTTTCATCCCAAAGTGTCCTCCGATGTTCCGCGATCGTCAAAACAGTAAGATCACTAAAAAGATGAACACAAATGGAACACACATCTTTCTATGTTCTATAAATACAGTAAATTAATGTAAACAAAAAACAACACATTTGCAGCTTTATTTTGAAATGCTATTTACATAGTAGGTGTCATACTATTTTGTACAGACTATACCCCCTAAAAGATGTAGCTATTGGTAACTTTGGCTGTCAGACAGGGTCCAAAATTAACAGTCCTGAGTGAAAATCTGCATTGGTGAATAAAATAAATGAGTTTAGCCACCAATGCTGGGTTGCTGATATAGGTTCCGTGTACTTGGCGGCCAATGGATTTTCATTTTGTAATGAAAAAACGAAAAAACGTCTTGTTTCCCACCACGACCATTAGAAAATAGGGAAACAAGAAAAGAAAAACAACCGTTCCCATTCTACTCGTGGAGACATTAGGAACTCCAAGTAACCCTGCATTCTGCGAGCGCAGCGCTCTGGTGGGGTAGTAAGGTACTATGAGCTCTTTAAGATACGATGGTGTCTGACCATTACAGGGAGCCAAAGTAGAGATGCTAATACAGGAGAAATGTGATCTCTTTTCCTGATTCTTGTCAGTACAAAGCTGTAGCATTCTAGGTCAGCTGGAGAGTGTCAAGAGACTTATTTGGGCAGCCTGATAATAAGGAATTTATGCATGCATATCATTTTGAGACAGTATGTAAAGAATGTTAGGTAATGATTGTTTGTTAACAAATAATAGTAAAAACAACAAATTCATTAACACAATCCGTAATCATTTAATGATTTAAAATTGAATTTAATTGGATATAAGAGCTAGCATTTGGTCTTTGCTCACAGTGTTTGTGTGTTCACATGTCTGAATGTAAAAACCTTTGAATACTGAACATTTGAAAAACTTTTAGGCACTATTTTAACTGCTTGTTGTTGATCATTATAATAATATAAAGTTAGTTTAGATGGTATATTTTCTGTTTAATAATCGTGAAATGGATTGACCTATTTTTTTTTTATCTCAAAGAGTTCAAGATAAGGTACAATCGTGTGCCGCCATCTCCTCTGATGTCCCTCGATCGTGAAGGTAGTAAGATCACTAAAAAGATGAACACAAATGGAACACACATCTTTCTATGTTCTATAAATACAGTAAATTAATGTAAACAAAAAACAACACATTTGCAGCTTTATTTTGAAATGCTATTTACATAGTAGGTGTCATACTATTTTGTACAGACTATACCCCCTAAAAGATGTAGCTATTGGTAACTTTGGCTGTCAGACAGGGTCCAAAATTAACAGTCCTGAGTGAAAATCTGCATTGGTGAATAAAATAAATGAGTTTAGCCACCAATGCTGGGTTGCTGATATAGGTTCCGTGTACTTGGCGGCCAATGGATTTTCATTTTGTAATGAAAAAACGAAAACCGTCTTGTTTCCCACCACGACCATTAGAAAATAGGGAAACAAGAAAAGAAAAACAACCGTTCCCATTCTACTCGTGGAGACATTAGGAACTCCAAGTAACCCTGCATTCTGCGAGCGCAGCGCTCTGGTGGGGTAGTAAGGTACTATGAGCTCTTTAAGATACGATGGTGTCTGACCATTACAGGGAGCCAAAGTAGAGATGCTAATACAGGAGAAATGTGATCTCTTTTCCTGATTTTTGTCAGTACAAAGCTGTAGCATTCTAGGTCAGCTGGAGAGTGTCAAGAGACTTATTTGGGCAGCCTGATAATAAGGAATTTATGCATGCATATAATTTTGAGACGGTATGTAAAGGATGTTAGGTAATGATTGTTTGTTAACAAATAATAGTAAAAACAACAAATTCATTAACACAATCTGTAATCATTTAATGACTTAAAATTGAATTTAATTGGATATAAGAGCTAGCATTTGGTCTTTGCTCACAGTGTTTGTGTGTTCACATGTCTGAATGTAAAAACCTTTGAATACTGAACATTTGAAAAACTTTTAGGCACTATTTTAACTGCTTGTTGTTGATCATTATAATAATATAAAGTTAGTTTAGATGGTATATTTTCTGTTTAATAATCGTGAAATGGATTGACCTATTTTTTTTTTATCTCAAAGAGTTCAAGATAAGGTACAATCGTGTGCCGCCATCTCCTCTGATGTCCCTCGATCGTGAAGGTAGTAAGATCACTAAAAAGATGAACACAAATGGAACACACATCTTTCTATGTTCTATAAATACAGTAAATTAATGTAAACAAAACAACACATTTGCAGCTTTATTTTGAAATGCTATTTACATAGTAGGTGTCATACTATTTTGTACAGACTATACCCCCTAAAAGATGTAGCTATTGGTAACTTTGGCTGTCAGACAGGGTCCAAAATTAACACTCCTGAGTGAAAATCTGCATTGGTGAATAGAATAAATGAGTTTAGCCACCAATGCTGGGTTGCTGATATAGGTTCCATGTACTTGGCGGCCAATTGATTTTCATTTTGTAATGAAAAAACGAAAATGAAAAACGTCTTGTTTCCCACCACGTCCATCATAATAAAGGAACATTTCACCGAAATGCCCAATGTGGCTTTTGAGCAAAATGTACCAAAGTGTGTGATGATTACATACTGATTTATGTGAAAAAATCAGTCACATCTCGAGGACAAAAGTTCATCATATTTATATATTGCTTCCTGTTGTTAGTGTTTTGTAGGTCAGTGTGTTATGAGTGAGATTGTATAGTTTCTGAGTGAGGATTGTTGCCAGTGTTTTGGTTTAACAAGTTTATTTTGAGACTCGTAGGAAGTGTTTTGGTGGTTCGAGTGACTTTTGGAGGTGAGATTAACCATTTGGCCAAGATGCATGTTGGTAATGCAGACTGTGTGAAGACTTTTGACAAAGTTGCGTCAGTTTTGACCATTGCATCTTAGCAATTGAAAAAAACTGTAAGCATCGCAATGTTAACATTATCAGTGTGACCATGTTTCCATTTAGCTCAAAGCACCACTGTGCCTAAGCACAACCTCACAGAGCTGCTCGCATGGCTGTAGATTCTTGTTTTGCCCACATCTGGTTCTGTATTAATTCTATACATAATTATCAAAGTCAAGACTTTGTGACTTCTTTAATTTTTTAGTCAGACACACTATTTGGCACTATAAACCCATCTTACATGAGAAAAGAGGCTAAAAATGTTTAATTTCAATAATTATCAAAAGAAGGTGAAGATAGAAAGATTCCCCAGTGGTAGCAACAAAATGATATTAAGACACGCATTCAAAAACTGATATGCAAACACTTAAGATATGTTTAACTACAGTATATCAACACATTAATATCGAATAAGCAAAAGGATTATTTTATCTTTGCACTTTTCTTTGATTTTCTCCTCAGAAACCCACCTTCCCAAACAGCCACCCAGAGACTCTTTGCTGCAGTTGGTCTTCCTTCAGAAAGCGTCTGGCAGCTGGGTGCTGGATCCAGCTCTGGCTTCTGCTCTGGGAAAGACCAGCGAGGAGGTGGAAAACCCAAAACCTGCATCGGTGGGTTATGGTCAAAAATAATTGTAATAAAGGGGTTTATTATAAGGTGGTTTTCATGACCTGGGTAATATAGAAACAATAGAGAAGAAGTAATAAAAAAATGGAACCAAACCAACACAACATTAAACAAACCTAATGAAATGAAAATGATTAGGAAGACAAAAGAAACATCACAGCATGAAACAAAAATACTGGTGGTACTCAAGCCCCTAAGCACCCTCTGAGAACCAATGTATTAACCATCTGGCTCCCAGTATGTTTTAGAAGTGAAAATTTTATTGATTTAATTTCTTGATCATTGACCTTTTAGTCCCATACACACCAGTCAGTTGTCAGTCTTGACTGAAAACTAAAGGGCCTTTGCCGTTGGGGCCCCTTTGTTCTTCTTTCTCCTGTTGTGCCTGTTCCATGTTTTTTTCTCTTTGATTTGGTGAATTAGGTGACACAGGAAGTGTGGGCCACCATTCTGGCTCTGATCTGGCTTCATGGTTTTAAGATGGATGCTCAGGAAGAGTGGGAGCTTCTGGCTATGAAGGCTGTGTCATGGCTCCGTGCTCAGAATGGTAATAACCAAATAATAAGGGCCAATCTGCTGTTTTTAACAGTGTGTGTATGTTCAAATCACATGTTTGCTCACATTCAGTCTCCTCTGCTGATGACTTGTTTTGTGTGTTTATTTCAGCACCATGTGTGACAGAGTGTGTGGAAGCTGGAAATGCTCTGTTGGGTTGCAACGTGAAGAAAGAGGCCCTGGGGCTCTGAGGTTTTCATTAAAGTGGCTTCTCCTTCAGGACTAGTACACAGAAGCGGATTTATTCCATCTTACAAACTTTACTTTATCATTTTAGCACTGTTCACATTTAGTTATGCAGCAGTTTGTTAAGCCCTTGCATATTAACTGATGTAATAAAATGTTTTTTTTTTACTAATTTGCAAGTTACTACATCCAACCAGGTTCCGACACGTGACAAACAGTTGTTCTTTTGCCTTAAATCTTAATGTCAGATTGTACATGAATCAAGTTTTACTTGTGAAAATTAAATCTGGAAATCTGAAGAATGTGTGAATGCAGAAATATGACCCATTTAGCATCAACGTGAGGGGACACATATTTAAGGCTGACAAAGTATTTTGGATGCAGCAAAATACGTAATTATAAATGTGCGTTTGATTATGCCTGATTATGAAGGTGACAGAAGAGGTTTCAGATATATCAGCCACTGTACTATACAGAATTGCTATAAAGACTTGTAAAGTAGTGTTGGACATTAACAATACTTTATATTTTTTAAAATAAATTTACATCGTTAGTATTTCTACAGTAACTTTCAAAATAGCGAGAAGTAATTTGTATAATTTTGGCCTGTTTTTTTTTTTTTGCAACTGTTCACTGGGTCTGGCAATCCTCAATGTTATGAATATTTCACCTGCAGTGTTCACCTTGAACTTAACATCACCAATTGTTACATGTGACAGTCTGTCCCAGTGTTTGAGTCTCCATGAAGGTATTGTAATAGAAAAGTAAAACAACAGTCAACTGTGTGAATCAAGTTCTTTTATTTTACTTCTTTTATTTGTGCGTACAAAGAGAAGAACCTTCCCTCCGGACATTCGGCATCTCTCTGCCTTTATTGCTCTCAAGTGGCAAAGAAACAAACACATGGTGACCTTATGCAGATTCTGATTCAATTCTGGTATTTAACATACAGTCCTAGAGACTTCCTAAGCTCCCAGCCATGTTAATGTTACAAGTATTCTTTCAAGTCTGGTGTTTAACATACAATCCTAAGCACATACTGAAAAAGTAAAAGTTAATATGCTATTAATGTCTGTGTAAAAAGTGTCACCTATCTATGCTGGACTAAGACGCATACTTTTGTTGTTACAGACCTGAGTTTGATCCCCCACTGTGACACATCCATTCTTCTTGCACACTCTTTCCTTCCTCTTTCCTCTGTCTGTCAGACCACTTTAAGACCATCACCTGGTCTTTCACTACCACCAAGGGTTCAGTATGTGTATGATTTCCTCCACGCCTCTTGCCAGTTTCTCCCTGCAGTTCTTCTGTGTCAACAATGTCAAAGTACCTTTACATTGTCTGCAATGAGCAAAATGACACACAGCCTGTTGTGTGTACTGCGCTCTAAGATGGACCTGCAGCTTGGTTTCAGTCAGTCAGTAGTTAGATACATGGTAGAAGTGTCTTTCTACAACGGTGTCTTTTTGTGCCAGAGCACCCCTGCCTCTGATTAAGAGTCAAACCCTCAGTGTTAGAACCCTATTGTGCTGATTCATTGATATATTTTATACTTTTTAGGGATTCACAGTTTTCACAGCTACAAACACATAATGATTTTATAGAATGTACTGCATTGCTATATACTGAACTACCCAGCAGTAGTGTAAAAGAGTTAAAAACAGTTAAAATGAGCTCAACCTTAAATATCTACAGCAGTAAAATGCAACATACACATAAAAAAATCCAGAAACATCATGTATAAAAGTAAGACACTGACAGGAAACATTTTTTGCAGGATGTGTTCCTTTACTTTTGATACTTTGAGTAACTTGACACACTCACACGCTACACACTTTCACAGTGATACTTTTTTTAACTCTTTTAAAGAATCTTCTTCCACCACTGGATTGAGATCGCACCATAATTTTGCAAGACCGGTCCACAACATACCAAACCATTATGAGTCCAACCCAGAGGAGCGCCACAAATTCCCATGTTCTGGTGCCAAGTACTAAAATCTGTTTTTTTCTTGGTGTATATGGACGCGGTCTATCACATATTGGCACTACTGTAAAGCACTACTTTACATTGATGCAAAGTGTCATTTCTTCAGCATATAGCTTGTGTAACAACATAATGTGTTGTCCCCTCAAAATAACACATCACACAGCTATTAATGTCTAAAAAAACACTGGCAACAAAAGTGAGTATAGCCCTAAGTGAAAATGTCTAAATCTCGGCCAAAGTGTCATTATTTTGTCTGGCCACCATTATTTTCCAGCACTGCCTTAACCCTCTTGGCCAAGGAGTTCACCAACTTCACAGGTTACCACTGGAGTCCTCTCCCACTCCTCCATGACAACATCACGGAGCTGGTGGATGTTAGAGACCTTGCGCTCCTCCACTTTCCATTTGATGATGCGCCAAAGTTGCTCAATAGAGTCTAGGTCTGGAGACATGTTTGGGCAGTCCATCACCTTTACCCTGAGCTTCTTGAGCAAGGCAGCGGTCCTCTTGGTGGTGTGTTTGGGGTCGTTAGCACATTAAAGTGTTAATTAATTTAATAATTAATTTCATATAAATATATCAATTAGTTTATGTTTAAGTTAACACAGTTTTTTATTATTAATTTGAAAGTTCATTACTCAC
This sequence comes from Lepomis macrochirus, assembly GCA_024633595.2. Taxonomy (NCBI): domain Eukaryota; kingdom Metazoa; phylum Chordata; class Actinopteri; order Centrarchiformes; family Centrarchidae; genus Lepomis; species Lepomis macrochirus. Next base: position 37,147,286 of record JALXJV020000003.1, on the reverse strand, counting down.
TGGCTCTGAATACACATAGAGTCAAACCATGGGTCACAGGAGGGGTGGGATGTTGATCAGCCTGCAAATCACCCACCCGGAGGGAGGCTGCAGCAGACTACGTTGCATACGAACAGAACCTGGCCCTCAATAGGAGTTAAACCACTGCAGTGCTATTCCCTGGATATCAACCCTTTGCTGGAGGTGATCCAGGAAGATGTCAGATGTTACTCAAAACAGTAAGGCATCACTGAGGTGTGGCAGTGACAAAGGGATGTATTAGAGTTTCAGTGCTGTAGTGTGAAAGCTCCACCTTTGTCATACTAGGCTTAAACCATTCCTTAACATTAAAGCTACTTCCTATCAGAAAAGGGTAAGCGCAAAACATTCCTACAGTCAGTCCTGTAGTATTTTCTCACAAAACATAATGAGTACACAAAATTGTTATAATGGTGATTAAGCCGCGCGTTTTAACAACTACACAGCAACTTAAGTTTATAAGGTGGCTTCAGCAATGTCTTCAGCAATTTTACTTCAAGCCGTTTATCTGATGAGATGATTCCTTTGAGGGTAAAAATAAAGAAATTAAATGAAGAAATTCATATAAGGAATTCTCTTGTTATATTTTCTTTCAAAGTGAAACACATTTAAAAATATTTCCCCACAAATTCTATCAAATTACATGCCAACTTTGCGATACGTCTTTGCAGTGTATTTAACCATGCTGAGACCCAACACCCCTGATTTTGACAACTTTGACTAATTTTGATATAAGAGTTGGGATAGGAAAATGTGTTAGAGATTAGGAAGTCAGGCTACCAGTGAACAAAATATAAACACCTTTCTGTGGTCAGGCCTGATGGACTACTTGATGCTTCTTAAAAATGAACTCTTAGTTAGTTTAGTAGCCTGAACATAATAATGTAGCCTATTAGATAAATCAGGAGTCTGGGATCAGTTAAGTTGTTTGCTGCAGTTGACCATTGCAACAAGTAACACCCACCCAATGTCCAAGCGCCGTCACAGAGGGAGGACTTTACTGAGTCATTGAGGATATCCGCTACTTTGACTGTTCCTGTTGGCTCGATCATATAGCACGAAGAAACAGCCATAAACTGTACCGGACACATAAATACTTCTCTTCAAAGGTATGTATTTCTTTCGTGTAACTAGGATACTTTTTGCTATTATCAAAAATAACGCAGTCACATAAACACTGAAGTTACTGAATGACAGCCATCCTTTACGCCTACCTGAAGACCGTGTTGTCTTCCCGTATTTCAATTACTGGAAATGTGTGTGCGCCGTGTGGCACACACAGATGGCTGTATTTCTCCTTTCACTTAATAAAACAAGCATTGTTCACCTGGGCGTTTTAGCTATAGACTTCCCAATACAAATCTGACAGTAACATCTCTGATCATAAAATTATGGTGGTCATTTTTTTGTCAAATGTTGTGAGCGTGTAAGACATTCTCACGAGCAACATCATATTATTTCACACGCGCAAAAATGAACCTTCCCGCGCGCAGATACAGTATTCACGCACAAATTCAACAACCGAGAGTTGTACAAGTTTCTGCGAGCGAGCGCCTGGTTAGTTCTCAAAGGATAGCTCTGCTTGCACAGTGGAATTCTGCTCGCTCGAGTCTACAGGACTTTTAACAATTAGGGGGCGGAAACCAAGGAGGGCACTGATCCTCTTATGATCGGTCGCTTTCAGGGCCGTTTGAAGGAATTTGGGGGCCCCAAGCAAAATGGACATGGAGGCCTCCCCCCAACCCCCCGTACACACGCAAGCAAAGCCTACAGGAACCACAGCATAGCCATACAGTTAAAGTTCACCCACACTTTATATAAATAATTTATTTTTACAGTGCAAATACTGTTCTTGCAGTATCCTGTTTCCACCTTGTTCCACTCTGACCTCCTGTCCATTAACAGTTTATTGTAACACACATTATATATATCATATATTATATTAACTATTCGGTAATGATTAAAAAACGTTTGTAAACCTTTAAACCATTTTTAAAGCATCTATAAACACTTTGTTAAGGGTTACTAACTAGTTGGTTTGTAAACTATCTATAAACTATAAACATTATCTGGATGGTTATTATAAAGTTGCAACAGATGACTATATACCTTGTAAAATAGATAATAATAAACAGTACCAGTAAAACATGTGGGTTGTCCTGATACTGTAGTAGCCTACTTCAAAAGTGTAAAAATTGCCACACAGAATAAAGTTACTATTCAAGATCCATTGATATGATAACTTATAAAAATAATGTCATATAGATTATCACGGTGGAATAGTTAGCATGCTATGCCACTTTCATCAAAACCTACAAAGCTATAGCAATGTCATGTCATTAAATACGATAAACAGTGATTCTGGAACAGATCTGCGTCTCCTTATCCCGTTAAAAAACATAGATATTACTTTATATAACCATATAATCCGTATCCGTTTGTTCGAAAAAAAAGTTGCACTAACTAACTGTTCGTTACAACTAAGCAGCATTTACCGTCAGGCAGGTAAAGTTACATTAGCAAAACACAGTTTTGCTAGCCTAACGTTGTTAAAGTTACCTGCTGCAAAATTACACCATTTGTACAAGGCAAGTAGAGCTATTTTTATCCAGTTTAATTTATAACTTACCACTTTCTTGTTTTTCTTATCCTCTTCATCATTTCTCTTCTTTCTTTTTTGGCTTCCCGAGGCATAGTTCCGCTTCATGACTGCCGACAGGAGGTTTGTATTTTGCCGGCAGCCGAGATAACGTGTTTGCCGGCTGTTGTCAGCCTATGGCTGTCAGCGACTACTGAGAGGGGCCCCCTTGAGGGGGATTCCGATAACAGTGTCATTGCACTTTGCTGCATTGACTATCTATCAAAGGGGCGGGGGCGCTCACATTTTGTCGTTGCATTTTATTCTTAAACAGTCGCTGTCTTGGTAAAAAAAGGTTTATGTCGTGTTTAGAAACGATAAGCAGAACCAATTTTTTTACCCAGAATAAAATATTTAAAAATTTCCCAGGTCAGATTCCCAATAAGAATAGTTAGATGAGGAACTAGCCATCTCTTTATACTTTACTAGCAAATGAGGAAATAATAAGTTAAATGTAACACCTTCTCATGGCCTTTCTCACCCTCAAATCACTAACGTTAACGGGCAGAGTTCCGCTCCCCTCTCGTTGCCAGAAGCCCTGTTGAAGTCAGTCAGAGAGGGCCGCACCACATGGAAATAGCACTGTGTGAACGCTTTCATGTGATTGGCTTATGCGTAAATCATCCCCCACGTGGGGAGCGTTCTTATGATTGGCTAAAACAAGGGAGAAATCTGATTGGTTGCAGATCATTCTCTGTATAAAAAATGCATTTGTGAGTCGAGCCAAGTCAGGGGAGTCTCAAAACTCACACACAAATGCAGTGAAGTTCAGGGACCACAGGCAGTTTGTAAATCAAGATATATTTGTGTGTGCATCAGAAATATATTTCTGAATCTTGTCCTGTGCATTTCTGAATCTTGTGTGGATTTGTAAATTGTGTGTGCATTTGTGAATTTTATGTGTATTTCTGAATTGTGTGTGCATTTGTGAATTTTGTGTGCATTTGTCAATCTTCTGTGCATTTTTAATTTTCTGTGTGCATTTGTGAATTTTGTGTGCATTTGTCTATCCTGTGTGTGTATTTGTGAATCACGTGTGTGCATATATGAATCCTGTGTGTGCATATGTGAATGTAGTGTGTGTATTTATCCTTTATGAGACTCATCTAGCCCCATACACGGTTGCTTAAAAGGCACCGGCTTCTCGTCTCCCTCGTCTCTCTGCGCCGACAGAGTTTAACAGGCAGAGAGAACGGGAACAGGTGAGCATCACAAAGCGCCCAGAGAACCTGATCTGGAGAGGACCGGCGGCTCGGGGAAAAGTCCCGGTATGGCAAAGTCGTGGTGTCGAGGTGCCTGGATGAGGATAAGGCATCTTTCACTGAATGGTAGAGTTCTAACATCTAATACTGAGGGAATATCCATATCTATGTATCCTTATCACTGGAAATGCCTTCTGAAATATACAAAGACTTAGATAAGATCTTATTTAATTTCATTTGGAGGAACAAATGTCATTATTTAGGGAAAGATACCCTATGCAACCTAAAAAGCTGAGGTCTGGAGGTTTTAACAACGTTACTCTTAATCATGGATACCATTTTTTAGTAATGCTTTATATTCAATACATTACAGCAAAAATCAATTGTAATTGCGTTACTCCCAACACTAGTCATTACCATGTAATATTTGGGTGATTTGTTGACTAAAATTTGGGGACTTATATAAGTTTTTCACATTCACTTACTGTAATTGTCACTATTTTTGGAAAACTGAAACATAATTTAGATGATATTTAGACACAAAAGATTTTATTTTACACAACATTTTAATCTCCATTGTTGTGTGTTACAATAGGTACAAAAATGGTCTGCTCTGGTCTGCTCACTGCCAACAAGGAACCAGGTAAAGAGTTGAAACCAAGAAAAAAGGTGGTATAAATTGCTGCACATATTTGTGTTGTGGCCACAGGGAGGAAGCAAAGGAGCTTTTCCAGTCAAAACTGAATTCAATTTCATGAATTAGCAAAGAAGGAAAACACTATTTTTTACTTTAAGTACACTTATCATAACTGATGTGTACTGGTAAACATTTCTAGATTGTGAAGATTTTATTCCGTTTCTCTGGCAGTTCCTCTGCAGAGTGTGGAGGTGGAGGTGGAGGTGAGGGACCATGTGGCTACGGTGGTCTCCACTCTGAACTATGAGAACAAGAAGGACAAACCACTGGAGGCTATTTTTGTCTTCCCTCTGCCTGGAGAAGCTGCGGTCTGCCATTTCAGCGCTAAGATCGGACAGACACAGATTGTAGCTGAGGTGAAGGAGAAACAGGAGGTGAGCTGGACAGTAAAGACTTACTCACTACAGTGGTCCTTAAAACCACAGTGAATGTTACTCACGTGTGTCATCTGCATTTCAGGCTCGGGAGGAGTACGATGACGCCTTGAGCTCCGGTCAGCAGGCCTTCCTATTGGAGGAGAGTGAGCAGAGTCCAGATGTATTCTCTCTGAGTGTGGGCAGTCTGCCTCCAGGAGAGAGCGCCTCCATCAGGCTGGAGTACGTCACTGAGCTGGCTGTGCAGGCTGATGACGGGCTGAGGTTTTGCCTGCCTGCTGTGCTCAACCCTCGCTACCAACCTCAGGGTAGGAAAACCAGCCAATACCTTCATGAACCTATAGGATTCAGCTTAGTGTACACAGCTGTACTTGCAAAGGGTTTTACTGCACACTGTGTGCACTAAAGAGAAATCCAATGTTGGACTCAGCCCTGACTCACAGAAAATGGCTGTTGTGGTGATTTTAGCTATAGTAGCAGGAGAGTGGTGAGTGTCGCTGTTTGGAGCTTGTGTGCTGGCTCTGGGAACCCGTCTCAACCTCTCTGCATGTTTGCTTTGCAGCAGCAACTTTAGTGACAGTGAGCTAAACTCACAACTTAGCTAAGTTAGTCACATTACTTGCTGTGTCATTCGCACTGTATCATGGTATTTGTCATGGAGTTGGATTTCTACAGAATTGCTTACCCGACTTCTAACATTGTATAATTCCAGCATCTGTCAAATGTCTTTTTGGATGGGGACGTTATTCTGCATTTATATTCCCTTTTTAAAAACCCTAGAAGCATTGTATTTGACAGCCCTGCCAATGTGATGATAATTGCACGTTCCCTTTCAGAGTTAAATAATTTTATTGTGTTCAATGAGGCATTCCTATTTGATTACATAATTTCAAACCCCTGTTATGTTGTTTACAGGTAGTGGAGGTGCCAGTGTCCAGGTGACTGCTGTTCCAGCCTCTCTGGTGCCCTACAGTCTGTCCTTCTCTGCCCGAGTGTCCTCTCCTCGTCCAGTCTCTAAAGTAGAGTCCAGCTGTTCCCTGGACCCTCTCCAGTACCTCAATACAGAGCAAACCCAGGCCATGGTAGGTAGAGATGTCTAATGTGCGCTGTGTGAGATTGTTCCTCAGTACAAGAAATAGCACTTTATTCATACAAAAGTGTTTTGTGATCTGCAGGTGAAGTTGGCTGCAGGACACAAGTTTGACCGAGATGTCGAACTGCTGATTTATTACAAAGATGCCCACCAGCCCACTGCTGTGGTGGAGGCAGGACAGGCCTCTGCCAAGCCTGGTGAGTAAACTTTAGTGAAGTTGTTGCTTTGTAAAGGAAGAGCTCAAGAGTGGAGGTCCAACGCTCCTGATTTACATACTTGTTTGATAGTTTGGTAAAAGGCTTTGCTTAAATTAACCTAAAAGACATCGATGTATTGTTGGTTGGCACTACCAACATGCTGGTAATAGTTTAGAATTAACGCTTATGTCCCATTTAAAGTAGGCCTACCACCTTTTAGATTGTAAATAGAGATATCACTTCATAAAGGCTACAGTCCAGTGATTCATATTTTCCCAGTCCAATGCAGCCCGTCATAGTCTAATCTGTTTCGCCACAGTTTCATTATGAAATGAAAACATTCTAAAAACTTCTCATTAAAACATGAATGATCTCTAAAGATGTTTTGCGCCATTGCTTTGCAAGTTTGCATGTTCAAACAAACTAAAATGGAAAGCACAATATGGCTTTGTCCCTTGTATCAAATCGCAAAACACTGTGAATTAAATAATAATAAGCATATAAGATATTAAATCTGCAGGCTAAAAATAAGTTATTTTAGGAGGTTAAAAAAGTAGGTTAACTAAGTAATGTTTATTCTGAGTAAATTTTAAATGAGCTACTCTCTACTTTTACTTGAGTAGAATTTTATACTAGTAATTTTGCTTGTAGCCTAACTAAGTAAAAGTTCATCAAAGTAATCTCACTTTTACTTAAGTAGAATATTTTTGTACTCTTTTCACCTCTGGTTACATATGTTGGAATAAATAGTGAAATCCACATTTGTGGTCATTTTTCTGTCTCTGCTCTGTGTTTCAGGTACTCTGATGGGTGATCCAGTGGCGATGCTGAGCCTGTACCCTGAGTTCCCCCAGGCTGTGATGTCTTCAGTCGCCTCATGTGGAGAGTTTGTGTTCTTATTGGATCGATCTGGAAGTATGGGTTCTTCTATGAACAACAGCGATCATCATCAGACTCGCATTGGCAGTGCCAGGGTAATCAGTATGTGCATTTTGTGTCATAAAATCATTCAGTGTCCCTCTCACCCAGTGGCCTTCACTGTCTTTTCTGTCTTCCCTTAAGGATACTCTGCTGCTCCTGTTGAAGAGCTTACCAATGGGCTGCTATTTCAACATCTACAGCTTTGGGTCCGGCTATGAACACATCTTCCCGTAAGTCACTCATGTTACTCGACCCAACAAATGTATTCCTGTCTTTGGTGTAAATAGTTGTGCATGTATGTGTTAGTTGGGGCTTCTGTTCCTGCATGTGTGTGTTTGTGATGTCAGTAAGAGTGTGGAGTACAGCCAGAAGACCATGGAAGAGGCTTTGAAGAAAGTTGAGGAGATGGGCGCTAATCTGGGAGGAACAGAGATCCTGAGGCCCCTCGAACACATTTACAGCCAGCCCTGCATTCTCAATCAGCCTAGACAGGTAACACACACACACACACACACACACACACACACACACACACACACACACACACACACACACACACACACACACACACACACACACACACACACACACACTACTTAAGCAGTTCACAAAGAATGATTTGGATAACTCTGTGTTTGTGTGTTGTTGTGTAACTTGGAGTGATATTCAAACTCTCCTCCTCTAGCTATTTGTCTTCACTGACGGAGAGGTGCGGAACACCAAAGACATTATTGATCTGGTGAAGAAGAATTCAGGTTCCCACAGGTGAGGCCACACAAACACAGAACACAACAAACACAACAGTTTGCAGAGTATGGCCGATGTTGCTGTGCTGCATGTGTCAAAAACAAAAGTACTGTATTGTTTGCAGGTGTTTCTCGTTTGGGATTGGGGAAGGGGTCAGCTCTGCTCTTATCAATGGGTTGGCCAATGAAGGACGAGGTCACGCTCAGTTCATCACAGGGACTGACAGGATGCAACCCAAAGTATGAAAGACATTAATAACAAAAACTGTCTTCAGACAGAAATCCTGGTTCCAGTTAGTAAAGACCCAGTGGCCCTTCCTGACTTTGTGTTTTGTTTCCACCAGGTGATGCAGTCGCTGCGTTTTGCCCTGCAGCCATGTGTGGTGGACATCTCAGTCACGTGGGATTTGCCAAAGGGAGTGTCTGCCACTGTCCTCTCTCCACCAATCACAGCACTTTTCATGGGTGAGAGATCACTGATTTATGCCCAGCTCACTGGACAGGTAGGAGCAGCACCATCTCACAGTGAAATACCTATTATTCTTTTCCACCTGGTATGTAATCACATTAACAAACATGTTTCTAACACTAATGCTTTCTCAGAGTTCAGAGGAAGCAGACGGCTGTGTGACGGTGAAGTACAGCCTGGCAGGTCATCCCTCTCAGAACCAGCTCCACTTCAGTCTCAGACCTGCAGAGGACTCTGGGTAGGTTTTGTTCAGACAACACTGTTATGCATTGGGTCCTGGACTTACAAATGCTGAGTTTAATCAGATTTAGATAAAAATAAAATATTAAAATACAAGAAACAAAAAACAAAGCAAAATAAAAATAAAAGAATGATATTGAGAATAATAATAAGAGGGGAGACATTTAACAATTACTAATGACATTTGTAGGACCTGATGACAGTGTCACCAACACAGTTAAAATATTTTTAGATAAAAATACTTTATGCTATGTCTGTTTATTTACCATTTTAACATGTTTCAACAGGGACATTTACTCATGACTATTTCTGTGGTGGTGCAACGACGAGGGCAAACAGTACTCAGACCGTTTTCTAATTCAGTGACCATGAAATTTACTTCAGGGCGCATGTGTGTGGTATTTTGGTGCCCAGTGCAGAGTGCATGGTATGCAGGTGGGATGCTCATTTAAACGAAGCAGTGCAACGTGACTTGTTGGTATTTTGCACGGTGACAACGGAGTAATGCTCAAAATCTAAATTCATTTATTTAATGAACCACTCCTCTGTTAGTAGATGTGTTTGAAATTGTTTTAAACAGATGAATCGGAAAAGAAATATCTACACAATTATTATAATGTAGCACTTCTGTTAAGAATATGGGTGACCTTGGTGTATTACTGGCCAACAAAATCAGTATACTGAGAAGTTTTCTGATATTTTATGCAGACACATGATTATCTAGACATACTGTACATCTATACATTTCTGTCATTCAAATGAAACTCCATCAGTGTTTCCTCCTCTCTCCTGTGTGCAGATTAACAGTCCACAGGTTGGCTGCTCGGACTCTGATTGGCTCCCTGGAGATGGAGGAGAGAGACCGCAGAGGACAGCAAGATGGGGGAGTGAAGGAGAAGGTGGTGGAGCTCAGTGTCCAATCAGGAGTGAGCAGTTCCTTCACTGCCTTCATTGCTGTCAACAAAGGTGACGGCGAGGCGATTCAAGGACCTCTGGTGCGCAGAAACGTTCCAACACCAAGTGAGTGTGAATAAAAGTCACCGTCTCCTTAAGAGACGCTATAGCTGACCGTGGATAATAGCGTAGAGAAGCATGATGATGTACATTAACACAATCTGTAATCATTTAATGACTTAAAATTGAATTTAATTGGATATAAGAGCTAGCATTTGGTCTTTGCTCACAGTGTTTGTGTGTTCACATGTCTGAATGTAAAAACCTTTGAATACTGAAAATTTGAAAAACTTTTAGGCACTATTTTAACTGCTTGTTGATCATTATTATAATATAAAGTTAGTTTAGATGGTATATTTTCTGTTTAATAATTGTGAAATGGATTGACCTATTTTTTTTTTATCTCAAAGTGTCTGGGACAAGCTACAAATTTATGCCGCCACCTCGTCTGATGTTCCTCAGTCGTCGAGACAGTAAGATCACTAAAAAGATGAACACAAATGGAACACACATCTTTCTATGTTCTATAAATACAGTAAATTAATGTAAACAAAACAACACATTTGCAGCTTTATTTTGAAATGCTATTTACATAGTAGGTGTCATACTATTTTGTACAGACTATACCCCCTAAAAGATGTAGCTATTGGTAACTTTGGCTGTCAGACAGGGTCCAAAATTAACACTCCTGAGTGAAAATCTGCATTGGTGAATAAAATAAATGAGTTTAGCCACCAATGCTGGGTTGCTGATATAGGTTCCGTGTACTTGGCGGCCAATTGATTTTCATTTTGTAATGAAAAAACAAAAATGAAAAACGTCTGGTTTCCCACCACGACCATTAGAAAATAGGGAAACAAGAAAAGAAAAACAACCGTTCCCATTCTACTCGTGGAGACATTAGGAACTCCAAGTAACCCTGCATTCTGCGAGCGCAGCGCTCTGGTGGGGTAGTAAGGTACTATGAGCTCTTTAAGATACGATGGTGTCTGACCATTACAGGGAGCCAAAGTAGAGATGCTAATACAGGAGAAATGTGATCTCTTTTCCTGATTTTTGTCAGTACAAAGCTGTAGCATTCTAGGTCAGCTGGAGAGTGTCAAGAGACTTATTTGGGCAGCCTGATAATAAGGAATTTATGCATGCATATCATTTTGAGACAGTATGTAAAGAATGTTAGGTAATGATTGTTTGTTAACAAATAATAGTAAAAACAACAAATTCATTAACACAATCCGTAATCATTTAATGATTTAAAATTGAATTTAATTGGATATAAGAGCTAGCATTTGGTCTTTGCTCACAGTGTTTGTGTGTTCACATGTCTGAATGTAAAAACCTTTGAATACTGAACATTTGAAAAACTTTTAGGCACTATTTTAACTGCTTGTTGTTGATCATTATAATAATATAAAGTTAGTTTAGATGGTATATTTTCTGTTTAATAATTGTGAAATGGATTGACCTATTTTTTTTTTATCTCAAAGGGTCCATGAGAAGGTACAATCGTATGTCCCTCGATCGTCGAGACAGTAAGATCACTAAAAAGATGAACACAAATGGAACACACATCTTTCTATGTTCTATAAATACAATGAATTAGTGTAAACAAAACAACACATTTGCAGCTTTATTTTGAAATGCTATTTACATAGTAGGTGTCATACTATTTTGTACAGACTATACCCCCTAAAAGATGTAGCTATTGGTAACTTTGGCTGTCAGACAGGGTCCAAAATTAACAGTCCTGAGTGAAAATCTGCATTGGTGAATAAAATAAATGAGTTTAGCCACCAATGCTGGGTTGCTGATATAGGTTCCGTGTACTTGGCGGCCAATGGATCTTTTTGTAATGAAAAAACAAAAATGAAAAACGTCTTGTTTCCCACCACGACCATCATAATAAAGGAACATTTCACCGAAATGCCCAATGTGGCTTTTGTGTGTATCAATAATAATAATAGTTTTTGACCATTCAATGCGATCTTTGGCACTGAGGCATAAGCTATATCAGGCTGTGTTTACGACACAACAATGTTAGGTAAGAAGAAAAAGAAGAAGTGTGTCTCGAGGAAAAAAGATCAGAAGTCTCTGCAGACTGATGGTGCTGCTCATTACCAGCCTCCACAGATACCGTCCAGTTATGATGCTGATTGTAAGTAGAAAGAAAGTAGAAAAACAAAGCACGTTCCATTATTTACAGCATGTCAGTGCAGATATTACATTATAATGAACATTGTTCAGCTGTTTGCTCTGTGCCTTGACAGCTGCCAAATATTACTGTTACCTATAATGGACTTTACTGAGTCATGCATTTTACAAAAAGATGCGTTGCTCACCCAAATCCCAGCTGGTATAACACCTGTTCACACCTACTGAATGGTTTTCCCATCAAATGTGGAGCACACATTTGTGTCTCCCTCAAGTTTTCATTTTGTACCTTCTTCAGGTCAAATGTTTGATTTGTCAAATACTTTTAATTTATGACCAAATACCTGTAAAACAAATGACATCAGCCCATCCTCCTCAGCCTAATACTACAAATTACAATTTTTTTCATTTGCTAACCTGCACTGGTCAAAACTGAAATCACATGGTCAAAGCTCTTCACACATTCAGCGAAACAGAAGTGTATGTGGACCAAACTGTAAATCGTTTTTCATTGCTTTCACATAAAATGCATTCAATGACCGCTTTCTCCAAAATCCATGAACTCTTCTCTCTTCAACTTAAACTGTATTGCAGCATTGAAATTTCAGAATGCAAACTACTGTATGCAGGGATATTCTAGTTACATGTACTATAGTACAGTCAATAAAGTCAAAATATTTTATACTTAAAGTTTCTCTCAGTCGCTTTTGGTACGATTCTATAATCATATATTAAGAATCTACAATAACATTTGCAAAACTATTTATATTGTTGGGATAGGATTCACGGTTACACTTTTACTGTATGCAGTGTAATTTGTTGACAGAGCATGTCATTGTGATGCAGAAAATAAAAAAAGACTATTTTACAGCACTGCATATTATAACGGAAACAATTACAAAATTAGAAATGGAAACATGGAAACACCCCCTCAGGTTAACGTTCCTGTCTATTGTACCACAGATTCTTTCTGTATTCACATGACAACCGATATGTTCATTAACTTACTGTAACATCATTTACATACTGTACATTTACAAAAACACTTAGACATGTAGAAAAATGCTTTGCAGATAATCAAGTGTTTACAGTTTTTTTCAGTCGCTAACAAGCGTTTGTCCAATCAGTTGTCACATTTTCAAAACTCTAAACACAGTTAGCACAGCATCGGTCTTTTGTGGCCATACCATTCACACATTTCATGTCGTTTTCACACAATACGCAGTCAGTGAACATATTTCCACAATGCTTAAATTTTCTTAACAGACAAGCTATACCTCCCAACAAAATTATGGATTCTTTTTGTAGTATTTACGTATGTTAACACACACCATCCCACAATAGCAAAAACAATATTCCAAACCTTAGATACAGTATAAAAAACCTCTGTTTCTGCAATGATATCAGTTCGAAAACAATATATCTCGGCTGATAATAAACAAACATTTAAATAATTGACACATCGCTGATTTATGTTGGGTAAATTGGGCCAACCACAACTGATTCCAGTCCGGCTTAGACTTCAGCCACATGACCAGATGTCCCTCCTTGAAGCTATGGATGCTGGCTGCAGGGACATCACAGTTCAGGATTGTCAAGGGTGGATCCGACATACCAAGCGGTTTTATCCCAGGTGCATCGCCTTGGATAATATCAGATGTGATGTTGACGAAAACATGTGGCCTAACCCTGAAGATCGCAGAGATTAGATACAGCAATGTTGTGCTTTTTTTTTTTTAGTTCCCCCAATTTTTATCTGGACTTTTTGCTGTTGTTTTTTTGTTTGTTTTGTTTTGGTCTTGTGTGTTTCACGGATATTTTGTTCACTGTAAGAAATACTGTAAAACTTTTTCTGTTCTATCATACCGTGTTTCTACTGTAACTCCTGTAGTAAACAATTTGCTTTTTACTGGAATGCTTTTGAATGTGAACATTACTGTGGACATACAGTTACCAACCAAGAAATTTAGTGTAAAAACGGTGTATTGCGTGTTTTGCATGCAAATACCTGTAAAACTGAAACATAAAAATCTATGTAGTTTTTGTAATGTCAACAATAGCCAGTATTTTGAAACCTGGTGTACTTTGATGGACTGCATGTACTTTGTGAAGTGAAAACAAGTGTCATTCTTTGACAGAATAATTTCATTTTGAGTCAGATTTCCAGTGTTTTGGTAAAGATAGTGTGTGCAGAGAAAAATGTGTTCTATTTTGAAATGAAGAGTTAGTATATATTTAACAAAATGTGTTTTTGAGAAGAAAATTATCCATTTGGCCAATTGTGTTTTGTAGGTGTGAGTCTGTGTTAAGAGTTTAGAAAAAGTATCTGAAGTATGGGTAAGCGCCTGTTAGCGACTGAAAAAAACTGTAAGCCTTTTGCATGTAGTGACTTATGCAATGAACTTACAGTATGACTAGATGTTTTGGAGGGTAAGACTATTCAACAGACAACCAGTATAATGCATTGTGAAGAACATGGCATACAGTAAGCAATTGATAATGCAGGAAACAGCAGACAATTGGACATAATCATTTACATAATGTATCAAAGCATCTCCAATTTGCAATTTCACAAAAGACTGAGAAATTGCTATGTGCACAAGTGACTTGATGATGTGGAGGTTGAACAAGTAAAATTCCAATTCTGATCTGAGAAATGTACCAAAGTGTGTGATGATTACATACTGATTTATGTGAAAAAATCAGTCACATCTCGAGGACAAAAGTTCATCATATTTATATATTGCTTCCTGTTGTTAGTGTTTTGTAGGTCAGTGTGTTATGAGTGAGATTGTATAGTTTCTGAGTGAGGATTGTTGCCAGTGTTTTGGTTTAACAAGTTTATTTTGAGACTCGTAGGAAGTGTTTTGGTGGTTTGAGTGACTTTTGGAGGTGAGATTAACCATTTGGCCAAGATGCATGTTGGTAATGCAGACTGTGTGAAGACTTTTACAAAGATGCGTCAGTTTTGACCATTGCATCTTAGCAATTGAAAAAAACTGTAAACATCGCAATGTTAACATTATCAGTGTGAGCATGTTTCCATTTAGCTCAGAGCACCGCTGAGCCTTAGCACAACCTCACAGAGCTGCTCGCATGGCTGTAGATTCTTGTTTTGCCCACATCTGGTTCTGTATTAATTCTATACATAATTATCAAAGTGTAGACTTTGTGACTTCTTTAATTTTTTAGTCAGACACACTATTTGGCACTATAAACCCATCTTACATGAGAAAAGAGGCTAAAAATGTTTAATTTCAATGATTCTCAAAAGAAGGTGAAGATAGAAAGATTCCCCAGTGGTAGCAACAAAATGATATTAAGACACGCATTCAAAAACTAATATGCAAACACTTAAGATATGTTTAACTACAGTATATCAACACATTAATATCGAATAAGCAAAAAGATTATTTTATCTTTGCACTTTTCTTTGATTTTCTCCTCAGAAACCCACCTTCCCAAACAGCCGCCCAGAGACCCTTTGCTGCAGTTGGTCTGCCTTCAGAAAGCGTCTGGCAGCTGGGTGCTGGATCCAGCTCTGGCTTCTGCTCTGGGAAAGACCAGCGAGGAGGTGGAAAACCCAAAACCTGCATCGGTGGGTTATGGTCAAAAATAATTGTAATAAAGGGGTTTATTATAAGGTGGTTTTCATGACCTGGGTAATATAGAAACAATAGAGAAGAAGTAATAAAAAAATGGAACCAAACCAACACAACATTAAACAAACCTAATGAAATGAAAATGATTAGGAAGACAAAAGAAACATCACAGCATGAAACAAAAATACTGGTGGTACTCAAGCCCCTAAGCACCCTCTGAGAACCAATGTATTAACCATCTGGCTCCCAGTATGTTTTAGAAGTGAAAATTTTATTGATTTAATTTCTTGATCATTGACCTTTTAGTCCCATACACACCAGTCAGTTGTCAGTCTTGACTGAAAACTAAAGGGCCTTTGCCGTTGGGGCCCCTTTGTTCTTCTTTCTCCTGTTGTGCCTGTTCCATGTTTTTTTCTCTTTGATTTGGTGAATTAGGTGACACAGGAAGTGTGGGCCACCATTCTGGCTCTGATCTGGCTTCATGGTTTTGAGATGGATGCTCAGGAAGAGTGGGAGCTTCTGGCTATGAAGGCTGTGTCATGGCTCCGTGCTCAGAATGGTAATAACCAAATAATAAGGGCCAATCTGCTGTTTTTAACAGTGTGTGTATGTTCAAATCACACGTTTGCTCACATTCAGTCTCCTCTGCTGATGACTTGTTTTGTGTGTTTATTTCAGCACCATGTGTGACAGAGTGTGTGGAAGCTGGAAATGCTCTGTTGGGTTGCAACGTGAAGAAAGAGGCCCTGGGGCTCTGAGGTTTTCATTAAAGTGGCTTCTCCTTCAGGACTGGTACACAGAAGCGGATTTATTCCATCTTACAAACTTTACTTTATCATTTTAGCACTGTTCACATTTAGTTATGCAGCTGTTTGTTAAGCCCTTGCATATTAACTAATTTGCAAGTTACTACATCCAACCAGGTTCCGACACGTGACAAAGAGTTGTTCTTTTGCCTTAAATCTTAATGTCAGATTGTACATGAATCAAGTTTTACTTGTGAAAATAAAATTTGGAAATCTGAAGAATGTGTGAATGCAGAAATATGAGCCATTTAGCATCAACGTGAGGGGACACATATTTAAGGCTGACAAAGTATTTTGGATGCAGCAAAATATGTAATTATAAATGTGCTTTTGATTATGCCTGATTATGAAGGTGACAGAAGATGCTTTCAGATATATCAGCCGCTGTACTATACAGAATTGCTATAAAGACTACTTCTAAACACTTAGAAGTAGTGTTTGACATTGACCTTAACAATACTTTATATTTTTTTTAAATAACTTCACATCGCTAGTATTTCTACAGTAACTTTCAAATTTAGCGAGAGGTAATTTGTATAATTTTGGCCCTTTTTTTGCAACTGTTCACTGGGTCTGGCAATCCTCAATGTTATGAATATTTCACCTGCAGTGTTCACCTTGAACTTAACATCACCAATTGTTACATGTGACAGAGTCTGTCCCAGTGTTTGAGCCTCCATGAAGGTATTGTAATAGAAAAGTAAAACAACAGTCAACTGTGGGAATCAAGTTCTTTTATTTGTGCGTACAAAGAGAAGAACCTTCCCTCCCAACATTCGGCATCTCTCTGCCTTTATTGCTCTCAAGTGGCAAAGAAACAAACACATGGTGACCTTATGCAAATTCTGATTCAATTCTGGTATTTAACATACAGTCCTAGAGACTTCCTAAGCTCCCAGCCATGTTAATGTTACAAGTATTGTTTCAAGTCTGGTGTTTAACATACAATCCTAAGCACATACTGAAAAAGTAAAAGTTAATATGCTGTTAATGTCTGTGTAAAAAGTGTCACCTATCTATGCTGGACTAAGACGCATACTTTTGTTGTTACAGACCTGAGTTGAGTTGTGACACATCCATTCTTCTTGCACACTCTTTCCTTCCTCTTTCCTCTGTCTGTCAGACCACTTTAAGACCATCACCTGGTCTTTCACTACCACCAAGGGTTCAGTATGTGTATGATTTCCTCCACGGCGTGGAGGAAATCGGAAGGCCCGCGAGTCGTCCCGGGTGCCCCGCCGACGTCCCGCGTAAGGTCCCCGAGTCAGGTCTCGACAGGCCATTCCGAACTGAGGCAAAATGCGGCTTGTTTGAAAATGGCATTGAAATGAATGGGGTATTTGACCTGCGATTGTAAAGCCACCTTTTGACCAAAGTGCACCAATTTTTTCAGGTATCATTAGGGCCTCATGGGTAACAATTGACCCAAATTTGGTGTCAATCGGACTTGCGGTTGTGGAGATATAAAATGCATGTAAGTCAATGGGACAATTTTTTTCGTCTTTAATCTGCAATAGCAGCGCCACCTATGGGCACATTAGGGTCCCCTTTGGTGCCTGGCATCAGGGGACCATGCTGAACAATTCGGCACTAGTTTCATGTGAATGTGACTTGTGGTTGTAGAGGAACTAATTTTCTTGATTAAAGAGCGCCACCTAGGGGCAAGCTGCACCAAATTTTGCACAGGCACTCGGGGGTGTCCCAAATCAATGGTCCAAATTTGGTGTCAATCGACCATTCCAATCCAAAGATATGACCTCACTTCCTGTTGATAGCGTTTTTCGCAAAGTTTGTTAGCGTATAATTGCAACAATTTTAGTCGTATCAAAATTCCCTCTACAAACTTTGTAAAGCTCGGTCCAGAGATTATCCGTGCCAAGTTTCGTGGCGATCGAAAAAATAGGTTTTTCAGTTTTTGTGATTTTGCGCGAAAAAAGTTTAGGCGGAAATGGGTGTGGCCTATACCAGGAGATGTAGCTTGATCCCTTGAATGCGTGGATATAAGGTTTTTGATATACGCCGTCGTAGGAGGGAGTTCCAAGCCCAAACGCGTTGACCTTGCTTATAGCGCCCCCTATTGGTCGAAGTGTGCGAATTTTTGCGCCTGAGTTACTTGCAGGGGCTTGTACCTACCCTGAGTTTCGCGTCCCTAGCATTTACAGGGTATGCTGCAGTAGTGGAATTAGCAGCGGAAGAATAAAAATAAAAATTCTAACGATTACAATAGGGTTCCCAGCCACTTCGTGGTACTGGGAACCGCGATGCCTTGCAATCGCGGGTTCCCAGCCCACTCGGGCTTGGACCCCTAATAAAATGGCTAGTCAGAATTTATTTGATCCCTCTGCTCCACTTGATAAGCTGTGCTGCAGGTTCCCAACATGGTAAGGCAGAAAATGTGTAGTGACTAACTATGACACTGAGTTAAAATACAGTTAACATGTTTTACCATATCACAATGGGCAAGACAGACATTTTCATGGTGAATTACTCCTGACCCATTAAAGCTGTCAGCGTGTAACTATAATAAATATTCAAAACATATCAACACAGAACAGAAAGCATGTCTATATTTCACATGACACATACCTAAACCACCTGTGTCACACTTTTGAAGCACTTTTATATGTGAAAGGTACTACATAACAAAACTTACAAACATTACGTTACGCATGAGAAAACAATACCATTCTAAAAATCAGGCCAACCAGAGGTTCAGAGAGTCAAGTTTATCTAAATATAATACTTTGATTGCCATGTGCACGTTGAAAGAGTCATTGGTCCCTGCAGTCACTCCTCCTCTCCATACTGGTCCGGCAGCGACCCTGCTGTTCTCATTCTGTGCAAAATGCTGACTAAAGATTAGCCAAAGCTAACATGAGGTCTGGATATTTTTTTTCCCTTGGTCTGGACCAAATTAAACAAACTGCAGGTGTGAAAGAACCCTTTAATTATTTGTTTCCTCTGTGGTTGTAGCAGCACTTGTGTTTTTTAGATTTAGCACTATAAAGACCGTCTGTCTGTTGAATCTGTCTGGAATAAATCTTTAGAAACTGGTAAATCAAAGTATCACAATGAAAAATTTAAAGTTACATGTCACGATCCTGTCCTGAGCTTGTCTGGGTTATATTATTTTGGCCATGCCTTCTGTGTTTTGATTTTGATTTCTCTGTGTCTGGGTTTTAGTCCTATCTGTCTGTGGTCTTGTATCCAGTCTTCTGCCTGTTCTCTGTGGTGGTTCTGATCTTTCCTGTTATCTCGGTGTCTACCTTAGTACTTGTTTAGTTCTGTTCCTGTCCCTCATATGTTAGTTCTATACCATCATGCTTGGGTTCTGTCTGTTTGTTAGATGTCACTTTATGTTTTATGCCAGTTTCATTAATTAATCTGCTTTAGTCTGTATAGCCTTTAATTATTTTATTCATCCGCATCTTTAAGTTACTTCATATCTGTCTTGTCTCACATCTTAGTTCTGTAGTTCTGTCTTAAGTGTTTACTCCTGGTCAGTATAGTTCTGTGTTGTTTTATCCATGTCTGCTCTGAGTTCTGTTTTATCTTTGCTTCAGTCTGTGTTCCTTGTTATTAGTGTATCTTGTCTGCTTGTGTCTGGATTACTTTGTTTCTGATCTGTACAACTTACTTTGATATGGTCCATGTTTAGTGTTCAGCACATTGTGTTATGTCTGTTCCCCTCCAGTAATCTGCCTGCCTGCCAGTCTCTGGTTTACCTGCCTCGTTAGTCCTGATACCTCTCACCTGTGTTGCTCCCGCCCTGCTTGTTTGCCCCTGTGTATAAATGTTTGGTGTTTCTGTTCATTCCCTGTCCGGTCATTGTCGTATCATGTGTGTTCTGTCGCAGTCAAAAACTCTTCAGTTCACCTAATTGAGAGCTGTTGGCCATGACATCATCAATAGAAGAATATTTTTGTTTTTAATCTGTTTTTTCTCTCTTTTATTCAAACTCGTCTAATGATGATCATCTAGGACAGAGATATATTACTCAAGCCGGGACTGGACTGAGTGCAGCGGATGTGGAAACGATAACTAGCAACTGCATCTCCCACAAAACAAGTGGAGAAGCCAAAGGAAACACCGGAGAAGGAAGAGAGGAAAGCGAGCCAGAGAAGAGTTTGGACCAAAGACTTTCCCACTCCCCTGCTTACTCCTGGCTAACGTCCGGTCATTGGAGAGTAAAATTGGGGATGTAAGACTGAAGCTTGATTTACGCTCCTGCGTAGTCTATGCGCTTACTCTGCTCACGTTTATGGGTGTAAAATTGTATAATGGGGCTGGTGTAGCCTTTTCAAATGTTATCGACCGAATAGATCACATTCTGATAGGGAAACGAATCATTTCGCTCAGGGTTGCGCTGGTGAAATTTATCATACGTCATCATTTTGAAGCAGAAGTATAAAATGCATGTAAGGCTCGCTAAGGCACTGCTGTGCCCTCATCTTAACGGAGGGCTGGCTGCACAGCAGCAGACCTGGGGCTCAAACGCAGCTCAAGTGGATCGACAATGTTTGCCAGATGTGGAATTTTTAATTTTAGGATGTCGGCCATATTATCTGCCCAGAGAATTCTCCAGTATTTTTGTTGTTGCTGTTCCTCCAGATGCAAATTTAAAAATTGCACTACTGAAAGTATGAGGTCATCAGCAGTCACATGACAAAACAAACTGATGGTGTTTTTATTGTTGCTGGTGATTTTAATCAAACAGATCTTGCAACTGTGTTGTCTGGAGCCTAGTGCTCCTGGTAGGGTCTCCCAAGGCAAAGTGGTAACAGGTGAGGGGACACCTCAATGTTAGAACGAGGAAGAGGTGGAGAGACCCTGCCCGGAGGAAGCCTGGGGCCCCTGTCTGGAGCCAGGCCTGGTGGCCGGGTTTGCCATGGAGCCCACCCACCAGAAGCAACGTGGCGCCCCCCCTCTTCACCCTTTGGACCCACCATCCATCGGAAGATCCGCAGGGGTCGGGTGCGCTGCTACATGGACCAGACCCGGGCGGCAAAGGCTGGCTCTGGGGACGTGGAACGTCACCTCTCTGTGGGGGAAGGAGCCGGAACTTGTGCGGGAGATGGAGCGCTACCAATTAGATCTGGTGGATTGATTTTGTAATCGTTTCATCTGATTTGAGGCCGCATGTTTCGGACACTCGGGTGAAGAGAGGGGCGGAGCTGTCAACTGATCATCATCTGGTGGTGAATTTGGTCAGGGGGTTGGGGAGGACTCTGAAAAGACTTGATAAGCCCAAATGGGTAGTGCAGGTGAACAGGGAACGTCTGGTGGAGGCCCCTGTCCCGTGAGATCTTCAACTCAAACCTCCGGTGGAGCGTTTCTAGAATCCCTGTGGAGGTTGGGGACATTGTACATGAGTGGGCAATGTTCAAAGCCTCTATTGCTAAAGCTGCAGTGCAAAGCTGTGGTCTCAAGGTCTTCCGTGCCTCAAAGGACATTAACCCTCAAACACCGTGGTGGACACCGGTGGTCAGGGAAGCTGTCCGACTGAAGAATGAGGCCTTCTGGGTAGCAAAGCCCCTGGGATTGATGAGATCAGAAATGCTAAAAGCTTTGGGTGTGGAGGGGCTGTCTTGGATGACACATCTCTTTAACTTTGCGTGGAAGTCAGGTACAGTGCCCAAGGAGAGGCAGACTGGGGTGGTGGTTCCCCTGTTCAAAAAAGGGGGACCAGAGAGTGTGTGCTAATTACATCGGTATCACACTTCTCAGCCTCCCCCGGTAAAGTCTTCTCCAGGGTGCTGGAACAGAGGGTTCAGCCGATTGTCGAATCTCAAATCAAAGAGGAACAATGCGGTTTTCGTTCAAGACTAGTACAAGCTTCCTTATCTCCACATTAGCAACAATATAGGACTGGAAAAGCAGTATAATAGGTGTCCTTTAATTTACTAACACAAGATACATTTCGGCACGAGACAAAACAAATCCATGAGTAAAAGAGTAATGTTATTTCCTGTTGCTGCAATCCGACGGTGGAGACTGTGGGCAGGGTGCAAACTATAAAGGAGCTCGGCTCCCCTGATGTATCATCCCATTAGACTTCTGTGGGCTGTGTGTGTTTGTGCTTTAATGAATTACTTTCATTATCAGAGAGGCTGCTATCAGTTCAGATGACTAATCTTGTCTGAGTGTCGAGGGATTCAAATAATCAATGATGTTATGCTGCTGTACCACGTGCATAAATGCACACAGCGTCTTTTTTTAATGGGGACACAATTCATCCAAATCTGAATAGTTTAACAGACAAGTTTTCCTTCTCTAATAATGTTGCTGATCACAGTAAAAATGTAGAGATATTGTGTTGCTGAACTCTACTAATATTCAAGAAAAATAAGTCAAGAGAGCATTTCACATTTTATTTTTGTTCTTTACTGATAATAACAAACTTCTTTCTGAACTGATAAACACAAAGACAGTTAAAGCTAAAATCCAAAACTTTCTGCACACTGTCGCCCTCTGCAGCAGTGAGAGGAAACCAAAAATATGATGTTGTGGAGGCGGGCTGTTTATTTCAATCAGCCGCTGCACCACAAATCATACATCTAGCAAAGTGTGATAGAGCTGAGCTTCTGTTTGATTTCAGTGTTTAAACATAGACTGTACATGCTGTGAAATACTTAGCTTCCAGTTTGACGTGTCTGTTTTGAACAGACTTTATCATCTTTTCCGGCCAGGACAGGTGTGATATAAAAGGGCATTCAGTATTTCTTAAAACAATTTATTACATTAAAATTTTGAATATAATTTTGCATCCTGAGAAAAATTCTTAGCTTAATGTAATGTACCTGCAGTTGTAAATATAAAGCTCACATTCTATTTTCTGCTACCTGCTGCTGCTAATGAAAACTAAAACTGAAAATGTTTGGATTTGAAGGTGATTGTATCCTCATCCTCCACTGGCCTACTTCAATGTTGTACTTCTCTCTGTTTCCATCCAGGTGAGTCCCTCTGGTTTGACAGCATCAGAAGAAAGTCACATAAAGTTTTGGTGCACGGCTGAGGTGTTGGTAAAATCAGGACTAGACTCTAACTGATAGGGATAGAAAAAAAGATGAGTGTCAAAGGCCTCATAAATGGAACTAGAACAGTTACATTTTTATATAAAAAGGAATGTATAAGCCAACAAATTATAACCCTTTGGTAGAGTAAGTTCTATCACTGCGGCCTAACCATTTTCTCACCTCTATAGTCTCTATAGGTTTGTTTGGTTCAGCAGTGGAGCTCAGAGTTTTCTTCTTTCTGAATTGAATCCAAAAAATTAAAAAAGTTTGATGAATAACTCCAAAACTATGAAAGTAAATTATTCAAAGTAAAAGATATGGAACTGATTCAGTCTTATAGTTTTACCTCATCCACAGACAAACCAGAAGAAGAGGAATCAGCATCACAACCACCAGAGTCAACCTGATGCTGTTTATTAGTCTTGTTGATTTCTCTAGAAATGGAGATAGACAGTAGATAAACCTGTGTTGGACCTCACTAGTATGGTTGATTCATAAATTAGTTCGCCAAGTGATGCTCTTCTGTTAAACAGTTGTGTAGAAACTTACCTGCCAGAACAATCAGATGTAAGGTGGAGTTATGACGTCCTCTTCTGTTCTGGGCTTCACAGTAATAATTCCCACTGTGTTCAGCTCTGAAGTCAGTGATGGTGAAGTTCTGTCCTGATGCTTTTGGTGAGTCTTCATTCTCCTTGTACCAGGTATAATTAGCTGCTGGGTTAGCATCACTGCTGCAGGTCAGAGTCACTGAACTGTTCTCCACTATCTCAGCAGAGGGACTCACTGACACAGAAGGAAGCTTTGGAGCATCTGGGGAAGAATGTAAATAGAAATAAAACAGGTTTTAGGCAAACAAGGTTGTTGTTTTGAGAGCCACCTACTGAGAGGGGCACCAAAGAGAAACAATTATAAAATGGCTAGTCAGAATTTATCTATATTTCACATATCTAAACCACTTGTGTTGCACTTTATTTTGAAGCACTCTTTATTTGCGAAAGGTGCTACAGAACCAAACTTACGAACATTACATTACAAATGAGAACACGGTCATCAATATTATTCCACAAAACAGGCCAACCAGAGGTTCAGAGTGTCAAGTTTATCTAAATATAATACTTTGAGTCATTGGTCCCGCAGTCAGTCCTCCCCTCCACACTGGTCCTGCAGCGACCCTGTTTTGTTTTGAACATCGGGTGGTGATGGGGCAGTTGATAAGACACATGCTATTGGTGTGACCAGGTTCTCTCCACTGTGAGACACCATTGTGTTCCTGAGCAAGACACTTAACCCCTAGTTGCTTCAGATGTGTGCGAACTCTGACATCTGTAGCAATTGTAAGTCACTTTGGATAAAAGCGTCAGCTAAATGAATAAATGTAAATCTAAACTACACTCTAAGAAATGAGGGTCAAAATCTACTGTCCTTATTCTTTGCAAATCTATGCTGTCTCAAGATTAGCCAATGCCAACATAAGGTCTGGATATTTTTTTCCTTGGTCTGGACCAAATGAAACGAACTGCAGGTGCGAAAGGAACCTTAGAAGAAAATTCAAAACATTTCTGTTGTTATCCAGCTGCAGCTGGACAGATAAAATGCTCATAATAGCCACAATAAGCTTGGAGTGAAGCCAAAAGTTTAAACTCACTGACACAGAGGGAAGCTTTGGAGCATCTGGAGGACAAAAGAGAGACAACTTATCTATCTGCCTGTGTTAAAGCAAGGACTGCCACTAGCTAGGAGGAGCAATAAAATTAATTTGATTCATTATTCTGATGTCTCAGTGGTTATTTTGTTATCCACTTGCTTTAGAAATCTTAGCCTTAACAGTAAGGTGGTTGTCTCCTGTACAAAGCTAGCTAGCAGGCTACAGCCACTAATAGACCTGTACTTTAAACTTGGCCACAGGTGTCCTCTTCATGACCCTTTTCTGTAAAGAAACTTGGTGGCCTCCCACATGAATCACAAATTATTCATTTAAATTCAACTCAAAAGAGGATGAGACGTACTGATGATCAATGTTACTGAGGCTTTCTCCAGCTGCTGTTTCTGTGTCCCTCCTGCTAATAATGTCTTCAGCCTCTCTTCTACATTGACAACACTGCTCAGGACTGAACTGCCCTCAATGATTTTACCAGTGACACAGAGGAGGTCTTTAGGGAGATGTGTTAGGATTGTTCTAGGTTAAGGGTGTGTTACTACAGTTGCATTTGGTATTTACATTATAAACTGTGAATAGCTGTGTGCAGCAGCATTTTAGACTTTGAAGGTGGTCTGAAAAATGGATGTGTGACGGTTTTAATCACAAAACTGCATAAAACTCCTAAAATCTCCCGGAGCTCCTCAGTGAATTACAGTTGTTAATGAGAAGAAAGTAGAGAAAAAGGATGAAGGCACAGTCAGTAAAATCTTCTTCTGCAAAGACTGGACAGATTTAATAAGTTGTTTCACTCACATTTCACATTAATGATGTATTTAGATGATGTCCTCCTCCCCAGCTTGTTCTCAGCTGCACAGTAATACTCTCCAGAGTCAGAGGACTGGATGGAGCTGAAGACAAGCTGTGGTTCTTTACTGAGCAGTGTTTGGTTCTCCTTGTACCAGGTGTATTTAGCTGCTGGGTTAGCATCACTGCTGCAGGTCAGAGTCACTGAACTGCCCTCCACTATCTCAGCAGAGGGACTCACTGACACAGAGGGAAGCTTTGGAGCATCTGGGGGAGAGATGAAAATGAATTACTTAAAGATTACATTATGTTATCATGGATGATTGACAATTTTAATTAAAACCTCTCTTTGTTTCTTTTTGATTTTCTCTAGTATTTGTCACAGCAGCGGTCCAGAGTGCTGATCCTGGAGCTGTCCAGGTTTGACTCCTGCAGGTGGAAACTGACAGCCAATAACACGTCTTTAATCATTTGTCTCCTCTGTGGTTGTAGCAGCACTTGTGTTTTTTCAGATTTAGCACTACTAACATAAAGACCGTCTGTCGATTCTGTTAGGAATAAATCTTCAGAAACTTGTAAATCAAAGTTTCACTATGAAAAATTCAAAGTTACAGACTAACAATTTCTGTTCTGTCACAGTCGAAAACTCTTCAGTTAACCTAATTGAGAGCTATTGGCCATGACATCATCAAAAGAACAATATTTTTGTTTTTAATCTGTTTTTTAAAGTTTTTTTGTGGAAACTTGTCTAATTATGATCACCTAGGACAGAAATACATACAATACAATAATCAATATTGGAAAGTAAGTGCGGGTACTGGACTGAGTGCAGCGGATCTGAAAACGATAACTAGCAACTGCATCTCACGACAAAACAAGTGGACAAGCCAAAGGAAACACCGGAGAAAGAAGAGAGGAAAGCGAGTGAGAGAAGGTTGAAACTAAATAAGTTTGGATCAAAGGGTTTCTTACTCCGGTGTTGGAGAGATGGAGGAAGTAAGACTAAGGCTCGCTCAGCAACGGGAAAGCAGAGACTGCTGTGCCCTCATCTTCACGGAGACCTGGCCGCACAGCTTCACCTTACCTGAGTAAGCTGTCACTCTTGACGGGACGAGTTTATTCCACACAGACTGGGCACGACAGTCCGGTAAGATGAAGGAAGAATGTGTATCTACATAAATAATGCTTGGTGCTCAAACGCAGCTGAAGTGGATGGACAATGTTTACCAGATGTGGAATTTTTAATGTTGATGTTGGCCATACTGTCTGCCCAGAGAATTCTCCAGTGTTTTTGTTGTTGTTCCCTCAGATGCAAGTTCAAAAAATGCACTACAGGAACTGTATGAGGTCATCAGCATTCACATGACAAAACAACCTGATGGTGTTTTTATTGTTGCTGGTGATTTTAATCAAATACATCTCAGAATTACCTAAATTCCACCAGCATGTCCACATCCCCACCAGAGGAACAAACACACTGGACCACGTCTACACCAATATTCCTGGCTGCTACAAAGCCTTCCCCCATCCCCATTTTGGTTTATCAGACCATATTTCTCTGCTTCTTCATTTCACTTCATGGATTAAAACAATTAACACAGTCAAACTGTGAACAGATGAGGCTACAGCACCTCTACAGGACTGTTTTGGGAGCACAGATTGGAGCGTGGTCTGAGAGGCCGCCACCCAGGGGAACCACATCAGGCTTGAGGAATATACACCATCAGTGACTTTACATCGGCAAACGTGTTGATGATGTGGTGATCACTAAATGATAAAATCCTTCCCCAATCAGAAGGCCTGGGAGAGGTGAGGGCTCTATCCAGAGCCAAAAAAGTTGCCTTTTGGTCGGATGATAAAGAAGCTTACAGAACCGTCAGAGCGAAACTGAAAGCTGGTATCAAGGAGGCGAAGTGGAAACATCAGCAGAGACTGGAAAGAGACCTCAACACCCAACAACACCAAAGATACTGTACAGTATGTGGCAGGCCATCAGAAACATCACAGGCTACAAAAGCAGGAGCTCCCCCATCATGTGTGAGGCCTCAATACCAGATGAACTTAACACATCTCCTCAACAAAGAGCCAGCTGTGAAGTCTACTCCACACCCAGAGGACTGGCCACTGTCAGTATCCACAGCAGATGTGAGGACAGAATTGAGAGTCAATATGAAGTTTTAGAACTAGATTTGGGAACTAAGACCACGCCTTGAACTCATCCAATTTACGCAAACCAAGTACTTAAGCACACTTTTTTTCCTCTCCCTTGACTCATCTTTCTCATGAGCCGTGACAATTGAAATTAGGGATCGACCAATATGTTTTTTTCCCTGTCCAATCCCGATGACGATTATTAGTAACTAATTAGACCAATGACCGATATTTGGAACCGATAAACATTTGCTTTAAAAATCTTAATCTTGGTGTCAAAATTTAGATTAACACAAACTCCACAGCACTACTACTCCAGCGCTTCTTCCGGGGCACCGCCAACGACTCAACGGCAGTGCAATCAAACCCCCTATCAGCCATCAGAAAAGGTCGTATAAAACCCAGTTGCACCCCAACCTCTTTCTCATACTATCAATTCAATTCAATTCAATTCAATTTGCTTTATTGGCATGACTGTAGAACAATATTGCCAAAGCATCATACATAACATAACAATCATCCCAATACAATAATACAATACAATACTATCCCTACTAAGTGTCACTATCAACCCGAGCACATGCATCACTACCTCACTTCAGTGATTAATCCATCCTCACATAACCCGCTTATTCCCAAGGAACTGGAAACTGCTCTAAGCAGCCACTTCCTTCCAGATTCAAAGAACTAACAGCAGAATTTGCTTTCTCCTTTTCTATGTACAGCAACACTATATGTTCAGTCTTCCCTGACTGCAGGTCAGAGCTGGACAATTACCTGTCCCTGATCTTAGAGCTAGCCATGCCGTTCAGTGGCAGCGGTACAACGTCCTGTTTTCGTCCCAAACTGCCAGACGTGTGCAGCAATTTAACCAGTGGACATACTGGGGCAGCCTAGACCTGAGCTTTATTGCCAAGTCTTTGCAGCACAACTTTCCTCTAATTGCAACCACACGCCATCAAATCCAGCATCAGCATGCACCCTCACAATCTCTCTGCATCACAGCCCAGCCCCACACTTCCAAAAAGCCAACTGTTTCCCGCAGACAGCCTCTCATAGCTCCCCCACAGTCAATTACACCCGAACCAGCCTGCACGCGGCCTACCACCCATGGCTCACTCTCACAAGGCACTGACAAGAAAGGAAAACCAGTCCTCTTCAAGGCAGGGAGGTTGGTTTGCAAGAAATGTAATGATTTAGGCTGCCCCATTCCAAGCTGCAGATTCCTCCATACATGATCTTTCTGTGGCGGAGCCCAAGGCAGAACAGCCTGCCTCCACGACCCAACCCAGCACAGCATTTGTGAGTATCTCAACAGCCCCATTCAATCCATGCACTAGCCACAGCCTTAAAGAACCACCCAGACCGTCAGTTGGTCTTTACCTCATACACGGCTTCACACATGGCTTTCACCCAGGCAGCCATACCACTTCGTCCTATACAGGCCACAACTTGCAGTCAGCCATCACCGACCTGAACCTTCATAATAGGTCCATTTTCCAGCCCACCGTTCAAACATTCAGAATAAGTCCCATTGACATGGCCAGTGGGAAGTATTCCGGTAAAAAGCGACTAATCATCGACTACTCTGGAGTTCGTCTAACCTTTGGGTGTAAGAGCCCATTCTATCAGCTTCAGCGGCTACTACAGCGGTAGTTTGTTCGCAGCAGACCGGCCGCCTGAATTTTCAGCCCTTTCTCCTTCCTTGACCATCTAAGAAATGTACCCAGTCATTATCACAGTCATTCTTTGGGGGTCTCAATGATCCATGAAAAATATCGCAATATACTCAGAAATGGTGCATTGGTAGACATAACAACTAACAGAGGACAGTCCCATTGTCCAGACATAATGCAATTCATGCAGAGGCTCAACTTGGTTCAGCACAGCACCAATTCATCATCTGAGCCTCCCATATCCAAGGCCAGAAAAAGAACATCGCTGACTCTCTCTCGCTTTTGCTTTCCAAAAATTCAAGCAACTAGGTGCCAGCTTCCGATTCCTTTACAACTCTGGTCCCGCCATTTTCAGGGACCACCTTCTAACGCCACAGCTAGAACTTCTGGAAACAATTTCCCGAGACACCACCCTCAACAGCATCACTTCTCAGACGCTTTCTTCTTACCTGACCGGATGGAATTGCTTCAAACCTTTCTATGCTTCCCACGGCGTCCCATTCCTTTCTCTTAACGTCATCACCTTCTCAAGCTTTATCGCTTTGACCACCGTGCCCAGCCATATCCCACTCACATGTCAGCACGCTAACCAAAGGCCTTCGCAAGGCTGAACCACGCAAATCCGACTCCTCCCCTTGCCCGCTCATCTGTCTTCCCCTCAACCCATCACACCTCGACCTCTACCCCTCATCCCTCGATCTTCCCCATCCCTGCATCCCTAAGCTCACCCTCCAGTCACTCTTTCCATTCTTCCCATACAATCAGCCAGGTCTTTCTTTATTTCCACATTCATCCATTCTTTCCACATAATCAATCTCGGCTCCATCATAAACAATAAACGAGTTTAAATCTTCGCAGGCGTGGTCTTTCTTAGTGAAATGAGTAGCTATTATCAGCTGGACCTGATAATATTTCTGGCTGTGTACTAAAAACCTGTGCCAATCAGCTAGTTCATGTTATTACTGACATTTTCAACATCTGACTGTCTCAGGACAGGGTTCCCACCTGCCTCAAGACAGCCACCATCGTTCCTGTATCTAAAAAGTCTGCAGTGTCTAGTCTGAATGAGTAGAGCCCCAGCCAGCCTCATCAGTTTGCTTTCAGAACCAACAGATCCACAGAGGTTGCCATCTCTACTACCCTCACACACCTTGACAAAAACTACACCTACATCAGAATGCTGTTTGTGGATTTCAGCTCAGCATTCAACTCAATCTTCCCCATGAAGCTGATCAGCAAACTCAGCACTCTGGGTTTAAATACAACACTATGCAAGTGGATATTGGATTTTCTCACATACAGACCCCAGTCAGTTCAGATTGGGGAACTCACCTTTTCCACTCTAGTGCTCAGCACCAGAGCCCCCCCGGGCTGTGTGCTCAACCCCCTCCTGTTCACGCTGTACCCCCACGACTGCATGGATGAAGAGTACTTTGTTATGAAGTTTGCGGATGACAACACCATCATCAGCCGGAATTCAAACAACGATGAGACTTCATAACATCAGAAACTGGCATGGGATGTGCACGGCCCAGGACCGGAGGGCTCTGCAGCAGGTGATTAAAACTGCTCAGAAGATCATTGGTACCCATCTCCGGAAAATCTGTGATATCGGTGAGGTGAGGTGCCCACAGAGCCCAAAGGATATTAAAGGACAGTACCCACCCAGCCACAGTCTGCTCACCCTGCTGCCTTCTGGGAAGAGATATACAAGTTTCTGCTGCCGCACCACCAGACTGCAGAGCAGCTTTTCCCCCAAGCTATCAGACTCTTAAACTCTAATTCATCCTCAGCACTGCTCTGTTTACCATTTTTCATAATTGATTCTGTATTAATGTATATTGTGTGCTATGTAGCAGATGGGAGTTACAAACACAATGTCACTATATAACATATATATATATATATATATATATATATATATATATATATATATATATATATATATATATATATATATATATATATATATATATCCAAAACATTAATTGTAGGGACAACATATTTTATACTTTAAATATTCCTGATAAATATTCCACAAACTGGTAGTTGTTTTTACTCTTTAGTAATTACATTACATAGAAAAAGTCTACACACCCCTGTTAAAATGCCAGGTTCTTATGATGTAAAATAATGAGATGAAGATAAATTATGTCAGAACTTTTTCCACCTTTAATGTGACCTATAATGTGAACAATTCAATAGAAAAACAAACTGAAATCTTTGAGGGGGAAAAATAAAAAATAAAAACCTTACAATAACCTGGTTGCATAAGTGTGCACACCCTCTTGCAACTGGGGATGTGGCTGTGTTCAGAATTAACCAATCACATTCAAACTCAGGCTAACTAGAAGTCATTACACACCTGCCATCATTTAAAGTAACTCTGATTAATCACAAATAAAGCTCAGCTGTTCTAGTAGGATTTTCCATTGCATCTCCGAGCAAAAGCCACGGTCCACAGAGAGCTTTCAATGCATCAGAGAGATCTCATTGTTGAAAGACATAATTCAGGAGACGGGTAGCATTAGATATCCCATGGAACACTGTGACGACAGTCACAGGTGGAGAGAATATGGCACAACTGTGAAAGAACTGGACGTACCTCCAAAATTGATGAAAAGACGAAAAGAAAACTGGTCAGGGAGGCTTCCAAGAGGCCTACAGCAACATTAAAGGAACTGCAGGAAATTCTGGCAAGTACTGGCTGTGTGGTACATGTGACAAGTATCTCCCATATTCTTCATATGAATGGGCTATGGGGTAGGGTGGCAAGACGGAGGCCTTTTCTTACAAAGAAAAACATCCAAGCACAGCTGAAGTTTGCAAAAACAAACATCCAGTCCCTGAAAAGCATGTGTGAAAATGTTTTATGGTCTGATGAAACCAAGGTAGAACTTTTTGGCCAGAATTCCAAAAGGTCTGTTTGGCGCAAAAACAACACTGCACATCACCCAAGGAACAGCAGACCCACAGTGAAGCATGGTGGTGGCAGCATCATGCTTTGGGGCTGTTTTTCTTCACCTGGAATTGGCAATTTTGGCACAAAACCTTGTCCATTAGAAAGCTGAAGGTGAAGAGGAAGTTCATCCTTCAGCACTACAACTGCCCAAAGCACACATCCAAATCCACCAAAGCCTGGCTTCACCAGAAGAAGATTAATGTTTTGGAACGGCCCAGCCAGAGCTCAGACCTGAATCCTATTGAACGTCTGTGGGGTGATCTGAAGAGGGCTGTGCACAGGCGACGTCCTTGCAATCTGACAGATTTGGAGCACTTTGAAGAAGAGTGGGCAAATATTGCCACGTCAAGATGTGCCATGCTAATAGACTCCTACCCAAAAAGACTGACTCCTGTAATAAAATCAAAAGGTGCTTCAACGAAGTATTAGTCTAAGGGTGTGCACACTTATGTAACCAGGTTATTTGAGGGTTTTTATTTTTAATTTTCCCCCCTCAAAAATTTAAATTTGTTTTTCATTTGAATTGTTCACATTATAGGTCACATTAAAGGTGGAGTTCTGACATGATTTACCTTTGTCATTTCTCATTATTTTACATCATAAGAACCTGGCATTTTAACAGGGGTGTGTAGACTTTTTCTATCCACTGTAACTGCTGCTGTGTCTACATTAAGATCTATGAGACTCCAATACCGTTATGTGTGAAATTTTAATTTCTATTGTAATGTCAGTGTGTATGCATGTTTTTTTTCCCTGACACAGTGGAGTAAACTTACACACTGAAGGAGAGCGGAAGGCCTCCTGTCCTTTTACAGCACAGGAGATGATGTCTGCAGGATAAAACTGATCTTTATAAGAAGATGTCTGCACCCTTTCCATTTTCTGTCCATTCTTGAACCAGACAAAGGAAGGACGACAGCTGCTGTGACAAAGCAGCTCTGCCTCAGTATAATTCCTGTAGACTGTTGATCTGATCACCTGCACCTGGAGATCTGTGAAAAAAACAACAACACAGGAATATTTGGTCTTTATGCGGAACTATAAAAAACAGAACTTTATGACAAATATGTAATCAATTAATCACGTAGACATTTATTTCTCATCAAGATCACTATTTGACATCAGTACCTGTGACAGTCAGAGTTGTACCAGGTAAACTACTCCTCCACTCAAAGCTTCCTGCTGTGAATTTGAAGTGATACTCAGCTGAGTCGCTCTCTCTCAGGTCAGTGATTCTCAGAGTGGAGCGTCCTCTCGCTGTTTCAAGGACCTGAACACGACCTGCATACTGAGAGTCTTTACTAAGGTCCTCAGGCTGTGAGGGATTCTGCCACTGACGACTACGTTCAGGACTGAACCAGAATTTAGATGTGATAGTTTCATAACTGTTGTAAGTAGAAGAAATGTCCACTGATGAGCCTTTGACGGCACAGATGCTTCTGTCAGTGTAAGTCACTCTGTTGGAGTCTTGACCACGGAAACCTGAAAATAAAACAAATTGGACCATCTTTAAACTAGAGCTGGTGAGGAGTCAAAATGAGTGTCTCCTTATTAAAAATAAATGTAGTTATACGGCTCCTCAAGAAGGTGTTATGTTAGTGGAAGAAGGTGGAGTCAACTCACGAACTATAGGAGAGGGGAGCGCTCCATTCCTTTCACAGCACAGGAATAACTGTCTGCAGAATAAAAGTTGCCTGAATAAGAAAAAGATGTTTGTATCTGAATTCTCTGTCCATTCTTGAACCAGACGTAGGAAAGGCGATCAGGTAGAGGACAGCTGCTGTGACAAAGCAGCTCTGCCTCAGTATAAGTCTGGTAGACTGTTGATCTGATCACCTGCACCTGCAGATCTGTGAAGAAGGAACAGGAACATTTGGTCTTTATGTGGAACTGAATCACACACAGAGATATAGACAATAGAACATCATGACAATCATGTAATCAATTAATCCCACCTACAGTTCTTTCCCATTAGGATCACTATTTCACACATTCACTTGTCATCAGATAGTTTAAATGTGCTGTTACAGTTTGTGTTCATCAGTACCTGTGACAGTCAGAGTTGTACCAGGTAAACTGCTCCTCCATTCAAAGCTTCCTGCTGTGAATTTGAAGTGATACTCAGCTGAGTCGCTCTCTCTCAGGTCAGTGATTCTCAGAGTGGAGCGTCCTGTCTCTGTTTCAAGGACCTGAACACGACCTGCATACTGGGAGTCTTTACTAAGGTCCTCAGGCTGTGAGGGATTCTGCCACTGAAGACTACGTTCAGGACTGAACCAGAATTTAGATGTGATAGTTTCATAACTGTTGTAAGTAGAAGAAATGTTCACTGATGAGCCTTTGACGGCACAGATGCTTCTGTCAGTGTAAGTCACTCTGTTGCATGAATCACCATGGACACCTGAAAATGACATATTTTTTATTATTATTATTAAAACTATTCTCCTTACTGCAGTAATTCACAGCTGGTTGTCTTGAACTCATGGTACAGAACGTCAGCTCAAATGTTCAAAACTTTGTCACATTATTGTGGAGTGAACTCACACACTGATGGAGAAGGAAAACCCTCACTTCCTTTAAGGGCGCATGAATAGCTGTCTGCAGGATAAAAGTAGTCTGAATAAGAAGATGCTTCCTTAATTTTCTGTCCATTCTTGTACCAGATGTAGGAGGTTTGATCAGATAGACGACAGCTGCTGAGACACTTAAGCTCTGACCATGTACACGTGAAAAACATGCATGATTGTGAGCTGCTCATCTGCACCCAGAAACCTGTATCTGCAAAGAAACAAAAATATAATTTGAGGTTATAAATTTACACACATTTGGAGCTAACTTATATGGTTTCCAACAGAAGTGTTACCTGTGACACACAAAGTGACTCCAGGTGAACCAAAAAATCTTCCACCTGGCTGGTTTGTTATGAACCTGAACTTGTACTCAGCTGAGTCGCTCTCTCTCAGGTCTGTGATTCTCAGAGTGCAGATGTTGTTAGAACAATTGTACTGCACACGACCTGTGTACTCTGAGTCTGTTCTGAGATCTGTGTATACATTTTCAGTTGTTTTAGTAAACCAGAGTGTTTCCTCAACTGTAGTATTAAGGCCATCTATTCTGGATGGGTATGTGTAGGTGCAGCTCATTTCCACTGTTGATCCTTTTAAGGCACAGATCTGAGTAGAGGTGTAAGTCACTCCCCAGCCATTCTGACCCTGTATCACTGTAACACAGAGCACATCAGAAACTACAATCAGACTCAACAACATCAGGAGACAGACTTTCATTTGTAGAGGACGTGCTTCAGTGTGTGAAGCTACATGCCCACTGTCACATTCTGCCTGTCGGCCATGTTTATGTTTAGCCTTCAGTGAGTTATTTTTGGTCAGCTCAGTATCTGTTATTTAGAATATATGTTGTTCAAAGGTTCAGTCCGGTCTGTTGTCCTGTGTCCAGTCTGTTAATGTCATAGTGAGCTCTGCCAGATTTGTTATCCCTTTGGTTATCATCTCTCTGTATTTACCTGTTCAGTTATCTTAGTCTGTGGTTGAGTTTTGTCAGTGTTGTCCAGTTACCTTGTTGTCCTTAGCCACTCTGTGTCATTAGTCCAGTCTTTGTTTGTGGTTTTGGCCCCTGGTCTTGTGTTCTCTGTTTAGTCTTGCGTATTCCCCTGTACAGTTACTGGTTCTGTTTAGCTCACTTTATACCTGTCTGCCATGTGTTCTGTGTAGCCTTGTGTATTATGTTATTCATCCGCATCTTTAAGTTTACTTAGTATCTGTCTTGTCTCTTAGGTTTCGCTCTGCATCTCAGCCCTGTGTCTTAGTTCTGTGTTTCAGTTCATGTCTTAGTGTTTACTTCTGGTCTGTGTCCTTGTGTGTTCTGGGTTAACTGTATCTCTCCCTGCCTCGTTAACCTGATCCCGGTCACATGTGTTGCTCCCTCCCAGCTCGTTAACCCATGTGTGTATATATTCTTGTTTCGTCAGTCTGTGTCTGGTCATTGTAGTGCAGTGTGGCGTTCATACTCTGTCCGTTGCGTCTTGTGTTGGGATGGATTTACCTGTGTTTGGACTTAGCCCTTGTTCTTACACGTAAGCCTGTTTTGTTCAGTTTTGGTTTAATAAATCATTTTTTGAACTGCAACCTCCTCTCGCCACTGTGTCTTGCATCTGGGCTCCCACCTCCTCTGCACTCACCCACGGAATCGTGACACCCTCTTACTTTGGCTCTCATGCCGTCCCACTTTAAGTCAGTATGAGATAAAGATAATCTCATAGTACCGACTTCTTATTTCTTCTCTTTTGGAAACTTTCTAATGTTTGTTTTAAAAATGGATATACTGTAAAACAGGTTGCATCTAGTTTATTCCAAAGT
The DNA here is from genome assembly GCA_024633595.2 of Lepomis macrochirus. Classification (NCBI taxonomy): domain Eukaryota; kingdom Metazoa; phylum Chordata; class Actinopteri; order Centrarchiformes; family Centrarchidae; genus Lepomis; species Lepomis macrochirus. The sequence goes on along the minus strand of JALXJV020000003.1, from coordinate 37,110,557 downwards.
GAACAAAGCTGTGTACAATACTGTATGATGCAAAGGAACAGTCAAATATGTGCACATGATCTCTGCAGTTAATCTCAAAGTGCACTGAGGCAGGACATCACACACAGGCTGCAGTGAAAGAACAGCAGTAATGTACTGAAAGTGAAAAGATTAAAAAATAGAAGGGTGGAGCTCGGCTTCTTTCCTTCCTGTGGTCAGGCTGCTGCAGAGTGTGGATGATACTGTATGGTGTGATATAAAACATTACAGACTTATTCTAGTGACAGAAAAAAGCCAGCAAAATTAATTTTGGCTGATTCCCAAGTCTGTTTTAAACATGGAAGTTGAAATTATAAATACTTCAGGTATGAGGTAAAAGTAAACTGTAGCAGATATTTTTTAAGCATTTGACTTGTTATCCATTTTAAACATTAAATATTGTTCATAATCAAAATTTTATATAATTTAGTTTATGACATTTACATTGGTAAGGTACAAACGAGATGCTGCTGGTGTAAAAAAACTGTCGTAGTCTTGTAAAGACTTCAGTTTAAAGAAAGAGTGAAGTGAGTCTCCAGGGTTGCAGGGGTCGCACCACGTTGCATCACATCACAAATCAAAAATGATTATTTACTAAAACCCACCTTCCTCTGATTTTCTGAAGTGCGCTAACACAAAATAAAGATGTACAGTACCTTGTACAGAGAGAAGGAAGACAACCAATCCACTCGCTGCTGCTGTTAAACTCATAGCTGCTCCTCACATGTGTTAAATCAGCAGGTAGATCACATACGAGAAGTCCTGAATGTCAGTTAATCACAATAAATATTTCTAATGTAAAAGGAAGGATGCTGTCTTTTACATTCTTTGAGGACAGTTTGACTCTCTGTGCTTGGTACAGTGTTTGATAAGTTGTCATAACACAGCCCTATCTTCCTTCCTCTTTACATTATTAATATGCATCAACAGATGGATGTCAGTAAATATCTGCAAGTTGAAATGAATAAATGATTTGTTTTGTTCTTAAATGTTTTTTATTCTTTTTGTTGTTTTGCAAATGATGCAGCAGAAACTTCTTGAAATATAGTTTATGGAAATAACAGTGATGTTTTTGAGTGGGTCTATTTTGTGTTTGTCTCGAGCAGGAGAGGACAAACATTAACAGGTCAACATTTGGGTGAAGCTTTATAAATTGCTGCCAGTGGTTTCACTTTCCACTGATCAACAGTTGGTGGTAAAGAAACACGTGTGTAAACATGGATGTAAACACTGTAGGATTTAAAATATTCAAAGGATTCTGTCACTGAGGACTACGTTCAAGACCCAATGTTGATTAATGTTCATCATCACTCTCATCCACGCAAGAAATAGCAAGAAATGTCCACTGGTGAGCCTTTGACTGCACAGATGCCTCTGTTGGTGTTAAGTCACTCTGTTGCAGGTTTGTATTTATAGACACCTGAAAGATAAAATGATTTTAAAACAGCTCTGGTGAAACTACATTTTTCACTGCAGTAACAGGACAGATAGTGTTGCTGTAGATGCTTAATGAGAAATGCATGTTGCTAATACAGAAAGAGGAAGTGTGGTCACTCTCGACCGCTCACACACACAATGTACTGTATGTATGTGGCAGATTAACTAAAAGGCACCTTGAGGTGGACTGGGCGAGAGGGAAAATCCATTGTCCTTTTACATCACACAAAACTGTCTAAAGACTCATCTGAAAAAAATGGATGCCAGATGCACACAACAGAAACAATAGTCTACATCCACACCCATTATAGTCTACATCAACCACCTGCGTACTCTGATTCTGCTCTCAGATCCACAGACACATCATGTTTCATTTTTTAAAGCACCTTGCTTTTCAACTGTGTTCAACTGGTTTTAACACACATTTCAGGAAAACTGTAAGTCTCTTTTTTAAAAACAAACAAACAAAGCTTTAATTCTTTTCCCAGTTACACAGAGAGCACATCAGAAACAACATTTAACCTGTGAACCATGAGGCAGCTGAACTGAACAGGATAAAAGTGCAGATTCTTAGAAGGATTATATTAGAAAGACGTGTGTATTCTTTATTTATTCTTTATTTTAACTTCAGAGGGAGTGGGGAAGAAAAACTAGTTTAACCAATAGTAAAACATGGCACACACATACTGAATGGTTTGGTTTGCTCAGGTGGCGCAGTAGTATAAATTGTATACTGTGAACAGAGATACTTCAATTAAGCCCAGGACCTTTGTCATGTGAGCACAAATGTGAGCAATAAAAATATATAGGCTACAGAAAATGAGATTATGGAACAAACTGTATAATATAATGGACAGTAGAGGCATCTGTGGCCTCTAATAGGAAGATCAGTGGTTCGATCCCTGGCTTCTGCAGTCTGCAAGTGGTAGTATCTACTTGGTTACTCCTTCAGGATAAATATCTTATGGTGCTTTCAGACCAAAAGCAAAGCGAGCGTTCGGGGCAGTGAGTTTACATACAAAGTCAATGCAAAGATGTGTAGAGCCACGATTTCCTGTCGGGTGGCATGAAGTAACGCAAAGGGGGCGGGGCCGACAACGCAAAGGAAGGGTGGTGATGGCACAATGGGTAAGACTATACCTTTGGTGTGAGAGACCGGGGTTCAATCCACCACTGTGACCCATCTACCAATGTGTCCCTGAGCAAAATACTAGTTGCTCCAGAGGCGTGCGACCTCTGACATGTATAGCAATTGTAAGTCGCTTTGGATAAAAGCGTCAGCTAAATGAATAAATGTAAATGTAAGGCGAAGCGAAGGCAACGCGGAGGAACTCGTGTGAGTTGAATATTTTCAACTCAAGCAAGAAATTCGCATGACGCTGAGTCGCGATAGCCTATCAACATTGAGATTGTCCGTACGTCACCAAGGCTTCACCAAGCGTTGTGTGGAGAGGGCCGGGCAGAGCGGGCAATTGAAAATCTGGACATGGACTTTGCTCAACTTCGCCGTTTGCTCGAGGGAGGAGCTCGGAGTAAACTGCTTTTATTCAATTAGCTTTTGACTTTAGTTTTTAGGATTACAACGTTGATTTATCTTCCCTCGAGCTTCTCAGCAGCTAGACACATCCGGTCCCAGTTTTATTAGCTTTGTTTGGCACTACTTCATATTTATATAAAAACCGGACAAAACTGGACTTTGCTGGGAGAAAAAGAAAGCGAAGAGGTTGAACTACCTGGTGAGTTCAGCAAACGTGTATGTAACTTTATTCCAGCTATGATTGTACTTTACTGTGACCAAGTTAGCGTAGCCCTGATCGATACAAACTCAGCAGACAACAAACATTTTAGAAGTTGTTGTCCTGCTGTCTTGCTGACAGACAAAGCATGAATTCATATGTTTAACAAATCTGCATCATGTTGTAATTATTTCGGCATCATTTTGATCCGTTTATTGCTATTTAATCACAGCAAAATGTGTACTTTAGTTTCATACACTTGTAGTAATGGCGAATTGTGTTTATTCACGTTATTGCGTTAAAATCACCTTCTTCAATTGTGTGTGAAGACTTGCAGTGAATGTACTCACGCGAGGAAAGCGTCGCAAGGCGAAAATTCACAGTTGGTCTGAAAGCACCATTAGTCATCTTTGGCAAGATAATGAACCGCTAATTGAGCCTCAATGATGTGCCGTCATTTACAGTATACTGTAGAATACTTTCAGCACTTCTACGGCTCTTCAAGTTATTCTTCCAGAACTCTGATCTTTTTCAGTTTAATTCAATTCATTCAAATGGTAGTATTCATACTACTTCGGCCCGTCTGACAGAAACAGTTTGGGACTGTATGTTAGAAAGACAAGGAGGTGGGAACTGAATCTCGTGGCACAAAAATGACATGGAAAGGAGTGGTGGTTTTCAAAATGGCTTCTATACATTTATGAATAACCTTTTTGTTTATTTAATGTTGGAATCTTTATATAAGTTATCTCATATTTACTCAGTACATGGAAAAACATATATGGAAGTATAAAGCATTTTGTTAATATGAGTTTTTGAGTTTGTTACAGAGAAATGTTCACAGGAAGCCTGCAGTGGATGGGTGTCAGACAGAAGTCACAGAGCAGACACCCGAAGAAGCAGGAACCAAAACAGCTACTGATATGCGGTTGTGATAACAGACATAGTTCCTGGAAAATTCTACAGTAACATATGTTAATCTAACGATGTCACAGTTCATGTTGCTGCTTTATCCCCTTTGCCCCATATAGCAGCAATGTGCATGTAACTAGGGACCTCCCTGAACATAATAAAAAGAGAGGAAACGCAAGAGATGCCTCAGAGCGGTTGGAGGATGTAACTGAGTACATCTCTGTCCGTTCTCCTCGCGAGTAAAAAGAAAAGCTATTAACTCTCTTGTCTTTCTTCCTTGTTTGATATTTTAGGTGTATAAACCTGACATTTACTTGGTCCGTCGAGCCCGGATGTCCATCTTAATGTTTCCACAATGCCCAGTAAACTTGCTAGGACGAGATGGTCTTTTGTTGCTAGGATTAGCACTAATACCATCAGCTGAGGGACAGATTGGGGTAAAAAGAAAAGCTGAATTGCTGCAACATATGTGTCCTTCAAGGGATAGGAGAACCAAAATATTACTATTCCCTCGACATCCCAGACAAGCCACCACACAATACTGCCACAGCCCTATTAAATGAAGGAAGAAATGCAATATCTAAATTACAAAGTGAAATGTCAGCTGACAATTTGCATGTCACAATGTGGTACAAAAACACAGCAGGCCCAGATAGTAGTATAGTGTTGTTGCACCTGGGCCACCATCTCACCACTGTGGGAAGTATGGTGACCAGGGTGGGAATTATGTAATTATAGGGGCAAGGCCATTTGGCCTCCACCTTTTCTTTTTTTTTAGGGGCACCTAGGCCATATGACAGGGCACAAAGGCCACTGAGTACAATTCGATGGTTTTCCCATTCAGATTGATACCATAACATCCTAATTTGGAATAAGACATGGATTATGACTTTTTTAATAAAAAAATGAGAGATGAGAGAGAACCATTTCATCCAGAAGGTATTCATCCTAACAACAATAGAAACATGGACTGTTGTTGCATCAGACTAGGCAACTTGATGAGTTTATTTTTTTAAGTAGCCCATTAAAATATTCCTGCAAATGCAGTGAAGAAACTGATTATCTGTAATTGAGCTATTTCTACAATTATTTTCCTTTTTTAAATCTCCATGAAGGTGTTGATAAGATCACTTTAAAATAAACACTTTTGCTGCCCAGCCAACTTTTGGTACCTGTGCCTTTTATTATGGAGATGTAGCCAACCTAACCGCTTGTTCTGCAGCAGCACAGGCTGCCAATACAATCTGATTATTGCTGAAGCATCTATAATCTTCACAACGCAAAGAATTATTGTGTCAGTAACACGAGAGCAGCTCGTTGTTGAAGCAGGTAAACCTGCAGACAGAGGAAGCTGTGCGTCATGCGTAAAACCCAACAGGACTATTTTACCCATCCATATGCTCTCTCTCTCTCTCTCTCTCTGCTGTGTGAAAGATCAGTTTCACCGGCGACATTCTGTTTATGGACTCACCGTCGGACATCGATATAAAACCGATGTATATTAAAGAAAAGAAACAGGCTGATGTCCAAAGTGATGCTCTGTTCAACAACAGGACACTTTTAATATATCTCAGTCAATGCAGTGATCATCTGACACAGATCTTACAGTGTGTAGCCTTCATTTGCTCCGCAGAGACTAAAGACGCTTTTAATGCTCCGTTAATGGAAAGTGAAAGTGTTTCACTTGCCGACTTGTTAAAGAGCATCGCAGGCTGCTTTCCAACAGGCCACCAGGTCCATGATGTGGCTCACTGGGTTTCAGTTGTATTAGTAGAACATAAAACCTTAAACTGAAAAGATGTTTGCCTGATTTTCTAAATGTTTGCATCTGCCCAGCTCTGAGTGACAAGCGCCCGACCAGCGCTTTACTGCGTAACTGCGCGCGCACAGCCTGGATGAGCTCATTTCTGTTAATGCAGCAAAATGCAGATTCCAGACTGGTTCAGTTATAAAAGGTATGAATGGAAAATGTAGCGAAATTAAGAGTACATTACATGTACCTACCCATCAGCTAGAAGTAACAGCAGCACAAAAGAAAAGACTGGAATATTGAGGCACTTTGCTGCACCGGCAACTTTTTAGAGCAACTTTTTTCTCCCCCTCCCTTAACATTGGCCACATTTTGACTGCACCTGCGCGAATCCACGAACTAATTGAAGTTCAGAGACCTACTTGGGTGGCTCGCTGTAATTCAAAGCAAGCCCACTATGCCGCACTGAAGCTTTAGGTGGAACTTGGACAGGGCCAGGGCACACAGGCCACTGTGGCCGTACGATGATTTTTTTTTCACGGGGCATGACGGCCAAAGTGTAGGGCAACGGCGGCCATGGCCGCGTGGCCGCGGTATAATTCCCACACTGATGGTGACCCAGGTGCAACAACACTATAATAGGACGGATTCAGGTGTTTAGAACCTGGACCTGGATAGGCCCGAAAGTCAGTGAAGAAACCCACGGGCTGCTGACCTTATTAGGGAGTAAAAGCAGTTGAGATGGCTTTAAAGGTGTTGCGCATGTTAGTGGTGATCTCTCTCGAGGTCCTACTTTCGGCCACATCAGAAACTCACTTTTGCCAGGGAAGTAATTATTATAGCCATGGCATACAGGTGTTTCTGTAGTGCTTCCATTTTCAAGTCTTACCAGTAAGGAAGCGAAGGGCAGTGATTATAGTACTCATACATGGTATATGACAAATGATCTAAAAGATACATCATGGTCGACTCTAGTGGCAGATGAAAAGGATAACTGGACACCTAGTTGGGCAACTACTGAATATGCACAACACCACAAACGGCTTCTTAAACTGGCACATACAAACATTCAAGCACTGGACTTTTGTTAACAGTAAATCTAACATCCAGTGCATTGATGCCGCCCTCCCATAATCCCACAGGGACATCACTAACCAGGTGTTGGGGATTCCTTCTATGGGCCTACAGTTCAGGATATGACCCAAAATTTTCCATTTACATATGTGAAGTGAACCAAACCCTCCTTATCTCCAGTTTCGTTGAAAGGTGGAATACGCACAGGAATAACTGTGACCACAGGAATAACTGGACATAGTAATAACTGGTTGCTAATGGTGGAACAAGTGGGTAACATGACAAAAGGAAATTGCGTAGTGTGTATGGGACCTAGACCACTCCTACAGGTAATGCCAACATCTGTAGAAGACAGTTGTACCATTGAAGTGATGAATAATACCAATCCTAAGAAAGGCTGCCAGAGATGGGATTCTGTGTTCCCTGTCGTTGCAGCAGACAAAAAGAAACCCCTATTCTCTAAAAGAGTGGCACGTGGAAATTTCACATGCGTGAATATGACAGGGACAGGTACCAAACTGGGTAACCTTTCCAAAGAATGGTGTACTGTTCCTGTGAAGACCACGTACGTTCAAACCAATTTCTCGAGGAGATGTGTGGTGGTGGTGCGGGGATCATAGATTGTTTGACAAATTACCATATAATGTGACAGGACTCTGTTCACTAGTGACATTGATACCAGTTTCGGTATATCTTATGGTTATTGATAATTTGACTGACCTAAGTGAAATGAGAATTTGAGCAAATATGTGATAAACAGGAGGGAAATGTTGGAATCATCATGTATATAAGTTATCTCATATTTACTCTTCACTCATCATATTCAATACTGCACAATGAAGTACATAAGCATGTGCTAATATGAGTCTTTGAGTTTGTTACAGAGAAGTGTTCACAGGAAGCCTGCAGTGGATGGGTGTCAGCCAGAGGTCACACAACACACCTCTGAAGAAACAGGAACCAAGCCCAGCTGAGGAGCGACTGTAATTAACATACATAGTTCCTGGAACATTCTGTATAGTAACATATGTTAATTATTGCTGCTGTACCCCCTTTCCCCCATATAGCAGCAATGTGCAGTCCCTCCAGGATTTCGCGGGCCTTTTTTGTGATTGTTGCGGCCTAAAATTCCTGCGGCCGCTTTTCTAAAAATTTGCGATGTTCTTTGGCTTTAGTTTTTAAAGGTTAAAACGGCAAAGGTAGATAGATTTTTACTTAAAGTACTCATATTATACTTTTTTCCTTTGCCTCACACACATCAACTGATTTCAGTACACATCATAATTGATAGTTGAGGAATTCAAAGTCGTGTCTAAACTTTTTGAGAAAGCTGTTCTAAGTTCTTAAATCTCTCTCTCACACACACACACACACACACACACTTCAGTGTCATGCAAACAAGACAGTAACTTCGGTGATGCTAGTCACTCGATATACATTAACGTTACCTCTAAGTTATCATGCATTGTATGTATAAATATTAGTGGTGGGCATAGATTAATTTTTTTAATCTAGATTAATCTCACTGTGATCTTGAAATTAATCTAGATTAAAATGGCTCATTTGAATTCTGCCGAAGGCATTCAGAATATGTGTGCGAACAGGTTTCAAGCCAGGTTTCAACCCAGGTGGCGCATTAGACCAGGGGCTCATCTCCTGTTTCCATCACAAACTGCTTGAGAAAGCTGTTCTACTATGATAATTGGTGATGAAAATAAATCATGTTCAATAAGATGTACTTGTGTGTAGCGTGTGATGTGCTTTTCGTTTAGGTGGTAGGCTACTTGAGACTGGAGAACTCCTACAGTAAACTAATTCCGCATTGCACAAGGTGCAAACAACCTTAGTCTTGTCGAATTTTCCATCGGGAAGCTTCTTAAAAGTAAATTTTCCCAGAAGCAAACCCGGCGGCTTCAGAAATGTTACGTACACAAAGTGCTGTCCAACAGCTGTCTGTGGGCGTGTTGCTAAAGTTAGTGTGAGGAAATACCGCATGATGCGCTTTTAATCAACCGGCGTATCAATAACTAACCTGGCTAGTTGTAAACAAACAGCTGGCCGGCGAGGTTGTAACTGGAGCGCCGTCAACTTCGGGTGTGACGTCATTCCCAGCTCCGACCTCCGAGGTAAATGGAACGCAGCAACAGCTGCATCCATGTTAGCACGTCACGTTTGATGTGGTAATTTCACAGTAGGCAGACACACAGGTTTGAAGACTTGTTCTCGCCCCCTACAGTGCAATTCAGCTAGGTAGGCCTATACATCTGCCCTAAATAGACCCAGCTCCCAACCCAACTTTGAGAATAGATTAACAGCGATATTTTTTTTAATCGCCCGACGATAAAGAGTCTGACGTTAACGCAGCACGTTAAACAAAACAACACATTTGCAGCTTTATTTTGAAATGCTATTTACATAGTAGGTGTCATACTATTTTGTACAGACTATACCCCCTAAAAGATGTAGCTATTGGTAACTTTGGCTGTCAGACAGGGTCCAAAATTAACAGTCCTGAGTGAAAATCTGCATTGGTGAATAGAATAAATGAGTTTAGCCACCAATGCTGGGTTGCTGATATAGGTTCCGTGTACTTGGCGGCCAATGGATTTTCATTTTGTAATGAAAAAACAAAAACGAAAAACGTCTTGTTTCCCACCACGACCATTAGAAAATAGGGAAACAAGAAAAGAAAAACAACCGTTCCCATTCTACTCGTGGAGACATTAGGAACTCCAAGCAGCCCTGCATTCTGCGAGCGCAGCGCTCTGGTGGGGTAGTAAGGGACTATGAGCTCTTTAAGATACGATGGTGTCTGACCATTACAGGGAGCCAAAGTAGAGATGCTAATACAGGAGAAATGTGATCTCTTTTCCTGATTCTTGTCAGTACAAAGCTGTAGCATTCTAGGTCAGCTGGAGAGTGTCAAGAGACTTATTTGGGCAGCCTGATAATAAGGAATTTTATGCATGCATATCATTTTGAGACAGTATGTAAAGAATGTTAGGTAATGATTATTTGTTAACATTAAATAGTAGAAACAACAAATTCATTAACACAATCCGTAATTATTTAATGACTTGAAATTGAATTTAATTGGATATAAGAGCTAGCATTTGGTCTTTGCTCACAGTGTTTGTGTGTTCACATGTCTGAATGTAAAAACCTTTGAATACTGAACATTTGAAAAACTTTTAGGCACTATTTTAACTGCTTGTTGTTGATCATTATAATAATATAAAGTTAGTTTAGATGGTATATTTTCTGTTTAATAATTGTGAAATGGATTGACCTATTTTTTTTTATCTCAAAGGGTCCATGAGAAGGTTCTGTTATATGCCGCCATCTCCTCTGATGTCCCTCGATGGTCAAGACAGTAAGATCACTAAAAAGATGAACACAAATGGAACACACATCTTTCTATGTTCTATAAATACAGTAAATTAATGTAGACAAAACAACACATTTGCAGCTTTATTTTGAAATGCTATTTACATAGTAGGTGTCATACTATTTTGTACAGACTATACCCCCTAAAAGATGTAGCTATTGGTAACTTTGGCTGTCAGACAGGGTCCAAAATTAACACTCCTGAGTGAAAATCTGCATTGGTGAATAAAATAAATGAGTTTAGCCACCAATGCTGGGTTGCTGATATAGGTTCCTTGTACTTGGCGGCCAATGGATTTTCATTTTGTAATGAAAAAACAAAAACGAAAAACGTCTTGTTTCCCACCACGACCATCTTAATAAAGGAACATTTCACCGAAATGTGTATCAATAATAATAATAGTTTTCGACCATTCAATGCGATCTTTGGCACTGAGGCATAAGCTATATCAGGCTGTGTTTACGACACAACAATGTTCGGTAAGAAGAAAAAGAAGAAGTGTGTCTCGAGGAAAAAAGATCAGAAGTCTCTGCAGACTGATGGTGCTGCTCATTACCAGCCTCCACAGATACCGTCCAGTTATGATGCTGATTGTAAGTAGAAAGAAAGTAGAAAAATAAAGCACGTTCCATCATTTACAGCATGTCAGTGCAGATATTACATTATAATGAACATTGTTCAGCTGTTTGCTCTGTGCCTTGACAGCTGCCAAATATTACTGTTACCTATAATGGACTTTACTGAGTCATGCATTTTACAAAAGATGCGTTGCTCACCCAAATCCCAGCAAAAAAGTACCACATTAGATTAATTTCTTCTGGGAACAATATATGCTTTAACTCACAAGCAGAGCTGTGAAAGGAGTAGTGATCTTTGTGACTGTAAACTTTTTTCTGTCCATTTTGGCCTTTTGTCCAAACTAAAACTGCATTTTTGGTCACTGAAACTTCAGAAACTGCTTCCTTATACTTAGTGTTGTTGCCTTTGTGTAATATTCTATTTCTGTTTTCCTCTTTAAGGTATGGACAAATGTAGCAGAGGAACGACGAGCAGGACGCCATTGCGTAAGTTAACCCGTCTGCAGGAGAGAGAACCGCAGTGGTGCCAAACGCCACCATTTACTTCACGCCTGACATCTTTTTTTTTATTGATAGACGTGTGCACATCCATATTCATGTGTATGAGAGTCGGCGAGGAACAGAGGGACTGCAGGAGGAAGAAGAAAGAAAAAAACTATGTCGGAGCTCCACCGTGACACCGACACTACTGTCCAAGACTACCCGGCGGAGGAGCTCTTGTGGTCGGGCAGCTTTCCCAGGAACAGCCGGTCTCCGGTTGTCCCATCCCTCTGATTCAACTGCAGGCCCCACAAAGGTAAACAGCGCCATCTTGTGGGTAAGAGTGAAAAAATCGAAAATTTCATCCCTTTTTAACAGACTGATAGGGTGATGAATTGTAAAAAATATATTTTTATTGTAATTAAAGTTAAATATTTTAATTTTGCAATTAGGACATTTTTGTCCTTAAGCACAATTTAGAGTCACCAATTAACCTGCATGTCTTTGAATGGACCCCACGTGAGGAGAACATGCAAACTCCACACAGAGACGCTGACGACCAAGGTTCAAACTCTGGACCTGGGACGACCAAGGTTTGAACCCTGGACCTTCTTTGTCTTAGGGGACAGTGCTAACCACTACACCACCGTGCTGCCCTGCTTTTAGTTAGTGGTTTGTTTTTTTAGGTCAATTCAGAATCTACATAATAAATACTTTATGATGTGGAGGTAAATCCACATCAAAGTGGGGAGAAAATCCAACTCCACACAAAAAGAGTCAGGCCCAGGAATTAAACCAGCACCTTTTTGTGTGAGGCTGGAGTTAAATCCTTACCTTGTTATTCCCTGGAAAGCAAAAACAAGACAGCAAAGCATTGTAGCCTATGTCAGTATTCCAAAAAGCTCTTCAGGAGCTGTTCAGGTGTTGAATTTCTTGCTGTAGTGCTGCGTGCTCTCGGTCCATGTCCTGTTTCTCAGCCTTAATTGCATTGCATGCACTTTCTAAAGCTGTTTGGCTGTTCAACTTTTCGTTGAGCTCCTGGACCTCTCGTCGAAGTACATCATTTCTTTGTCTCATGGCATCTTTTTCCATTGTCAGCGATTTGTACGTGACCTCCAGTATGTTTTCACTTTGCAGTCTGTTGCAGAGCTCTTGAACCTGAAGTTCTAATGTGTTGTTTTGTTGGCTCAGGGCTTCATTTTCATTTCTCATGACATTATTCCTGTCTACCAGAGGTTGTTGCTTTACAAGCCTTTTCTCCATCTCCTGAATTTCTTTGTTCAGGATTTTATTTCTGTGAGTTAGATCATTTTTCTCTGCTTTCATTGTTTCATAAATTGACTTTGTGACAGTTTTATTTTTTATTTCCTCACTGCGCTGTTGTATTTTTTGATGAAGTTCATCGTTCCCCTGTTTTAAGGCTCCTATCTCGTCTCTCAGTGAATCACACTTGCTTTCATAATCTTTCATACCTCGAAGCTTTGAGTGGAGCGATGCAAGGTTTTTATGAAGCTCATTTTGTTTTGCAGAGACAACTTTTTCTTCTGATTTCAGGGCTTTATATCTGTCTTTCAATGCTTTGCTATTCTGGATCCTTCTGGTCAGGTGCTCGATGTCCTTTTGGATTTCTACATTTTCTCTGCTCATAAATCGCATGTATTCCATCTTCCCCCTACACATGACATCGAAAGTCTTTTGCTCTTCAAATTCTTTGTTGAGCTTCTGCCGTTGTTTTTTCAGTTCTGCGTTCTGCTGGGTGACGGTCACTTTTGACACTTCCATTTGCTCAATCATTGCTTGCTGAGCCTTTTCATTACGCAGATCTTTGGCTATCTCCTGAATCTCATGTCTCAGGTCGTCATTTTGCTTGCTGATTGCCTCTTTCTCTGCTCTCATTTCATCCAAACCATTCAAATAGCTACGCTTTTCTTTGAGCTCCTGGATTTGCTGTTGCATGCTTTTATTTTGACACTTTATGGCATCCCTTTCCTTCTGCATGACATTAAACTTTTCCCACAAAGATTGTTCATTTCTAATTAGTTCACTTCTCATGAACATCTGAATTTCATCTTTCAGCACCAGATTTTTCTGTCTTGCTGCTAAGGCCTCTGCTCTCATATTATAGTATATCTCATAAGAGAAATTATCAGGCCTCATATCGCGTAGCTTTACAAGTTCTTTTCCCAAAGCTTGACTTGCTTTCATTACCTTTATAAATTGGCTATTGTCATTGTACTGTGGTCGTGTTTTTTTCATATATCTTTTAGTATAACTGTGCAGTTGGCTATCAATTTCGTCTTGTAATTGATTGACTTGATTCATCGACGTGCTCAGAATGTCCAAGAACTCCTCAGCAGTGGGCATTGTCCCAATGTGAATCATTTTTCTTCTCTCTTAGAGTCTTAACAACTGTGTTAACCACTGTGTGTTTTCTGGGCTCTGCACACGAAGCTCGGCTGTAAATGATTCAGATATCAGATTAAAGAGCTGAAGTTCCGGAACGTGTTCACCCCGTTGCTTTGATCTTCGGAATGTTGAAGGTGTCATGAAGTGCAGGCAGTGACATCACTTTCCCCTAAGAATGGTGTTTATGACATCAACATTATGACGTCATCAAAATTCTGATTGATAAAGTACAGGAAGTGACAGAGCCTTTCACACAGCATGGTGTATATGAAATGGTAAAAAGACAGAGGATCGTGGTGATCAAATCTGAATCTACATATTTTTATACACAGAACATGTCCTCCTCCTGTCTACGCCTTCTCGCAAAAGACGCAGTCAGTCACTCCCAAAATCTGGCAGCAATACTATTTTCCCACTGCTTGAATACAAACAAACATCCTCACACATTAACCCTTTTTGAACTTTTCACAACATACCTCAACACAGAATTAATCATATTTCAAACATGCATTAGTGATCAATACCAGGGATATGTCTATACACAGATTTAAAGGCTTATGTTTTAAAGTAAAAGTAGATAATATGATATGCATAATCAAACATGCAACTTCTTCCTCTCTGTACAACAGTTTGCAGCTTAATTTTATCTGTATGTGTGCTTTTATGTGCTAGTTTCACGCTGCCAGTGAAAGCACTGATGTTTGGGTTCTTCATGGTCGACAGATGATGTCAGTCTGTATGAATGTGGAAGTTCTGTTTCAAAACACCTGCCCGAAATTAATTATGACACAGCCCTAAGGAAAAAAGAACATTTTACAAATTGATTCTGTCCTTGTGATTATATGTCGTACTCCGTGATTCTTTTGGACCAGAAGAAATGTAGCAAAAATTGGAAATGCACGATACTGTTCTGCAAAATGTGGGTGTCATATTTTGACATATCTATGTGTTTTAACAGTCATGGTAAATCTGTGGTTCGTTCCTGTTTTTTTCCATCTCAGGAACATTGCTAAGATTAGATCTATGGTTTCTAAAGAAGAGATACTTTTTCATGCTTTTATTTCTTCTCGTCTGGATTATTGCAATGTACTGTACACTTTAGGGGTGGGAGAAATAATCGATTCTTTGATGCATCGCGATGCAGATGTGGGAGATTATGAATCGATGAACAAATATCTAAAAATCGATTATTTAAATGTTAAGTGATAACGCAATGTTGACGGAATCCAAAAGGTGGAACTCGCGGAAATGCAGCGCCCGGACCGTCTGTGGAGCGCACACAATGAGACCAGTGTCCCCCTGTATTCGCCACCGCTGCAGAATGAATAACCACCCCACTAAAATGTCACACAATCATTAATATCAGTGCGTAAGTTATGATTTTAAGTCGCACATTGCGAGCATGGTGACACTTGACGCTCGGCTTCTCCCTGCGTATTGTGTGTGCGAGGCCGAGCGAGAGAGAGAGAGCGAGCAGCAGAACGTGACGGTGAAAGTTAGCAGAGGGAAAATATTAGCAGTAATCAGCTCAACAACATCCGTAATCAACATCTCCCCTGCTCTCTGTCCCCCCAAACCAGACTTTTGGGGACAGAGCCCTCATCGTCACAGACCCCACTCTCTGGATCTCATCCCACAGAGATCCGAAATGCTCCCTGTCTGGACAATCTACTAAAAACCCAGCTCTTCACCCAGGCATTCAATCCTGAATAGCTTTTTGTTGTCCTGTAACTGTGTAAAGCCTCCTTAGGTCCTGTGAAAGGTGCTGAAAATATTTATTTATTTATGTAGCGTTCCCTAAATTAGTAACAAAGTAATATTAATTATTAGGGGGTGGGCATAGATTAATTTTTTTAATCTAGATTAATCTAGATTAATTTTGAAATTAATCTAGATTAATCTAGATTAAAATGGCTCACTTGAATTCTGCCGAAGGCATTCAGGGTATGTGTGCGAACGGGTTTCAAGCCAGGTTTCAAGCCAGGTGGCGCATTAGACCAGGGGCTCATCTCCAAAATGCATCACAAACTGCTTGAGAAAGCTGTTCTACTATGATAATTGGTGATGAAAATAAATCATGTTCAATAAGATGTACTTGTGTGTAGCGTGTGATGTGCTTTGCGTTTAGGTGGTAGGCTGCTTGAGACTGGAAGAACTCCTACAGTAAACTAATTCCGCATTGCACAAGGTGCAAACCAGGTGTTGTGCCGGTTTTGCCTGCCTGCCGAGAATTGCATTGTTATAAGAGTAGCGTAGCCCTTTAAGGGAGGGTTCAGTGTGCGCATGTGTAAGCGTAGCCGGTGTGTGTGTGTTGACGAACTGCCAGAGCGAGTGTGTGGAAGCGAGTGAGCTGTGAAGAGCGGAGCTAAGATAAACAGGTCAGAAATAAACCCTGTGTAGCCATAAATGTACAGTGAAAGTTACGGTGGTCAACAAATAAAGACTGCAGCTTCTCAAGATCCCAGCGGAGCTTCTGTGTGGTGCTTACCAACTGCTGCTGAACTAGTGAAGGGGGTTAGCCCCGGAGTTACCGGTAACTTCGGCCCTGGAGGAAAAGTCTCCCCTGTGCTTCCCGACTACGGTCTGGGAGCCGAGCAGGAAAGGTTAACACTGGCGACCACGAAGGGACCCTCTTACGTTCAATCAGAGCAGCTGTGGTGAGCATTAATAAACGGCGAAATAAGCCGGGACAAAGGTCGGAAGTTTGTTTACAGTGCCCGGCCGGGAAGCTAAGCTAATTAAACGGCCGCTAGCCACCCCTCGGCGGCTATGAATGTTTTCGGGGGAGTGTAACCAGCCACTCTTATCCACCCATGACGCTAACTACTGTGAAAGAAGGACAGTTAGAAACAGAAATAGACTATGTGAATAAGAGAAATAAAAGACATGAACACTCTAACCCTTTCCTCTGTGAAGAGGAGCCGGTTGAAAGGGTGCAGAGAGTGTCTGAAACACCACATGAGCACGTGCAGCCCAGATTTTCTAGCACAAACCCCTTTGCTAATGAAGCTAATGTACAACACCAAGACCCATGCTTCCATGTGCATAACCCCCAAACTCATGCCCTGCCACCAGCTGCCACAGTTGCCACACCTCATGCAAACCCCTTTTCATCTGCCCACCTGGGAAGTTTTATCCAGAGCACGCCTGCACCCTGTCACTCCCCATACCCTACATGCCCGGTGCCACACACCCCGTGCTACAGTCCCCTGAAAGACATGAGCTATGGACACATGCTAGAACAACAACATAGTCAGATCGTACAGTTAAGGGGCCTCCCACCTCCCACCAGCAAGAGAGGGCCAAGCCACACACACGCCACCAGGGCCGTGCGTTTTACCAGCCTTCTTCTGAGAGTGAGGAAGACTATGACTGCAGGGAGAGAGTCCCCACCTTACGTCCTGGTCAGTACGATGGCACCACTCCATGGAAGGAGTTTCTGCACAGGTTTGAGAGCTGTGCCAAAGCTAATTACTGGTCAGAACAGACAATGACTGTCCAGCTCAAGTTCTGCCTGGTAGGTGCTGCGGGGGCCATAATTCACAGAAACCCTCGGTCCTCACAGTGGGGTTACAGAAGGATTGTGGAGGAGATGGAGACAGCGTATGGCCCTTCTTCAGAGCATGCAGCCGCAGTGGCGATCGAACTGAGGCAGCGAGTCCGCAAACTGGGTGAAGCCCTCCACACTTTAAGAGATGACATATATGGAAAAGTTTCGATAGCCTACAGTGATAGGACAGAGACTGAGCAGGACGCCATAGGTGTTGAAGTTTTCACTAATGCTGTTGGAGATGCAGAAATTGTACAGAAACTACTAGAACAGCGGCCCCCCACACTTGCCCAAGCTTATGATATCGCCCGCCGCTACGAAACCACCAAGCGGGCGGCGTCCTATGTCACCACCCTCATGCAGACAGGGGCACGCAGCATGACTGAGCGGAGGCCTCGTGCTGCTGTGATCAGAGAGAGAACTGGGGTGGAAGAAGCAGAGACTGTTACAGCATCTCCAGCAGCCAACTGGAAGCCTGAGCCCCCCAGCCTTAGCCACCCACCACGTAAAGGGAAAGGCCAAAGAGACATTAAATGGGAGGAGATTCGCTGCCACAACTGCTCTGGTATGGGTCATATGAAAAGAAACTGCCCCTCTCCAACGAAAACTGTCAGATCTCGAGCCCCACTAGCCTCTCCAGAGGGCCCAGGTTGTGCTGTACTCCACCTTAAAGCGCAAGGCCAAGAAATGAGCATTAATATGCTCGTTTGTGAACTGGAAGTGTGCGCTGTTTTGGACAGTGGGGCACGGAGAAGTGTGATGCCGCTACACCATTACGATGCCATTCACCCAGATGTACGGCCTCCCCTGCAGCCATCAGAAGTACATACTTTGCTTGGTGTGGGACCTGGTGACATACCTGTGCTTGGCGAAGCTCACATCCCTGTACAGATCAACAACCGCCAGGTGAGCGTGCACTTCCTTGTTGCTGGTATAGCTGGTGATGAGGCTCTCCTAGGCCACCCGTTCCTGACTCAAGCCCAAGCATGCCTTGACTTTGGAAACCACCGTATTGTGCTGTTCGGGAGGAGGTGCCGTATTTTCACTCACAAGACAAAACAAAGACACATGCAGTGAGAGTCAGCCCGGACTGTGGTGTTGGAGGCCGGACAAGAGTACCTGGTACAAGGCAACATTCACGGCAAGGACCCAGTTAAAGGGGAGGTGATGCTGAGTCCCACTAAGGGTTTTGTGGAAAAACATAAAGTACTGGTTGCCCGTGTTTTGGTGGAAGCAAAGCCCCTTAAAACTGTGCCCCTATGCCTCTTCAATCCTGGAAACACTGCCGTAACCATCAAGAGGGGGGCCATTGCGGGGTTCCTCCAGCCTGCCCAAGCCCTGCAGCCCATGAAGGCTACAGCCCTGCCCAAACAGACTGTCAGCAGCCCCCACACTGTCCCCAATCACCTGCAGGAGCTGTATGCTCAGAGCTGTGCTGAATTAAGCAGAGAAGAACAGCTCCAACTAGCACAGCTGTTGTGCACATATGACAGCGTGTTCTCCACCGGCCCTAATGATCTTGGCCGCACCAGCTTAGTACAGCACGATATCATAACTAGGCCAGGTTTCCCAGTCAAGCAGCCACCACGCCGGATGGCATGGGAGAAGCAACAGAACGCCGATGACCAGATACAGCAGAGCTTGGGAGCTGGACTGGCCTGCCGGAGTCACAGCAGCTGGGCATCGCCGATAGTGATGGTGCGGAAAAAGGATGGCACATATCGCCTCTGTGTCGACTACAGAGCACTGAATGACTGCACTATTAAGGACGCATATCCGCTGCCCCGCATACAGGACACGCTGGACACCCTTTCCACTGCCAAATGGTTTAGCACGCTGGACCTTGCCTCTGGCTACTGGCAAGTCGAACTGACTCCAAGAGCACGCAAAGCAGCAGCCTTCTGCACAAAAAGTGGGTTGTTCGAGTGGAATGTTATGCCGTTTGGATTGTGCAACGCCCCGGCCACATTCCAGAGGCTGATGGACCGCGTCCTGGCTGGCATGCAGTGGGAGACCTGCCTAGTCTACTTAGACGACATCATTGTGCTGGGCAGTAACGTGTCGGAGATGCTGGAACGGCTGAGCCAAGTGTTCGACGCCTGCACCAGGCCAACCTGAAGCTAAAACCTGCTAAGTGTTGTCTTTTTCGCCGCCAGGTGGCTTACCTGGGCCACATTGTCTCGGAGGAGGGTGTGGCAACCGATCCCAGCAAGGTTCAGAAGGTACAGGAGTGGCCGACGCCCACATCAGTCCAGGAAGTCCCCCGATTTGTCGGCCTCGCATCATACTACCGCCGGTTCGTGAGAGACTTTGCTTCCATAGCTGAGCCCCTCCATGCCCTAACAAAGAAGCATGCTAGATTTCAGTGGACTGTGGAATGCCAGGCAGCTTTTGACCAACTCAAGAACCTGCTAACCACCGCGCCAGTTTTGGGTTACCCACTCGACCAAGGCAACATGATACTGGACACTGACGCTAAGTGATGTTGGCATTGGCGCTGTCCTCTCGCAGGTTGAGGAGGGCAGGGAGCGTGTGCTGGCCTATGGAAGTCGCAAACTGTCCCAAACTGAACAGAACTACTGCACCACACGGCGGGAGCTGCTAGCCGTGGTGGAGTTCACATCACATTTTCGACAGTACCTCCTGGGTCGAACTTTCATGGTCCGCACTGATCACAGCAGCCTACGGTGGTTGACGAGAATGAAGGAGCCGGAGGGACAGCTGGCCCGGTGGCTGGAGAGACTTGGCGAGTACAGCTTTGAGATCATTCATCGCCCTGGCAGGTTGCACAGTAACGCAGACAGCCTCTCCAGGAGACCCTGCCGTCAGTCCTGTCCATGTAACCTGCCAGGCCCTTCCCCTAGTCCAGTGAACGTCAGTCATCAGGCTGTGCAGTGCGAGTTGGACTCTAACATCAATCAGGTGATGCTGAGCCCAGTGGGGGTAGAAGGACATTCAGCTTCAGCAGCAGTGAGTCTAGTGGGGGTAGACAAAGCCTTTCCTGCTGACACAGACGACTTAAAGCCTCCTGAGAGAATCTACCTGACTAAGACCAGCAACACTGAGCTGTTTTGTGGCTGGTCCGCAGAGGAGCTACTGACAGGCTCAGGAAGATGATCCAGATATTGCGCCTATCAGGAAATGGATGGAGGCCAGCGGAGACGCCCCCATGGACAACAGTCTCAGCATGCAGCCCAGCCACAAAGACCTATTGGAGCCAGTGGAAGCGGCTGTATATCCGAGACGGAATCCTGGTTAGGCGATTTTACTGCCTGGACGACACCCAGTTCTACCCACAAGTTGTGCTGCCTCGCACCCTCAGGCCAGATGTAATAAGACAAATGCATGAAGGGCAGGTTGGGGGCCATTTTGGGGTGGAGCGCACTGTAGCCCGGCTTCAGACACGATACTTCTGGTATTGGATGAGAGAGGATGTTGCTCTCTGGTGTGGCACCTGCACCAGCTGTGCGTCAAAAGCAAGGCCACCAAAGACACCACAAGCCCCCATGGGTACTGTAAGGGTGGGAGCCCCGATGGAGCGGGTTGCCTTGGACATTATGGGGCCACTGAATGAAACGGAGCGCGGCAACATGTGCTCGTGATACAGGATTACTTCACCAAATGGGTGGAGGCTTTCCCTTTACCTAATGACCAGGCTGTAACTGTGGCTGAAGTGCTTGCCTCTAAGTGGGTGTGTCGGTTCGGGACGCCACAGACCCTGCACAGTGACCAGGGCCGTAACTTCGAGTCTGAAGTGTTCCAGAAAATGTGCCTGCTGTTTGGTATTGAGAAAACGCACACCACACCTTTCCGACCTCAGTCAGATGGCCAAGTGGAGAGATTCAATGCCACCCTGCAAAAGATTCTGGCCACTACAGCAGAGCGTTGCCATTGGGACTGGGACCTCATGATCCCTTATGCGGTCATGGCCTACAGGGCGACAAAGCATAGTGCAACTGGTCTCACCCCCAACTTCATGATGTTCGGCCGGGAAGTGAGCGAGCCAGTGGACCTTGTGGCCGGACTGCCTCCAGATCCGGACATGACACCTTCGGCGCCTGAGTATGTGCAGCAGCTCCGAGAGCGACTGGAGCTGGCACATCAAATTGCCAGAGACGCACTCGGTGAGTCTGTGAAACGTGCAAAGAGACAATATGACAAGAACTGCTGCCGCACACAGTACTGCGTTGGCGATGCTGTGTGGTACCTTATCAAAGGCACCAAGAAAGTCAAGAACAAGGTTAGGAAGTTCCTCCCATCATATGAAGGGCCATACTTCATCTTAGGCCAGCTGGATGACCTGGTATACCGCATCCAGAAGGGCCCCAAAACCAAAGTTAAAGTGGTTCACCATGACCAGCTGAAGCCCTACCGCTGCCGCGACCCACTGGACAACACCTGGGCCATTGAACAGGGTCAGAGTTGGACACCAGAGGAGGTGCCACCGCCAATATTGGACATGGATCCTGCAGACCCTCTTGTGGGTGTGTCCCAGCTGTTCCCCAGCTGAGGACATCTCCGGCAGCATCTCATCAGATCCAGCAGTGGACATTACTGCAGCTGTTGTTTCGCCGCCCTCCGTCTCCTCACATGGACTCTGGGGACTCTAAGGACAGTGGGGGTGGGGCTGAGAAGGAACATCATCAGAGCCAGCACCCTGAAAGGCCGAACCGGTGCCGGCGTCCACCGGTCAAGTTTGGTGAGTGGGTGGCTCACTGAGTAAACTGAGTTCATGGACAGTTCCTAGTTTGAAGAATTCCCCCTTTCAGAAAAGTTAAGAGGTGGACAGTTTTGCTATTGTTCAAGCTAATTGTTAATTTTATATGTTCCTTCATAAAGACAAAACTTGAGAAGTAGTGGTTTAAAATTGTGTTTGCTCTATTTGGAGATGATAGCTAAGGTTACTAGAATGTCACTAGAATGCTCCTAATCGCTAATT
>JALXJV020000003.1:36879422-37087789 GCA_024633595.2 Lepomis macrochirus | reverse complement strand
AATAACATTTGTAAAATTATCCACAAGCTCATTGACTGAGACCTGTGGAAGGACAGGAGTCGGGGAGAAAGCCTCAATAAATTTTTCACTAGTGTTTTCAGTGAACAACCACCAAAAAGCGTCATTGGATTCAATAAAAAGTACACAAAAGTGGCCTCAAGATGGCAGCATAGGATAGGAAATTCACCATTGGAGAGGAGTGGTCAGCGACCCCTGCAGGTGGAGTTACAGTGTGACACCCACTTTGTAGGTGGAGCGTATGGTAATATAAGGCGCTGCACACTGACCGCTGCTCAGTGTTTTCATCCTGACCTGCTAGGATGTCACTCGGGTTTATTCGTCCTTTTTTGGAATAAACTCTTTTGCACCGACTCTTGATCGTCTCCAGTGAAGTTTTTTAACTACGATGAATCAGCTAAAGAAGAAAACTAATGGAGTATTATTTGTTAAGTTTATTACGTTGGCGAAGGGTAAGGTCCAGGCCTTTACTGGCCCAGCCTGGCCTTATTTCTGACCCGACACACTCCCTCTTAATGCGAGTTAAAAGCCTGGCTGCAGCATTTTGAATGAGCTGTAACCTCTGAATATTCCCCTTACTGATGCCAGAGTACAGAGCACTGCAGTAGTCGAGTCTTGAGGAAATAAAAGCATTGATGACCTTCTCTAGGTCAGCAGAGGAGTGAAATGTTCTAATCTTAGTCAGCTGTCTCAACTGGACAAAACAGGACAGAAGAGCCCGAAACAGAGGGCTCTTTCTCTTCGTCTCTTCAAGGCGGTTCGCCAGCAGAGGCCGATAAAGGCCGCCTCGGCCAAACAAGCTCTCCTTCTGTGACAGAATTCGAGTTAAAAATGAAACTTATCGAGCTCTGTCGACCTCACCAAGATGGCGGCCCGCCAGACGGTCTCTGTGGACACAAGTGGCCGCTGTTTTTGAAGGGAAACAGAAAATCAAACAGCGAAAATCGATTACGCCCCCTATACGGGGTCACTTCGTTCTTAACCTGAACCACGTAGTAAAATCTGCCTGAAGAGAAACTCTGCTTTCCAAACACACAGGGCAGAACAAAAAATCTCTCTGAGCTTTTTCTTTAAATCATCATGATTCACTTTTTCCCATCTTGTGTTGTATCAGGATCAAATCAGGTCACATCCACAGCAAACTGCTGGACCATCTTCAGCCGAGTGTTAATGAAATGTGTTATCTTTTCCCTGAACCCCTCCTCCAGCTGAGCCACAACTGCCACCACAGATCCCTGACGTGATGGTGGACAGATACTGACCTCTGTCCACTACTTTGTGGGTGAAGCAGCTTTCAGGGACGTTAAGCTAAGCTAAATACACTTAAACCACCTTTTGTTCTGCTGTAAAGTTGGGTGCCAGCCTCAGGTGGCCACTCGACGCAGTTTTAGGCATTTCCTTACTTTTATTCATTTAGCTGACACTTTTATCCAAAGCAACTTACAATTGCTCTACATGTCAGAGGTTGCACGCCTCTGGAGCAACGAGGGGTTAAGTGTCTTGCCACCATTGTGTCATGAGACACAATGGTGGAGGGTGGGTGACAGTGGGGGATTGAACCATGGGTCTCTCACACCAAAGGTGTCTCCAGTTTCTCCATTGCGCCACCACCCCATTTCTGGTTCAGCTTCACACAGGAAACCAGAAGGTTGCTGTTTGGTCAAAATGCAACAGCCCCTTTAAAGTTCTGCAGCTCTGCAACGATCCCACTGTCAGTCCCAAGTTCAGCTCACTGTTTACCTTTGTGTTTGAATCTTTTCATATATCGGAGACTTTGTTTTTTCCATTACCTGGGTCAGTGTGTACAGCCTGCATTTAGCTTCAATCAATAACAATTTACATAAAACAAACAAAACAAAATCAAAATCTATTACTCGCTCTCTTTCATATAATTTGGCAATAAGGTAATACTACAAACTGAAGTTGTTTTTCCAGCAGTCTGCTACATGAGGAGATTGGTATTATAATTTCACTCATCCTTAATGGAAATTTGTGTGTAATTTCAAAGTGGGAGGAATTTTTTCTCTGGTTAGACAGTAGACAGAATAGCTCGTCACCCCTCGATTAGAACCCATACATTAACTATAGCTTCTGTACAGTATATAAAGGTCAATACATGGTTTAACTAAGCTACATTTTGTCGGGGGTCGATTGTGTTGAAGTCTGTTCCCCAGTCTAAATGAGTCTTATGTTCTTTTTTTATGCTGTTTGAGTTTTTCTGCAGCCAACTGAGCAGTTTTCACATGAAGGTCAATCCCACATGCAATAATGTAACTTAGTGTTCTCAGAAAACCACAGTAACTGTACAGTCCTCTCCAGCTCTGCAACAGTCTGTCAGTCCACAGTATAGCTCACTGTTTAATGTTCAAACCTTCTCCTGTTATTCTTGTATGTTTCCCCCTAAAGTTGTTGCTAAACCAGATGAGGACGTTGAGAGGTGTGTGCGGTCCGTCATGGCATCACATGTAGGCAGAAAAAGCTCAAACACAATCTGTGTTTATATCTCTGTAGATCTTTAGTCCACTTCCTGACGAGTGACAGGCAGTGTGACAGTATTTGTACAGACGTGGCCTTGGTTGGTTGTTCAGGAACTCTGTGCACTAGTACGAACTAAGTGTTCCACCCAGTCATTATGTTGTCACCTGAGCAGTCACTCTCCCCCTCCCTTAGACTCCATCCACACTTCTTTAGTTTAAAAACGAAGATGATCTCCGTCGTTATCAGAGTTGACCTCTGCCTCTACTGAAACACGTACACTGGACGTGCGCATGCCGGCGTACACATGAAGCAGATGGTCTGTTCTGTAGTTACAGAAGACAGACTGGGAGTCGTTGCAAAGTTATCACGGCAACTTGCTCAGTACAAATGTAGGGTATAAGTGTTATTTGCATGGTACAAAACATTTTAGTAAAAATACCGAATACTGTCATAGTTTCTAAAGTCTTCCGTTTTAGCCCGTCGGCTCTAATGCTACCCGAAGTTTTAAAACAAAAAGCTTTTTTTTAGTCTGGACAGGAGGTGCAAACGTAGCAGAAGGTCTCCCTTTTAAAACCAAAACACATTAGTGCTGATGGGGCCTTACACACTCACACTTACCGCTTAGTACCCATGAGGTTTTGGAAAGCTTACACAGTTGTCATGCAGTGTTATTGAAACTAGGAATTTTACAGGCACACCGGAGGAGCCTTTCCTTCCTCCGGGCGTTTCATCCTCACATGGTGTTAAAGCTTCGTCATGAACAGTTAGGCACAGGGACAGGAGGCCATACTACTTTAAGATTTTAATGGCTGCGTCATCTGTTGCTGTTGTTGTTTACATTGAGCAAATAATTTAGTTACAACAAGCCGTTGTGTTTTTAGTATGTGATGGAAATTTTATATTGTACTCTGTTTACTGTTTTACCCTGCATGCTTCATTATTATATTTCAAGGCTTTACTGTGTGGTATTTGATCATTTAATCATGTTACAGTTAGTTGAAGCTTCCCATGGGAAAGATGCTCATTAGAGAGTTTTCTTATCTGACTGACCTTGATAGCCCTTCAACTCAGGACATTTGGTCCCTACTCCCTTCCTCCCTTAGACAGCTGTGTAACACCTCACAGTATAAAACCACCTGTTTCCTCTCTGGCTCTTTGTCTCACATTCTGCAGACTGTTTGCGCTCTGTATGTCTGTCTGACCCTTTTCAAAGAATAAAACCCTTAAAAGACGTCTAGATTGAATTCTTTATTTCAGAAGACTCACCAAAGGACAAATTTCCATTTCATGCATTTATTAATAAAGGAGAATAAACAGGGAAGTAATACAACACAGATCAGCTGGGCCAGAAGTTCTGTCTCCTAGGACCATCACTAACGTCTGGCCCCAAGCCAACGGATGCATAATCATTTACACAGTCTGGGTTTCTATGTTTTTGAGGAGCAGAGATCCTCTCCAGGCCTTGAATGCACATTCAAGGCCTTGAGAGGAACAGCAAGGAAGGAAAACACCAAAACAATCTCACAGCTGTGACCTAAACCCAACTGTGGACAAATTAACATAAGGAGGACGGAGGAAGGAAAGGGTAAGGATAAAAAACACACAATACATCTATATATGTAAGACATAACAATAACAGTAATAATAAAAAATGGTAAAAGAACATGCATAAAGAGGACTTATTAAATGTAAGAGGACACAATTTTCTGGCATAACTTCATCATATCAAATGTACGTCACTTTACACATAATGACATCAAATTCAGTCGGACATCTTTGAAAACTTTGGGAGTAACACCGGATTTTAAAGTTCTGTAGTTTTACACAGAGTTCCTTATGATGGTTCCATTCCAGGGTCTGGCAGGCAAGAAAAGTTAAACTAAAAAGGCAAGGAAAAGGCAAAAAGCAAGGAAATGTAAAACGATATAATAACAGAAGGAGCAACCAGATATATTCAGAAGAAAACCGGTTTACACCAAACGCTGCCACTAAATATGGACAGTTCTTTCATTAAATCACTATAAACCTTGTTATGTTAAAAATAATCAGTCTCTCACTGTTTGGTTTGTTCACATGTATCTGATCCATTGGCGTCTTTAGTATTCACTGCTGTGTCAGTACTTTGTCTGCTATAAATTTACACACTGGATATAAAATGTTAAGATCATTTCAGTAAGTACAAGAATTGTTGCCGATGCTTCATGGTTCAATTAAATTGCTGCTGATAAAAAAAAACAATCAGGGAGTTTGATTGACAGGAGAGATGATCAGAGGGGCGGAGTTTGTGACATCACTGCTGCAGGGGCTGAAGAAGGGGAGGAGTTTCTCAGTGAAGCAGCAGCCAGTAAAGGAGTAGATAAGAGCTGCAGCATCTACGTCATAAAAGGAGACCCTCCTCATAATCCACAAACACCCCCACCTTCTGAGGCCGAGACTTCAGAGGGAGACTGACTGCATGGTCAGCAAGAGCTCTGTACTCATTTCCTTTCCTCAACCATATAGTCCAATAACCCTTCTTAGGGCTCAGTGTGATTTCTCCCTTCCTGTTGATCGACTCTCTGGCCACTCCTAAAGTCCATCTAGTCTTGTCTTTAACCTGAACCTCAAAGTAAAATCTGCCTGAAGAAAAACTCTGCTTTGCTAAGACACAGAGACTAGATGAAAATCTCTCTGGATTGTTTGGCCGATTCTTCTTCACGTCACTATCAAACACTTGTTTCTCATCATCAGACAGGATGAGTTTAGGATGTGCTGTATCAGGATCAAGAGTCACATCTACTGCATACTGCTGGACCCTCTTCAGCTCAGACTCAGCGAGCAGCTGCTTCATCTCTTGTCTGATTTTCTCCTCCAGCTGAGCCACAGCTCTCTTCACAGTCCCATGATGTGACAGACGGACGCTGACCCCTGTCCAGTCCTTGGTGGGTGGAGGGTGGATGTTCAGGGCCTGGACACTCTGGAGAAGATGGAGGTGGTCTTCAGAGCGTGAGAGCTGCTCCACCTCAGTCCTTCTCTTCATCAGCTCAGAGATTTCCTGTTCCAGCTCTGTGATGAAGCCTTCAGCCTGTTTCTCTGTTGTTCTCTGCTTCTCTTCGATGGTGTCGATGAGCTCCTTCAGGCCTCTCTCAACAGACTCCTTCAGAGAAGTGAAGACCTGAACACCTTCTGCTTTCTCTCTGTCTGCATCTTCCTCACTGAGGCCGACCGACTGTTTGATCTCCTCAATCTTCAGTTGTCTCTTCTGGATCATCTGCTGGATTTCAGCCTCTGTCTTCCCCAGCTCGGCCTTCTTTCCTTCATATTCTTCCTTCAGAGGAACAACATTGTGCATCTTGCGGTCTAAAACAGTGCAGAGCATCCAGACACATGTCTGGTCGGTCTTACAGAACAGCTCCAAAGGTTTATCGTGCTTCGTACACATCCTGCCTTCCAGGTTCTCCACAGGGTCGATCAGCTGATGTCTTTTCAGGCCTGAAGCTGTCAGATGAGGCTCCAGGTGAGTCTCACAGTAGGAGACCAGACACACCAGGCAGGACTTCAGGGCCTTCAGTTTGGTTCCAGTGCAGACGTCACAGGGAACTTCTCCTGGTTTGGACTCTTGTGTCTCTGAGCTGCAGCTGCTGCTGCTGGCTTCCTGCTGAGCTGACTTGAACTGAGCAGCCATCTAAGAGAGCAAAGTGTTGATCCTCAAATCAGGTCTTGTGGTAAAAACCTCTTTACACATCGGACACTGGCGCCTGTCATCAACATCCCAGTGATTACTGATGCATTTCTTGCAGAAGTTGTGTCCACATGATGTGGTGACAGCATCAGTGAACACATCCAGACAGATGGAGCACAGGAACTGATCTTTAGATCGCAGATTTCTGGCAGCAGACATATCTTCACTCTGAGAACAAGAACTATAGTATAATAAAACATTTGGTTACACACATATTAATCATTTGTTTTTAAAAATATCCAAGAATGATTACTGCAATATTGAGAAACATTGTTCTTGTGTCACTTAACTGAGGAGTCCATCTGACATACGTCATTATGAAAAAGAGTTTAACTTTCTGTTCCATTAAAGCTGTAAGTTTGAGTTAATGCTGGTTGTTGAAACAGTAAATATGATCAGCTGTACTCACCAGTATTTGAGTCACTTGTTGAGAAAGACCTGAAGAGCTCGCTTTAATATTCCAGTAGACAGAAACACAGAGACTCGTCTGAGTTCCAGTGTTGCTCCGCCTCTTTCTGCAGCTCCTCCAGGTTCAGAGATCATTATACACTGCTCAAAAAATACGGGAACCATCATCTCCTCCAGCTTCTGGTGTGCATGTTTCTGTCCAAACTGTCAGACACAGACTCCATGAGGGTGGTATTTTTAACAGTGTAGTTACATGGCACAATATCGGTTTGATCTTTCAGAGCTGTTTTTACTGGGTATATGGTTTTTTTTCTGCAGCTGACCGAACAGTTTTCACAGAAATGCATCAATATACTTTAAGGTCAGCAGAAAACCACAGTGACGGTTCAGTTGTCTACATTCTTAATGAGAAAAGTTAATTAGTCTCTGTCAGTGTCACATACATGTATTTGAGTGAAACGTGCAGTATTTTTTATTCTGAAAGGTTGTGAAGTAGACGGATGAAATTAAAATACTCAAGTAAAGGTGAAGTAGACTACACACAAGTACTTGTGAACCCGAGTCTCTCACAACAAAGGCAGCATCTTATCCACTGCGCCATCACCACCAGTAACAAATAACAAATTCACATACGTGTTGCGATATTCATCCTCTGCATTTAATCCATCTCTCAAGGGAGCAGCTGCTGTGAAGCACCTGGGGACCAACTCCAGATCTTCACTGACTAAAGAAACCTAACATGTTTTGGATGGAGGGGGAAAGCTGAGACACAGGGAGAACATGCAAACTCCACACATAAAGGGCAGGGAGACCGGGGTTTGAACCCACGACCGTCTTGCTGTGAAGCCACAGTGTTATGCACTGGCCCGTAGTAGGTGCATTCATTGATTTAAAAAAAGCATGTGACACAATTAATCATGAAATTTTGATTAATAAAATGGAATGGCTCAGAGTCAGGGGGTAGTGTTGAATTGAGTAAGTACTTTATTTAAAATGATTTGAATGTTTGGACATGTGATGTCTCAGCTGTCAGTGTTTGGACCAAAACCATTCATCCTCTTCATCAATGACGTATTTAAAATCTGAATTTTTAAAACTTTGTGTTATATTCAGATTACACAAACATATTTGGTCCTGGTGAGCAGTTACTGCAACTCTTGTCACTATTAAAAAAAGTAAAACAGTGGTTTGGCATAAATAAGTCATCATTAAATATGAGCAAAACTGAATTCATGGTAGTTTCCAACTGTAAATCAGAAAACAAGCACAGGTACATCTAGAGAATACTTATATAGAAAAAGTATGCTAAAATGAATTCCTTGGAGAGATAATAGATGAAAGATCGCGGGTTCATACCTTTTTGTCGCATTATCGCCATCAAAAGCACACAAGGTTCAATATTGTTATGAAAAACATTCTGCAAGTTTTGTAATGATTGGACAAGCATTTTCTGATCTATAGCTTGATTTGTATCAATCCCGTGCAATTACGATGCATTTGTAGCGCCACCTAGTGGTCGATTTGAATGAGACTTTCAAGATGTGTGAGGTGCTGATGTAGACATATCTTGCAAGTTTTGTGTTGATTAGACAAACAATTTGTATTTTGTAGCCTGATTTGCGTTTTATTCCCTGCAGTTTGTTTGCATTTATAGCGCCCCCTGGTGTTTGATTTGAATGAAACTTTCAGGGCATGTTTCAGTTACTTATGAGGACATATCCTGAGAGATTTGTGATGATTGGAGAATGAATATGGGATTTATAATGTAATTTGTGTAATGCTAAGCACCTTTCTTTCTCTTGTAGCGCCCCCTAGGGACATATGTACATCAAACTGTTCAGTTATATCCGGGGCACCTATCGCAACACATCCTGTGAGTTTTGTTATGATCGGCCCTATGGTTGCTGATTTGTGGTCATTTATGTGCAGAGCCATGCCCCTTACAAATTGGTCCATTGGTCATTGGTCCATATCTTGAAAAGTAATTGAGATATCGACATGATTTATACAACTTTTAATTGGCTTGATGCAACAATGATTCACTGAATATTTGGTGGCAATCGGAGCTATGGTCTAGGAGGAGATGTCAAAAATATGTTTTTCAAAAAATTCAAAATGGCAGAAAAATTGTATAGACGGACCTTAATGGTCCCTGAAGTTTTTTTGTAGAGCACATTGAGCTTCACCTGTGTGAGAAATTTCAAGTCAATCGGACTTACGGCGTGAGGGCCATGGCCTTTCGAAGTTTGCATTTTTAAGCCTTATTTATAGCGCTAGTCGGTATGAAACCTAAATATGCTATATGTTACAGCTACTGTAAAAAACAAAGAGCCATGAGAACACTCCATAACGTTGGATTTCGGGAACATACCAGTTCTTTATTTTTGCATTCTAAGCTTTAAAAATCCATGATATGATTGAATTTTAAAATGTGGAATAATGTTCAAAACAATTTTGTGGTAATATTCACACACAACGTTCTCTGAAAGAGGGTTGGGGGGACTTAAGGCCCCGTGTCCACCAAAGCGTTCTTTCCCAGCTGAAAACACCAGCTGTTCTTCTGAAAACGCCCACCAGGGAGCGCTAGCTGGCGTTTTTGAGGCGCAACGTTTTTGCTGACTGCTTTGTTTGCTACCGAACTTTACTTGATGTAAAAATGTCAACACAGAGTAGAGTCCTTGCTCTGTACGAAGGCTGAAAAAGGTAGAGAGACAGACTCGCCGTATGTGGGTTCATGAGATTTTCTGGCAGAGGAAACATCCCGGCGAGTACCACCGTTTGGTCCGAGAGCTGAGGTTCAACAAAGCCCGGTTCCCGGATAGTAACCGTTACTACGGTGTAGTATTTGTCCCGCCCCTCCTCTACTGTGATTGGACAGCTGAGTAAAAAGTGACAGTGACGAGCGCAGCGTTTTCCCCAAAGTTGAACATTTTTCAACTCTTGGCTACCGGAGAAAAACGCTCAGCGCAGAAAAGACGCTCAGCACCTTTTTACCAGCTGGTAAAAACATGGTGCTCCCATTGGAATGAATTGAAAAAAGACGCTGCTGTCAGAAAAAAAAACTCTTTGGTGTCCACGGGCCCATAAGGGGAAAGTCAGATTTCAAAACTCCCAGTTGTCGTTGTTTATTTATAAGCTATCTCAAACTTGTATATAGGGGCCCAGACAGTAAGGAAATAATTTAAAATATATACAAAATATTAAGATATTATCTAAATATATACTACAGTTAAGTAGAGCTCATATAATCACAGTATTTCAAAATGTACCTGCATAATACGTTAAAACTAAGCTACCCTATATGGAGGACCAGTATGGAGGACCAGCTCTATCATATTTAAAAATAAATACAAAAAATAAATAAATGCTCAATAAATAAATAATAAAAATACAATTAATTGCCCCAAAAAATACAATAAACAAATAAATGTAGGTAGAAATTAAATTATACAGTGAGACATAAATGTATATATCTCTTTTAATTAGCTTCTTTATTTATTCACCTTTGTAATAATTACCTTATTTATTTATTGTCCGTTATAATCTTCTACTTTATTTATTAATTACTTATTTTTTTAAGTATTTATTTATGTGCATGTTATAATGTTTTTGTCTGTTTTATTCTTCCTTTGCATTTTTTTACCCTATTTATTTCTTCAATGCTATTTATTTCTGCCTGTCCTTTTTTTTGTTCCTTGTCACACAAACTGTGGCTGTACACATCTGAAAAAAGTTTCAAGTTTTTATACAGTCTATGGTTCCAAAGTAGACATAAAGAGACCTTAGATCATTTAAATTATCTCAACTGGCAGATGATACATTTTTTTGTCTTATAGAGAGGAATGGATCAAAGTAATTAGATGTGTTGAGGAATTTTCTACTGTATCAGGCAAGAATGAACTTGAACAAATCTTTTTATTAGGCTACCACTTAAGGAATGTGAACTATCAGAAGTTAATGGTATCCCTGTGAAGAACCCAGTTACATACCTGGGTGTGATAAGAATGAAAAACTCTGCAATAATTCTGCAATAATTCAACATGTGGTGGATGAGGCATCTTTCACTGAATGGTAGAGTTCTAACATCTAATACTGAGGGAATATCCATATCTATGTATCCTTATCACTGGAAATGCCTACTGAAATATACAAAGAATTAGATAAGATCTTATTTAATTTCATTTGGAGGAACAAATGTCATTATTTAGGGAAAGATACCCTATGCAGCCTAAAAAATTTAGTTCTGGAGGTTTTAAGTTTTAAACCTTAAACAATACTTTCCAAAGTTAAATGGCTTACTAAGTTGATAAAAAAGACTACAAAATCGATAAATTACTGTGAAGTTATCAAACGTTTATAAACAAGCTCTAATGGCCTGAAATGAATAGATAGTATTTTCTTCGCAGCGACCACCGTCTTTAACGCCCCTAGTGGCAGCGACCACACCGACCAGTGTGGCAGCGACCACCGTCTTTAGCGCCCCTAGTGGCAGCGACCACACCGACCAGTGTGGCAGCGACCACCGTCTTTAACGCCCCTAGTGGCATGTAAGCCATGTAGATACGACCGATGCAGTAAAATGCTAACCAACCAATGGGCAGAAGTTGACCCCTTAAGACACAGCCCCTCCTCATTTGCATAATGAGGCACAAATGCATACAGAAATGTAAAGACGACAGGCAGAAATAAATAGCATTGAAGAAATAAATAGGGTAAAAAAATACAAAGGAAGAATAAAACAGACAAAAATATTATAACATGCACATAAATAAATACTTAAAAAAATAAGTAATGAATAAATAAAGTAGAAGATTATAACGGACAATAAATAAATAAGGTAATTATTACAAAGGTGAATAAATAAAGAAGCTAATTAAAAGAGATATATACATTTATTTCTCACTGTATAATTTAATTTCTACCTACATTTATTTGTTTATTGTATTTTTTGGGGCAATTAATTGTATGCTTATTTATTTATTGAGCATTTATTTATTTCTGTATTTATTTTTAAATATGATAGAGCTGGTCCTCCATAACCCTAATCCTACGGGTCCCTAAACAAACAGACAAGAATATATAAAATCTTTGTATCAGTCTATCATTCAGTGGGCAGGTAAAGTAAAAGAAACTTTGATAAGTAAGATTTGCAGTGCATTTTAAACAGATTCCACAATCAAAAGACAAATCATCATCTAAATGTTGTTGCTTGAACATATATTTCTAGTAGCTGCCATCTTAAGGTCCTTTTTAATGCTGACAAAGACATTTTTATAGTATAATCACTTTCATTCCATACTTGTGGACCTCTGCAAACCACACTGAAGCTCGTACATCTAAGTTTACGTTTTTTACCTGTTAAGATCTTTTTTCCTTTTTTTACATGTATGTGAGGTAGAATGAATCAGAATAAGGTCACATAGTTTGCTGTTAAGCATGTGTACTACATTGTACAGGCATTATGAATTTTAGCTTCAGAAGACTGTACTGTTGCGACTGTAGTTGTAGAATATAGGATCAGTCAGAGAATTTATTTTGGACCTTGAGATTCTGTGGAACAAATTAAATGACGACTTAAAGCAATGTCCAAATTTATACCAATTTAAAAAGATGTACAAAGAAGTTATATTCAAGAGGTACAGAGATGAAGAAGGGTTCTAAAACTGAGCAGTTCTCAATGACAAATCTGTAGTTCAGAATGTAGTTAGATATAAATATTTTCACCTGTTTGTGTGTGAATGTATGTGTGCGAGTATGGTTTTATGTAGGAGTGACTCCGAATAGTCAAGGATTCGATGCTTGGATAGGACGATCCTGATTCGACTGCCAATCTCACAGTTGGATCTTTGCGCTTTATTCTGGATTTGAGCGAGCAGTCAGTTGCCAACTACATTTTGTCATGGGAAGATGGCCGCGCCAGGTACAGCAGGGGTAGTTACAGCTCTCTTCATACATGTACTTCTCATGAGTCTTTCTGCCTTTTCCGACACCGGTCAAATACTGACAGATTCCTATGATTTGAAATCGTCATCCTCACACATGTTAATAACAAAGCAAGCAGACAAGCACTTTGGATTTGGAAAATACGCCCTGGCTGCCATGTTCATTCATCCGCACCTCTTCGGCCGTCCCTCAACACATACCAAAACTACGCTTAAACCACAACAAACCCTCGCATTTATCATCGCAATCTGCCTCCTGCTATCCGGGGACATCCACCAATGTCCAGGCCCGCTGAACCGCCCAACAGATGAGAACCATGTCAACACCACTGCTAACAACAGGAGCATCATCGACAACTTACAGGTATTCTCACCTTGTTCATTTCACACTGCACTACAACAATCTCATCTCCGTCCTTGTCTTCCTCCTGTGAGCGATGCGGTGTCACCGGAATCCAGGACAGACGAGGCGGTCAACAGGACGGAGCCATTGGAGCCCGGGAGCGGCGCGTCTACCTGGGACAGGCCGCGCACGCCAGCCTCGCTGCAGCGACATCCCGGACCATCACATCACATCCGCGTAGTGGAAAGCAGGCCCCACCGCGGTCGACCCCAACCTGTATACAGACCGTCCAGATTCGAAAAACTCGGAGACTCCATCAGCTCGTCTCCACCTGGACCTCACCCTCACCGGCTGCATCTCCGCGGCGCTCACCAAACGCGTCACTGGCCATTACGTCATCAGAACACGACAAACACAAGGACCAATAAAGGGCTGCGTCAGAACGGGCCACACTGGAGACATGGAAAACGTGGAGTGGATTTCCGCCTTCTCCGCACTCTTCCCAAATGTAAGATCATCTCAGAAATAAAAATAGACCTTTTCAATACCCAGTCACTGACAAACAAAACCGGTTTAATATCTGAACATATTCTTGAAAAACAAATAGACATGATGTACCTCACTGAAACTTGGCACAAACAAAATTCATATCTCGCACTAAATGAAGCCTGCCCCCCAGGATACACATACCTGGAGAAGGCCAGAACCACCGGCCGGGGTGGAGGTCTTGCTGTCATCCATCGCAAAGACCTAATTGCCACCCCCCTCCCACTGCCATCTCTGACCACATTTGAGTGTCTTCCATTCAAACTCAGATCACATAAAGAAGTAATAACAATACTCCTCATCTATCGCCCCCCAAAACCACACCCTGGATTTATCAGTGAGCTGCAAGATCTACTCACATTATTCTGTGCAATAACCTTCATGAGATTTCAACCTTCATGTTGACTCCCCCACAAACCGCCCTGCTGCAGAGTTCCTTGAACTCCTGGACTGCTTACATCTCACACAACATGTCACAGTAGCTACACACACAAAAGGCCATACTCTTGACTTAGTCATAACAGACACCGCCCCCATCACCAACATGAGAGTCTATGACTTGGGCGTGTCTGATCATAAGGTTATCTCCCTGGAAGTGCCCCTAGCAAGTCCCTACCATAAAACAAAACGTCAAATCCGGTTCAGAAATTTAAAAGCAATAGACACCACCCTCTTCAACCAAGACATACAGCAAATTTCACTAGCCACACAGTTCGCATCAGTTAATGGCTCTGTTGACCACTATAATTCCAGCCTTTACAATATCCTTGACTTACATGCACCAATCAAAACGAAAACAGTTACTTTTTCCAGGTCAGCCCCTTGGTACACTACAGAGCTCCGGAGGATGAAAACGGCTGGCCGTGCCCTGGAACGGAAATTCACCTCCAGTGGCCTACATGTACATAAACAGGCCTACCGTGAACACCAAAAATCATACTGCAAAGCACTCACCACAGCTAGGTCTCAATATTTTTCTCAAAAAATCTCAAAGTGCTCTGGAAATTCAAAACAGCTGTTTGCATCAATAAATTCTCTTCTCACACCTCCCACATATGCACATTCTGACACCAGTACAGACCAGTGCAATAGGTTCATGGACTTTTTCACCAACAAGGTAGCTTCAATCCGATCCAACCTTTCTCCCACAGTTTCACCCTCCTCCAAAATTAGTCCCTCAAACCCATCAAACACATTTTCTGTTTTCTCAGGCATTTCTCAGACAGAGGTGGAGAGGATCATAAGGTGCATGAAAACCTTCACATGCTCACTGGACCCTCTCCCCACATCATTATTAAAATCCAACATTACAGCCATCAGTCCACTGATCACAGCAATCCTCAACCAGTCACTCAAATCCGGTCAGGTTCCTCCAGCTCTCAAAACTGCAGTTATCCGCCCCCATCTGAAAAAGCCGTCACTTGACCCCGACATCCTGGCTCATTACAGACCCATTTCAAACCTGCCGTTTTTGTCCAAAGTCCTGGAAAAAGTTGTTGCAGCCCAACTCCACAATCACCTTCACATCCATAACATATATGAAAAATTTCAGTCTGGTTTTCGAGCAGCACACAGCACGGAGACAGCCCTGGTCCGCGTCATGAATGACCTACTTATGACTGCAGACCAGGGCTTACCATCTCTCCTCCTCCTACTGGACCTGTCGGCCGCCTTTGACACTGTGGATCACAACATCCTGCTTCACCGTCTCCAGTCTATGGTAGGACTTTCTGGGACCACACTAAGCTGGTTCCAGTCTTATCTCACAGCCAGGACGGAGTATGTGGCTCTAGGACAGTCCCAATCATCACCCCGCACAGTCAGCTGTGGAGTGCCACAAGGGTCCGTCCTTGGTCCAACCCTTTTTACCATCTACTTACTACCCCTCGGTCACATCATAAACACAAAGTTTCATTCCATTGTTACGCAGATGATACACAACTTTACATAAAAATGGACTCCACACTCCCCTCAGCTCTGCCATCTGCACTTCAGGTTTGCCTGGAGGAGATAAGAGCATGGATGGCTGACAACTTTCTTCAACTAAATAGCAGCAAAACCGAAGCCATCCTGATCGGTACCCCACACCAAACCCAGTCCTCCTCCCTCAGCAGTATATCAATTTTTGGTCATCACATTCCCCTGTCTACCTCTGTTACAAACCTTGGAGTCAGACTTGACTCAAATCTCACATTTGACACTCACATCCGTCACCTCTGTAAGGTCTCCTTCCTCCACCTCAAAAACATCGCCAAACTCCGCCCCTCCCTCTCACAACTAGATGCTGAGAAGTTGATCCATGCCTTTATCTCCTCCAGGTTGGACTACTGTAATGCCCTCCTCGTCGGGATCCCTGGCAGGAGACTGCAAAAGCTCCAGCATATTCAGAACTGCGCTGCCCGGGTCCTGACGAGGAGGCTCAAATATGACCATATCACTCCAGTCCTGAAATCCCTCCACTGGCTGCCCATTCAATACAGAATTCAGTATAAAATATGTCTCCTCACCCACCAGTGCATACATGGAACTGCCCCTGCCTACCTCAGTGAACTCCTCACCCCACTCACCACCTCAAGAAACCTCCGCTCCTCCACCTCTACCCACTGCCTGCACCAACCAAGGACTAAACTCTCCACCATGGGAGACAGGGCCTTCCAGGCAGTCGCCCCACGGCTCTGGAATGCCCTCCCAGAGCCCCTAAGGGGCCCACAAACTCTGGAGGCTTTTAAGAAGGGCCTAAAAACTTTTCTATTTCAAAAGGCCTTTTAACAGTCATGGTTTTAAATCTTTTGTTACTGTGTTTTTATTGCGATTGTTGATTTTGTTATATTCTGGAACTGTTTTTAACCCCTTGTTGCTGTAGCGCTTTGAGATTTCCCTGAAATGTAAAGTGCATTATAAATAACATTTATTATTATTATTATTATTACTGTCCTCATTCTGTGCAAAATGCTGACTAAAGATTAGCCAAAGCTAACATGAGGTCTGGATCATTTTTCCCTTGGTCTGGACCAAATGAAACGAACTGCAGGTGTGAAAAGACCCTTAGAAGATAAGTCAGAACATTTATATTGTTATCCAGCAGCAGCTTGTGTCTTTAAAAGAATATTGTTGATCTCACAGATGCCTACTTTCTGTCTGGACAGATAAAATGTTCATAATCGCCACAACAAGTTTGGAGCAAAGCCAAAAGTTTAAATCCAATATTTTCTCACATTGTGCCACTCTGCTCTGTTCTTCTCTTTGCTGGAAGTTGCAATCTGTGGAAATACTGGAGTGAAACAGTATTTTTCTCCCGGAGCAAACATTTTACCTTTCTCAGCAGATAGTGGACATCAGTGGAACTACAAGAATACAACCTGCTGCTGGATAACAAGTAAAAAGGATGTTGTGATTTTACCCTTAAGGTTTGTATACGGAACGCTTTGTACTGAATGACAGAGTAACATCAACACATCAATGAGGCTAAACCTTCTGCTGCAGCTCAGCAAAGAATCACTGTCTGGACAAACACCTAAAGGGAATTTTGTACTAAAACAACTGTAATTTTGGAAGTTACAGTTGATTCGTTACACTCTGACTTTCTTAAACCTCAAATTATCTTAAGCTGAACTTTTATTTTGCATGTTGCTCTACGAAGGTATCTCTTCAAGGAGGAAAAGGAGGAAGGATTAGTCACCAAAAACTATTTTAATGTACAAATAAAGTGTGAAGTTCTCTCTTTCTCTCTGAGTGCAACCTCATCCCATTAATGCATGTTACTAACTCGATTTTTTTTCTCCCTCTCCCGTGGTCGTGTGCTTCCCCCTCCTGTCCTCCCCCCCCCCTCCCCCTCAGTTCCTGCAGGTGTTGCTGGCTCTGGAGCTGTGGAGTCTGGATCTGTGGTTGGGAGTCTCCTGCTGCCCCCGTGTTCCTGCTTGACGCCCTCTGCTACAGTTGCAACTGCTATTACTAGTCCTATTGCTATTATTACTGTTATAATTAATATCACTAACATTACTACAAATATCTGTACCATTTTTCATTCAGTCTATAGCACCATCACCTTTATTGTCTGTACCTCTATGTGTATACTGTGTAGGTTGCCTCCCTCTGCTCTCTCTCTCCTGCTCTCTCTTTCTCTTGCTCTCTCTCTCTCTCTCTCTCCCCCTCACCCCCAACCGGTCGAGGCAGATGGCCGCCCACTCTGAGCCATGGTTCTGCTCGAGGTTTCTGCCTCTTAAAAGGAAGTTTTTCCTTGCCTCTGCTGCTCTTGGTGGGAATTGTTGGGCTTCTGTAAATAACTTCAGAGTACGGTCTAGACCTGCTCTTTATGAAAAGCGCTGTGAGATAACTGTTGTTGTGATTTGGCGCTATATAAATAAAATTGAATTGAATTGAATTGAATTAAATATATTAATAAGGTAGAATTGAAAAAACTTAAATGATCCTTTAAACGCCTTGTGATGCTACTTTAGAACATGAGATTGTTTCTCCCAGCCTGAGCTCATCAAACATTAACATCCACCATCTGTAATTCAACACATTGTGTGTCGAAGTGATTTGCTGATGTTTTGTACTTACACTGGACATCTATGGATACAGATGTGGAGTTGATCTGGCCAAACTCATTCTCAGCCTTGCAGTGGTAGATCCCGCTGTCCTTAGAGCTGATAGAGGGAGCACAGAGGGAAGCTTTGGAGCATCTGGAAGAGATGTGTTAGGATTAATCTAGGTTAAAGGTGCGTCACTACAGTAGCACAAAATGTATTTACATCATAAACTATGAACAGCTGTGTGCAGCAACATTTTAGACTTTAAAGGTGGTCTGATAAATGGATGTGTGACGATTTCAGTCACTGAATTGCATAAAACTCCTAAAATCTCCTGGAGCTCCTCAGTGAATTACAGATGTTAATGTGAAGAAAGTAGAGACGAAGGATGAAGGCACAGTCAGTAAAATCTTCTCCTGCAAAGACTGGACAGATTTAATAAGCTGTTTCACTCACATTTCACATCAATGATGTATTTAGATGATGTCCTCCTCCCCAGCTTGTTCTCAGCTGCACAGTAATACTCTCCAGAGTCAGAGGACTGGATGGAGCTGAAGACAAACTGTGGTTTTTTAATGAGCAGTCTTTGGTTTCCATTGTACCAGGTGTATTTAGCTGCTGGTTTAGCATCACTGCTGCAGGTCAGAGTCACTGAACTGTTCTCCACTATCTCAGCAGAGGGACTCACTGACACAGAAGGAAGCTTTGGAGCATCTGGAGAAGAGATATGAACAATAATTTCCTAA
Source organism: Lepomis macrochirus (assembly GCA_024633595.2). Lineage (NCBI taxonomy): Eukaryota > Metazoa > Chordata > Actinopteri > Centrarchiformes > Centrarchidae > Lepomis > Lepomis macrochirus. The sequence continues at coordinate 37,069,055 of JALXJV020000003.1, read as the reverse complement.
ATATGAGATTATATTATTATAGATGATTGACAATTTTAATTAAAACCTCTCTTTGTTTCTTTTTGATTCTTTCTAGTATTTGTCACAGCAGCTGTCCAGAGTGCTGATCCTGGAGCTGTCGAGGTTTGACTCCTGCTGGCGGAAACTGACAGCCAATAAGACGTCTTTAATTATTTGTCTCCTCTGTGGTTGTAGCAGCACTTGTATTGTTTTAGATTTAGCACTACTAACATAAAGACCGTCTGTCTGTCGAATCTGTCAGGAATAAAATCTTCAGAAACTGGTAAATCGAAGTATCACTATGAAAAATTTAAAGTTACATGTCACGATCGTGTCCTGAGATTGTCTGGGTTATATTATTTTGGCCATGCCTTCTGTGTTTTGATTTTGGTTTCTCTGTGTCTGGGTTTCAGTCCTGTCTGTCTGTGGTCTTGTATCAAGTCTTCTGCTTGTTCTGTGTGGTGGTTCTGATCTGTCCTGTTATCTCTTTGTCTGCATTAGTACTTGTTTAGTTCTGTTCCTGTCCCTCATGTGTTACTTCTGCCTCTGTCTCTGTACCTTAGTTCATGTCTTAAGTGTCTTAAGACTCCTGGTCAGTATAGTTCTTTGTTGTTTTGCCCATGTCTGCTCTGAGTTCTGTTTCATCTTTGCTTCAGTCTGTGTTCCTTGTTATTAGTGTATCTTGTCTGCTTGTGTCTGGATTAGTTAGTTTCTGATCTGTACAACTTACTTTGATATGGTCCATGTTTAGTGTTCAGCACATTGTGTTATGTCTGTTCCCCTCCAGCAATCTGCCCACCTGCCAGTCTCTGGTTTACCTGCCTTGTTAGTCCTGATACCTCTCACCTGTGTTGCTCCCGCCCTGCTCGTTTGCCCCTGTGTGTAAATGTTTGGTGTTTCTCTTCATTCCCTGTCCGGTCATTGTCGTATCATTTGTGTTCTGCCATTACTGCGTTACCCGGTCTGTATTTTTGGATAGTCCAGTACCACTGCCTGTGAGTTTTTGTCTTGCCTGGATTAAACACTCTAGACCTCAGTTTTCAGTGTAATGCATTTGGGCTCTCTCCTGCTCTGTGCACCCAGCGATCCTGACATTACAGGTGAACAATATCTGTTCTGTCACAGTCGAAAACTCTTCAGTTAACCTAATTGAGAACTATCGGCCTTGACAGGCCATATTGGCCTGTTTTTTCTCTCTTTTTATGGAAACTCGTCTAATGATGATCACCTAGGACAGAAATCATTAATCAAGCTGGGACTGGACTAAGTGCAGTCCCACACAGCAGCCCTACAGGACTGGTTTTGGAGCACAGATTGGAGCGTGGTCAGAGAGGCCCAGGAGAGCCACATCAGTGTTTCTGATGTGGTGATCACTAAAATGATAAAATCCTTCCCCAATCAGAAGGCGTGGATGAATGGAGAGGTGAGGGCTCTATCCAGAGCCAAAGAAGCTGCTTTTCAGTCGGGTGATGAAGAAGCTTACAGACCCGCCAGAGCGAAACTGAAAGCTGGCATCAAGGAGGCGAAGTGGAAACATCAGCAGAGACTGGAGAGAGACCTCACAATACAAGATGAACTTAATACTGTTAATTCTTGCTGTCAGTATCCACAGCAAATGTGAGGAGAGTCCTGCTGAGAGTCACTATGAGTAAATCTGCTGGGCCTGCTAATATCCCTGGCTTTGTACTAAAAACCTGTGCCAATCAGCGACTTGTTGTTATTATTGATATTTTCAACATCTCACAGTCACAGGAGAGGATTCCCACCTGGTGGATTCCCACCTGGTGGATTCCCACCTGCAGTGTCTAGTCTAAACAACTACTACACTGTGGGTCTCACCCCCATTCTGATTAGGTGCTTTGAGAAACTGGCTTTTCAGCACATAAAGAACAACATCCCAGCCAGCCTGGACTCTCACCAGTTTGCTTTCAGAACCAACAGATCCACAGAGGATTTCATCTCCTCTGCCCTCCACTCAGCCCTCACACACCTTGAGAAAAAACACCTACATCAGAATGCAATACAGTCAGCACTCTGGGTTTAAATACAACACTCTGCAACTGGATATTGGACTTACACAAACAGACCACAGTCAGTTCAGATTGGCGGACTCACCTCCTCCACTATAGTGCTCAACATCAGAGCCCCCCAGGGTTGTGTGCTCAGCCCCCTCCTGTTCATACTGTACACCCACGACCGCATCCCCCGACATGGGGAGAACTCTCTTGTGAAGTTTGTGGAAGACATCATCATCATCAGCCGGATTTCAAACAATGAGACTTCATATCAGGAAATTCATAATCTTGCCGAGAGGTGCCGAGAGAACAACCTACTGCTCAACGTCAGCAAAACCAAGGAGCTCATTGTTGATTTTAGGAAGAAGGAGATAAGGACACATTCGTGTCTACATCAGTGGAGCTGAGGTGGAGCAGGTGAACAGTTTCAGGTTCCTGAGCATCACAGAGAACCTGACATGGTCGTCTCACATCTCCACGCTGGTGAAGAAAGCTCAGAAACCACTGTATTTCTATAAAGGCCAATTTCCCACATGTTCTTGTCAGCTTTTACAGAGGAGCAACAGAAAGCATCCTGACTGGAAACATCACTAACATGGGATGTGCACGGCCCAGGACCGGAGGGCTCTGCAGCGGGGGATTAAAACTCCTCAGAAGATCATTGGTACCCATCTCCTGAGCATCAGTGATATCGGTGAAGTCAGGGGCCTACAGAGCCTCATTTTGACTTGTTTTAAGGACATTACATCAAAGTTGGATTTGTCTGTATTGTGGTTTTCCACTTTGATTTTGAGTGTGACTCCAAATCCAGACCTCCATGGGTTGATACATTTGATTTACATTGATCATTTTTTTGTGATTTTGTTGTCAGCACATTCAACTGTATAAATAAAGGAGTATTTAATTATTAGAGATTATTTCATTCATTCAGATCTAGGATGTTATTTTAGTGTTCCCTTTATTTTTTGAGCAGTGTATATTGGCTGCTATGCAGCAGAAGGGAGTTACACAATTTTACTATTTAACATAATATATATAATTTGATAATAAACTTACCTAACTAGAAGTAATGGACTATCTCAATACCCGGAAATTTTATAACTACTGAAACATTATATTTAGCAACAACATTTTTTTTTCTTTAAATATTCCTGAATCACTAAAAATCAAATAGGAAATAATTTCTAAATGTTATGTCAAAACGTGTCTGAATTTTCCTTTTCTATGGGTAGTTTTTCTTTTTAGTAGTTAACTGCTACTGTGTCTACATTAACAGCTAGGAGACTGCAATACCGTTATGTCTGAAATTTTAATTTCTATTGTAATGTCAGTGTGTATTTTTTGTCCTGACACAGTGGAGTAAACTTACACACTGAAGGAGAGCGGAAGGACTCATGTCCTTTTACAGCACAGGAGATGATGTCTGCAGGATAAAACTGATCTTTATAAGAAGATGTCTGCACCCTTTCCATTTTCTGTCCATTCTTGAACCAGACGAAGGAAGGACGATCAGACAGACGACAGCTGCTGTGACAAAGCAGCTCTGCCTCAGTATAATTCCTGTAGACTGTTGATCTGATCACCTGCACCTGGAGATCTGTGAAGAAGAATTATTTGTTCTTTATGTGGAACTGAATCACACACAGAGATATAAACAACAGAAAATTATGACAATCATGTAATCAATTAATCCCATATATGTTTATTTCTCATCAGGATCACTATTTGACACATTTACTTGTCATCAAATTGTCTAAACATTTTGTTACAGTTTGTGTTCATCAGTACCTGTGACAGTCAGAGTTGTACCAGGTAAACTACTCCTCCATTCAAATATCTGTGTTTTGAATTTGAAGTGATACTCAGCTGAGTCGCTCTCTCTCAGGTCAGTGATTCTCAGGGTGGAGCGTCCTCTCGATGTTTCAAGGACCTGAACACGACCTGCATAGTGGGAGTCTTTACTAAGGTCCTCAGGCTGTAAGGAATACCACCATGGACGACTACGTTTAGGAATGAACCAGAATTTCGATGTGATAGTTTCATAACTGTTGTAAGTAGAAGAAATGTCCACTGATGAGCCTTTGACGGCACAGATGCTTCTGTCAGTGTAAGTCACTCTGTTGGAGTCTTGATCACGGAAACCTGAAAAATAAAACAAATTGGACCATCTTTAAACCAGAGTTACAGAGTCAAAATGACTGTTTCCTTATTAAAAATACATGTAGTTCTACGGCTCCTCAATAAGGTGTAATGTTAGTGGAAGAAGGTGGAGTCAACTCACGAACTGTAGGAGAGAGGAAACGCTCCATTCCTTTTATAGCACAGGAATAACTGTCTGCAGGATAAAAGTTGCCTGAATAAGAAAAAGATGTTTGCATCTGAATTTTCTGTCCATTCTTGAACCAGACGTAGGAAAGGCGATCAGGTAGAGGACAGCTGCTGTGACAAAGCAGCTCTGCCTCAGTATAATTCTGGTAGACTGTTGATCTGATCACCTGCACCTGGAGATCTGTGAAGAAGGAACAGGAACATTTGGTCTTTATATGGAACTGAATCACACACAGAGATATAGACAATAGAACATTATGACAATCATGTAATCAATTAATCACACCTACAGTTCTTTCCCATTAGGTCAGTATTCAACACATTCACTTGTCATCAGATAGTTTAAATGTGCTGTTACAGTTTGTGTTCATCAGTACCTGTGACAGTCAGAGTTGTACCAGGTAAACTACTCCTCCATTCAAAGCTTCCTGCTGTGAATTTGAAGTGATACTCAGCTGAGTCGCTCTCTCTCAGGTCAGTGATTCTCAGAGTGGAGCGTCCTGTCTCTGTTTCAAGGACCTGAACACGACCTGCATACTGGGAGTCTTTACTAAGGTCCTCAGGCTGTGAGGGATTCTGCCACTGAACCAGAATTTAGATGTGATAGTTTCATAACTGTTGTAAGTAGAAGAAATGTCCACTGATGAGCCTTTGACGGCACAAATGCTTCTGTCAGTGTAAGTCACTCTGTTGCATGAATGACCATAGACACCTGAAAATGAAATATTTTTGATTATTATTATTAAAACTATTCTCTTTACTGCAGTAATTCACAGGTGACTGTATTCCTGTGGATAGGGTCACTAATGTGAAAAGATTCATGAACTCATGGTACAGAACGTCAGCTCAAATGTTCAAAACTTTGTCACATTATTGTGGAGTGAACTCACACACTGATGGAGAAGGAAATTTCTCACATCCTTTAAGGGCGCATGAATAGCTGTCTGCAGGATAAAAGTAGTCTGAATAAGAAGATGCTTCCTTAATTTTCTGTCCATTCTTGTACCAGATGTAGGAGGTTTGATCACGTAGACGACAGCTGCTGAGACACTTAAGCTCTGACCATGTACACGTGAAAAACCCGCATGATTCTGAGTTGCTCATCTGCACCCGAGAGGTGTAAGTCACTCCCCAGCCATTCTGACCCTGTATCACTGTAACACAGAGCACATCAGAAACTACAATCAGACTCACAAGTGTCAGGAGACAGACTTTCATTTGTGGTGGAGGTGCTTTAGTGTGTGAAGCTACACATGCCCCCTTACTTTGGCTCTCATGCCGTCCCACTTTAGAAAGTGTCAGATTATCTTTATCTGACACTGAAAGTGTCAGATAAAGATAATCTCATATTACCCACTTTATATTTATTTTCTTTTGGAAACTTTCTAATATTTGTTTTAAAAATGGATATACCAATATACTGTTATACAAGTTGCATCTGGTTTATTCTAAAGTGAACAAAGCTATGAGAATATACTGTATGATGCAAAGGAACAGTCAAATATGTGCACATGATCTCTGCAGTTAATCTCAAAGTGCACTGAGGCAGGACATCACACACAGGCTGCAGTGAAAGAACAGCAGTAATGTACTGAAAGTGAATAGTATGAAAAAACTGAAGATTAAATATTAGAAGGGTGGAGCTCGGCTTCTTTCCTTCCTGTGGTCAGGCTGCAGCAGAGTGTGGATGATACTGTATGGTGTGACATAAAACATTACAGACTTATTCTAAAATTAAAATTAATTTTGTCTGATTCCCAAGTCTGTTTTAAACATGGAAGTTGAAATTATAACTGTGTTCAGGTATGAGGTAAAAGTAAACTGTAGCAGATATTTTTAAGCATTTGACTTGTTATCCATTTAAACATTAAATATTGTTCATAATCCACATTTTATAATTCAGTTTATGACTTTTACATTGGTAAGGTATAAACGCAACGAGATGCTGCTGGTGTAAAAAAACTGTCGTAGTCTTGTAAAGACTTCAGTTTAAAGAAAGAGTGAAGTGAGTCCGTACCTTGTACAGAGAGAAGGAAGACAACAAATCCACTCGCTGCTGCTGTTAAACTCATTGCTGCTCCTCACATGTGTTAAATCAGCAGGTAGATTACAAACATGAGACGTCCTGTATTTCAGTTATTCAACAAAATTGGAATCAAAAAGGAAGGATGCTGTCTTTCAGGACAGTTTGACTCTCTGTGCTTGGTACAGTGTTTGATAAGTTGTTAAACACTGCCCTGGCTTCCTTCCTCTTTACATTATTAATATGCATCAACAGATGGATGTCAGTAAATATCTGCAAGTTGAAATGAATAAATGATTCGTTTTGTTCTTAAAATCTTTAATATTCTTATTGTTGTTTTGCAAATGATGCAGCAGTGATTTCTTGAAATATAGTTTATGGAAATAACAGTGATGTTTTATGACTGGGTCTATTTTGTGTTTGTCTCGTGCAGGAGAGGACAAACATTAACAGGTCAACATTTGGGTGAAGCTTTATAAATTGCTGCCAGTGGTTTCACTTTCCACTGATCAACAGTTGGTGGTAAAGACTTGTGGTGGACTTGTGAAACTTATGGGAACACACTGCACAGTAGAGGAGAGGTCGTGTGAGGACAGGAGAAGCACAACAGTATAGTCTGGTGTATAACATTTAATGGAATAAATACTGTTACGTCCCGGTGGCATCCAGGGGATGTGGGACTAACAATTAAATGTGTTCCCGGGTTGGGAAGTCAAGTGGCAGAAGCGGGTTTAAGTTTAACAGAAATTTTATTGTAAGAAAGGACAAAACAAAAACCAAAACGATCTCCACCGGAGACGATTAACGGGGAATTCAACCACCACGGAAACAAGGGAGCGGCTACTAAAACAAAGAAAAGAAACAAGGTTAATCTTAACTGAAGTTGTCAACGCTCACACAGTTCTCCACACAGGTGTCCACACAGGTTTCCACTCAGTCCTCCACACAGGTCTCTAAGTCACTCCACCACTTCTCTCTCCACCACTCCTCTCTCCAACACTTCTCCACCACACTCCACACCTCTCCTCCACACTGAGGACTCCTTATACCTGCAGCTGATTAGCTCAAGTGACTTCCCGACTCCTTAACAAGGGCCTCAGGTACGTGTAGCAAACAGTTAGCAGAATCAGACGCACACATATCCACAACGTTCGTCAGCTTGCCTGGTTTATCCGACCTGCAAGTAGCAGAACCCCTAGACACACTTTTCTTAGGGACGGAACCAGCAACTAGGCCTACATCCGGGACCGGAAACACCTTTCCTCCCGCAATGGAATTTGTAACAAGAAAGTAGAAGCAGGCCTGTGTAGCTTATGTGCACAGTATGAAACCTTGACGTGTGAAGTGTAATCATCCTATTGGAAAATAACTGTTGTTGAATGTATGTGAACATTATACAATGAAGGTGTTGCTATATACTGTATATGCCCTGTTTTACCTTTGAGTCTTTTGTAAAGAATATGATCTCATGAGCTGTCAGGAGCTTCAGGGGTTTAGAGAAGTGGAGGGTTTCTCAGGAAAAAGAGGGAAGTATCCCTCTCAGGGGATTTAGCTGATAAACGTTTTTTTCTGAACTTTAATAGCATGGAAAGAACATGAGACTTTGGAGGGGAATGGCACAGTTAGAATTAGACCGGAAGTCCATGTGGCATTGAGCAGAGAGAGCCTATTAAATGAGGAGGAGAGCTTGGTAGGGTGGACATTCTTCCTGTATCTGCAGAGCAGGGACAATTTCTCCGGCAACACCTTGGTTCGTCTCTTCTAAAAATCTAAACTAAATTTAAGAATTCCTTAAAGATTTTTGACTATGGTTTATGCATATGTACCAAACAGCAGTTCAGAGTATTCGGCCTTCTTGGAGACCCTGAATGAGTTCTGTATGGGGCTCCTGTAGGGGACTCCTTAGTTCTGCTGGAAGACTTCAATGCACATGTGGGCGATGATGGAGATTCCTGGAAACGCGTGAACGATAGGAACGGACCCCCTGATCTGAACCCAACTGGGTGTTTGTTGTTAGACTTCCGTGCTAGTCATGGATTGTCTATAATGAACACCATGTTCGAGCATAAGCATGCTCATATGTGTGTGTGGGACCAGAACACCCTAGGCCGAAGATCGATGATCAATTTTGTAATCGGTTCATCTGATTTGAGGGCGCATGTTTCGGACACTCAGGTGAAGAGAGGGCAGAGCTGTCAACTGATCACCATCTGGTTGTGAGTTGGGTCAGGGGGTGAAAGACTCTGGACAGACCCGGTAAGCCCAAACAGGTAGTGTGGGTGAACTGGGAACATCTGGAGAAGGCCCCTGTCCGTGAGATCTTTAACTAAAACCTCCGGCGGAGGTTTTCTGGCATGCCTATGGAGGTTGGGGACATTGAACACACAGGCTGTGTTGTCGAGGTGCCTCAAGTGGCATTAACCCTTGAACACTGTGGTGGACACCTTGGTGATCAGGGAAGCCGTCTGACTGATAAAGGAGGTCTTCTGGGATTTTTTGTCTTGGAGGACTCCGGAGTACTGACAGGCCTGGAGGGCTGAAGCCTCTGCTGTGGCATATGCAAAGCAGCGGGTGCGGGAGAAGTTCGGAGAAGACATGGAGAAGGACTTTCGGTCGGCACCAAAGTACTTCTGGAGAGCTGTGCACCACCTCAGGAGGGGGAAGCGGGGAACCGTGAAAGCTGTGTACAGTAAGGATGGGACCCTGTTGACCTCAACTGGGGAGGAAATTGAGAGGTGGAAGGAACACTTTGAGGAACTCCGACAGACAAGCTGTCTCTAGTAGAGGCAGAGCTGGTGGCTGATGGGGTTTTTTCGTCAGTTTCCTTGGTGGAAGTCACTGTGGTAGTCAAACAACTGCACAGTGGCCAAGCCCCAGTGATTGATGAGATCTGCCCAGAAATGCTAAAAGCTTTGTGGGTAGAGGGGCTGTCTTGGATGACATGTCTCTTTAAAGGGGTGGTATTATGCTTTTTGGCTTTGTCCCTCTCCTTTATTAAGTTACATATTTTTTTTTTGCATGTAACAGGTTTGCATAGTGAAAAAGCCTAAAGTCCAGCCCAAAGGGAGTTCCCATCTCCCTCAGAAAACTCTGCTCAGAACCACTTGAAAACAGCTCATTTGTAGTCCAACCCTTCACTTCCTTGACTTGTGACATCACAATCAAACGCGTCATAAAGCTTGCCAAGCGGCTGGCGGGGTCAGGCACGGCCTCAGTCTGAGCGGAGACCCTTTGGCTCGACTTGCCTTTGTTTGGGTTTCCATTGTAGAAATGTTTGACCTGTACCTGTACCTCTAGGTACTTTTTTTTGTATCACCTCACCTCCAGACTGAGGTGGTGGTTCCCCTGCTCAAAAAGGGGGACCAGAGAGTGTGTGCTAATTATAGGGGTATCGCACTTCTCAGCCTCCCGGGTAAGGTCTACTCCAAGGTGCTGGATGGAGGGATCAGCCAATAGTCAAACCTCGGATCGAAGAGGAACAATGCAGTTATCTACCTGGTCGTGGAATAACTGACAAGGATCCTGGAGTGGTCTTGGGAGTATGCCCATCCAGTCTACATGTGCTTTGTAGATCTGGATAACGTGTATGATCAGGTCCCCTGGTAGATACTGAGGAGGTGCTACGGGATTATGGGGTGAGGGGGGCCCTTCTCAGGGCTATCCAATCCTTGTACATCCAAAGCGAGACCTGTATCTGAGTACTCTGCAGTAAGTCGGACTCTTTCCAGGTAAGGGTTGGCCTTCATCAGGGTTGTGCTTTGTCACCAATCCTGTTTGTGATATTTATGGACAGGATCTCAAGGCGTAGTTGTGGTGAGGAGGGGTTGCGATCTCGTCACTGCTTTTTGTGGATGATGTGGTCCTGATGGCGTCATCGGTCCATGACCTTTATCTCTCACTGGATCGGTTTGCAGCAGAGTGCGAAGTGGCTGGGATGAGGATTAGCACCTCCAAATCTGTGGCCATGGTTCTCAGCAGGAATCCGATGGAGTGCCAACTCCAGGTAGGGAATGAATCCTTACCCCAAGTGAAGGAGTTCAAGTACCTCGGGGTCTTGTTCACGAGTGAGGGGAGATTGGAGCAGGGGATTGGCCGGAGAATCGGAGCAGCGGGGGCGGTATTGCACTCGCTTTACTGCACCGTTGTGACGAAAAGAGAGCTGAGCCGGAAGGCAAAGCTCTCGATCTACCGGTCAATTTTCGTTCCTACCCTCACCTACGGTCATGAAAGCTGGGTCATGACCGAAAGAACGAGATCGCGGTTACCATAATGAACATACCTGCTGTAAGTTCTAAGTACATTACATGATAAATTGGTTAGCTAGCTCACAACGATGTTTATCGGTTTGATGCTCTGACTTTATGAGAAGTGACGGCGTACAGTTTAACAAGGCATGACAGTGCGCCTGTGCAAGCTTGGAGAATGACGTACGACTTGTGGAATTACCATAGTCATACGCCACCACCAAGTTTTAACAACTAAGCAACTTTTGCAACTTTGAGCACAAAAAATATTTGGCGAACTATGTGGTTAATAAACACTGTAAGGAAACGACTCAGAAAAATCTGAAATATCATAGAAATCTGAACATGCACTGGAGGGGGAGGGGGGGGGGGGGTTAAACCCAGTTTCTCCAGCTGCTCCCAGGTCCCTGAACACTTTCCTCCTTTGATGACTGAACTTTTTGCAACAGACTAGTACAAGCTTAGATGTTTCCTTATCTCCACATTACACAACAATATAGGACTGGAAAAGCAGTATAATAGTTGTCCTTTAATTTACTAACACGAGAAAAACAAAACCATGAGTAAAAGAGTAACGTTATTTCCTGTTGCTGGAATCCGACGGTGGAGACTGTGGGCAGGGTGCAAACTACAGGGAGAGCATTTGACATTTTATTTTTGTTCTTTACTGATAATAAACTTCTTTCTGAATAATAAACACAAAGACAGTTAAAGCTAAAATCCAAAACTTCATGCACACTGTCGCCCTCTGCAGCAGGGAGAGGAAACTGAAATGATGATCAAACTGCAGAGTTGCTGTGGAAGCTGGCTGTTTATTTCAATCAGCCACTGCAGCACAAATGATACATCTAGCAAAGTGTGATAGAGCTTTAAATTTAAATATAGACTGTACATGATGTGAAATCCAGTTTGATGTGTCTGTTTTGAACTGACTTTATCGGGCATTCAGTATTTCTTAAAACATTTTATTACATCAAAATTTTGAATACAATTTTGTATCCTGACAAAAATTCTTAGCTTAATGTAAAGTTATGAAAATAAAGCTGACATTCTACTTTAATCTTGTGCTACATGCTGCTGCTGACGTCTACCTGCTGCTGCTAATGAAAACTAAAAATTAAAAGGTTTGAAGTTAAAGGTAAATGTATCCTCATCCTCCACTGGACCACTTCAATGTTGTGCTTCTCTCCGTTTCCATCCAGGTGAGTCCCTCTGGTTCGACAGCATCAGAAGAAAGTCACATTCAGTTTTGTTTCAAGGCTCAGATGTTTGTATAAACAGGATCAGACTCCAACTGATGGGGAGAGAAAACACGATGAGAGTCAAAGGCTTCTTAAATGTAATTTAACTAAATTTTATATTAAAATGAATGTCTAAGATAAATTATAACCCTTAGAGGAAGTTCTGTCACTGCGGCCCAACAGTTTTCTCACCTCTATGGTCTCTATGGGTTCGTTTGGTTCAGCGGTGGAGCTCAGAGTTTTCTTCTTTCTGAATTCATTCAAAAAACAGATAAAAGGTTTGATGACTTGATAACTTCAAAACTATGAAAGTAAATTATTCAAAGTAAAAGATCAGATCTTAATTCTTATAGTTTCACCTCATCCACAGAGAAACCAGAAGCAGAGGAATCAGCATCACAAACACCAGAATCAACCTGATGCTGTTTATTATCCTTGTTGAGTTCTCTAGAAATGGAGACAGACAGTTATTATAGATACTGTAATGGACCTCAGTAGAAGGATTTGTACCATGAATCAGTTTACCAGGTGATCCTCTTCTGTTAATCAACCAGGTAGAAACGTACCTGCCAGAACAATCAGATGTAAGGTGGAGTGATGACGTCCTCTTCTGTTCTGGGCTTCACAGTAATAATTCCCACTGTGTTCAGCTCTGAAGTCAGTGATGGTGAAGATCTGTCCTGATGCTTTTGGTGAGTCTTCATTCTCCTTGTACCAGGTGTATTTAGCTGCTGGGTTAGCATCACTGCTGCAGGTCAGAGTCACTGAACTGCCCTCCACTATCTCAGCAGAGGGACTCACTGACACAGAGGGAAGCTTTGGAGCATCTGGAGGAGATGTGTTAGGATTAATCTAGGTTAAAGGTGCGTCACTACAGTAGCACATAATGTATTTACATTATAAACTATGAACAGCTGTGTGCAGCAGCATTTTAGACTTTAAAGGTGGTCTGATAAATGGATGTGTGACGATTTCAATCACTGAATTGCATAAAACTCCTAAAATCTTCTGGAGCTCCTCAGTGAATTAAAGATGTTAATGTGAAGAAAGTAGAGATGAAGGATGAAGGCACAGTCAGTAAAATCTTCTCCTGCAAAGACTGGACAGATTTAATAAGTTGTTTCACTCACATTTCACATTAATGATGTATTTAGATGATGTCCTCCTCCCCAGCTTGTTCTCAGCTGCACAGTAATACTCTCCAGAGTCAGAGGACTGGATAGAGCTGAAGACAAGCTGTGGTTCTTTACTGAGCAGTGTTTGGTTCTCCTTGTACCAGGTATAATTAGCTGCTGGGTTAGCATCACTGCTGCAGGTCAGAGTCACTGAACTGCCCTCCACTATCTCAGCAGAGGGACTCACTGACACAGAGGGAAGATTTGGAGCATCTGGGAGAGGGGCACCAAAGAGAAAATTATAATTATAAAATGGCTAGTCAGAATTTATCTGATCCTTCTGCTCCACTTGATAAGCTGTGCTGCAGGTTCCCAACATGGTGAGGCAGAAAATGTGTAGTGACTCACTATGACACTGAGTTAAAACAGTTAACATGTTTTACTACATCACAATGGGCAAGACAGACATTTGCATGGTGAATTACTCCTGACCCATTAAAGCTGTCAGCGTGTAACTATAATAAATATTCAAAACATATCAACACAGAACAGAAAGCATGTCTATTTTTCTGTCTGTCTTAGACAAAGTTAACATGAGGTCTGGATAATTTTTCCCTTGGTCTGGACCAAATGAAACGAACTGCAGGTGTGAAAGGACCCTCAGAAGATAAGTCACCACATTTATATTGTAATTCCTTTGTGATGCTACTTTAGAACATGAGATTGTTTCTCCCAGCCTGAGCTCATCAAACATTAACATCAACTATCTGTAATTCAACACATTGTATGTCCAAGTGATTTGCTGATGTTTTGTACTTACACTGGACATGTATGGATACAGATGTGGAGTTGCTCTGGCCAAACTCATTCTCAGCCTTGCAGTGGTAGATCCCGCTGTCCTTAGAGCTGATAGAGGTGAAATGATAAACGCCTTCTGGTCCCTGAATCAGTGTTTGGTTCTCCTTGTACCAGGTGTATTTAGCTGCTGGGTTAGTATCACTGCTGCAGGTCAGAGTCACTGAACTGTCCTCCACTATCTCAGCAGAGGGACTCACTGACACAGAGGGAAGCTTTGGAGCATCTGGGAGAGAATGTAAATAGATTTTTATAGGTGAAAGGTGCTATATATCTAAACTTAAAAACTGTCATGATCCTGCCTGTGTGTCTTGTTTGGGAGTCTGGGTTTTAGTTCCATGTCTTTGCTTCATGTCTTAGTATTTACTCCTGGTTCTTGTGTACATTATTTTGGTTTAGCCTGTACTCTGAGTTCTAGTTTTGTGTTCCGGTACTTTTGTTACATGTGTGCGTTTCTGTCTTGTTGGTTCTTCTTCTTCTTCTTCTTCTTCTTCTTCTTTGATTGGCGGTTGGCAACCAACATTTAGGAATATTACCGCTACCTACCGGACTGGAGCGTGGAACAGGGTTTGTGCAGACTAACATAAACCCAAATACAAAAACAAAACAAAAAGAATAAATAAATAAATCAAAAATAAATAAATAAAATTAAACCTATATTCTTTCCATTAACCCCGTATCTTTCAGATATTTAATGAGATGCTTTGATATTCCCGATGCTTTATCCCCAAGGAGATTCTCAATAGTGAACCTAAGCTTAGCTTTTTTAACAGCTGCTGCTAGTTTCCTCCTTGCCTCCACATAGCCTCCACACTCAAACAGCACATGTTGAATGGTTTCTATACTATTACATTTTATACAATGTCCTGTTGGGTGTTTACCTATTTTATAAAGTGAATAGTTAAGCCCTGTGTGTCCTATTCTTAAGAGCGTAAAGACTGTTTCTGTCATCCGGCACCCACCCAGTTTTCTTCCCAGACCACCTTGTTTCTGTATATTATAAAGATGTCTTCCAGTTTCATTTAGTTCCCAGTATTCTTGCCATATTTTTTGCATTTTCTCTTTAATAACCGTTTTAGCTTCAGATTTACTTAGCAGGACTTGTATATCAACTGACTTTGATTTGAGTGCTTGTTTTGCCAGAATATCAGCATCTTCATTACCTTCTACCCCTACATGTGCAGGAACCCAAACAAAGCAGACAGTCCAGCCCTTATGATATAATCTATGTATATAGCTTTAAATACTAAATACCAGATCTAACCTACAGGATTTAACAGATTTAATACTGCTGAGCGCTGCCCAGCTATCTGATGCAATAACTACCTTGCCTTCCTTATTTCCTTCTATCCACTGCAATGCCATCAAAATGGCCATTAGCTCAACCATGTATATTGATAGATGATCTGAGGTTCTCTTTTTAATGCCTGTTTTGTATGCTGGGATGTATATGGCAGCTCCAGTTCTTCCGGTCTCTGGATCTTTAGAGCCATCGGTAAAGATCATGCAGTTATTTCTATATTGCTGTTCTATGTAATTTTCTGCTATTCTTCCCATGTGTGCTTGCTTAGATTTCTTTTTGATTATTTGTTGTATATGCAGGTCAATTGATGGATTTATGAAAAACCACAGAGGAATATCTGGATATGGGACTGTTGGGATTGGTTATTCATTCTGCCCCATGTCTGCTTGTCAAGTGTTCTCTCTGTTTTCCCCTTCTCTCTCTCTCCCTGCCTGTGCCTCGTTACCCTGATTCCTCTCACCTGTGTTGCTCCAGCCCTGCTCGTTAGCCCCTGTGTGTATATATAACTGGTGGATCTGTCTCATCTTTGTTGGGTCATTACCATCTGTTGCCCGTGTGGACCCTCTGTTGCAGTTAGGCTGTGTTCAGACTGCAGACTAATTTGACCCAAATCCGATTTTTTTGCCCATATGTGACTCAGATCTGATCTTTTTATGACAGTGTGAACAGGCCAGGTCACATGGAATCTGATCTTTTCCAGTTTGGAATTGGGCCACCTCCATATGTGGTCTCTCTGGGGGCTAACAGTTTATCTAAATATAATACTTTGATTGCCATGTGCACATTGAAAGAGTCATTGGTCCCTGCAGTCACTCCTCCTCTCCATACTGGTCCTGCAGCGTCCCTGTTTATTCACAACTACACTGTAAGAAATGAGGGTTAAAATCTACTGTCCTCATTCTGTGCAAAATGCTGACTAAAGATTAGCCAAAGCTAACATGAGGTCTGGATCATTTTTCCCTTGGTCTGGACCAAATGAAACGAACTGCAGGTGTGAAAGGATCCTTAGAAGATAAGTCACAACATTTATATTGTTATCCAGCAGCAGCTTGTGTCTTTAAAAGAATATTGTTGATCTCACAGATGCCTACTTTCTGTCTGGACAGATAAAATGTTCATAATCGCCACAAGAAGTTTGGAGCAAAGCCAAAAGTTTAAATCCAATAATTTCTCACATTGTGCCACTCTGCTCTGTTCTTGTGTGGAAATACTGGAGTGAAACAGTATTTTTCTCCCTGAGCAAACAGTTTACCTTTCTCAGCAGACAGTGGACATCGGTGGAACTACAAGAATATAACCTGCTGCTGCATAAGTGAAAGTGATGTTCTGATTTTACCCATAAGGTTTGTGTACGAAACACTTTGTACTGGATGACAGAGTAACATCAACACCCCAATGGGGCTAAACCTTCTACTGCAGCTCAGCAAAGAATCACTGTCTGGACAAACACCAAAAGGGAATTTTGCACTAAAACAACTGTGATTTTGGAAGTTACAGTTGATTCATTACACTCTGACTGCTCAAACCTCAAATTATCTTAAGCTGAACTTTTATTTGCATGTTGCTCTACAAAGGTATCTCTTCAAGGAGGAAAAGGAGGAAGGATTAGTCACCAAAAACTTTTTTAATGTACAAATAAAACGTGAATATATTAACAAGGTAGAATCTAACCTTCTGAAATGATACTTTAAACCCTTTGTGATGCTACTTTAGAACATGAGATTGTTTCTCCCAGCCTGACCTCATCAAACATTAACATCAACTATCTGTAATTCAACACATTGTGTGTCGAAGTGATTTGCTGATGTTTTGTACTTACACTGGACATCTATGGATACAGATGTGGAGTTGATCTGGCCAAACTCATTCTCAGCCTTGCAGTGGTAGATCCCGCTGTCCTTAGAGCTGATAGAGGTGAAATGATAAACGCCTTCTGGTCCCTGAATCAGTCTTTGGTTCTCCTTGTACCAGGTATAATTAGCTGCTGGGTTAGCATCACTGCTGCAGGTCAGATTCAATGAACTGCCCTCCACTATCTCAGCAGAGGGACTCACTGACACAGAGGGAAGCTTTGGAGCATCTGGGAGAGAATGTAAATAGAAATAAAACAGGTTTTAGACAAACAAGGTTGTTATTCTGAGAGCCACCTACTGAGAGGGGCACCAAAGAGAAACAATTATAACATAAAATGGCTAGTCAGAATTTATCTATATTTCATATGACACATACCTAAACCACTTGTGTCGCACTTTATTTTGAAGCACTTTTTATAGGTGAAAGGTGCTACATAACTAAATTTACAAACATTACGTTACAAATGAGAAAACAATACCATTCCACAAAACAGGCCAACCAGAGGTTCAGAGTGTCAAGTTTATCTAAATATAATACTTTGATTGCCAAATTATGCACGCTGAAAGAGTCACTGGTCCCTGCAGTCACTCCTCCTCTCCATACTGGTCCTGCAGCGACCCTGTTTATTCACAACTACACTGTAAGAAATGAGGGTTAAAATCTACTGTCCTCATTCTGTGCAAAATGCTGACTAAAGATTAGTCAAAGCTAACATGAGGTCTGGATAATTTTTCCCTTTGTCTGGACCAAATGAAACAAACTGCAAGTGCGAAGGAGCCTTGGAAGATAAGTCAGAACATTTATATTGTTATCCAGCAGCAGCTTGTGTCTTTAAAAGAATATTGTTGATCTCACAGATGCCTGCTTTCTGTCTGGACAGATAAAATGTTCATAATCGCCACAAGAAGTGTGGAGCAAAGCCAAAAGTTTAAATCCAATAATTTCTCACATTGTGCCACTCTGCTCTGTTCTTGTGTGGAAATACTGGAGAGAAACAGTATTTTTCTCCCTGAGCAAACATTTTACCTTTCTCAGCAGACAGTGGACATCAGAGGAACTACAAGAATACAACCCGCTGCTGCATAACAAGTAAAAATGATGTTCTGATTTTAGCCATAAGGTTTGTGTACGAAACACTTTGTACTGAATCACAGAGTAACATCAACACACCAATGGGGCTAAAACCTTCTGCTGCAGCTCAGCAAAGAATCACTGTCTGCACAAACACAAAAAGGGAATTTTGCACTAAAACAACTGTAATTTTGGAAGTTACAGTTGATTCGTTACACTCTGACTGCTCATATGTCAAATTATCTTAAGCTGAACTTTTATTTGCATGTTGCTCTATGAAGTTATCTCTTCAAGGAGGAAAAGGAGGAAGGATTAGTCACCAAAAACTAATTTAATGTACAAATAAAATGTGAATATATTAATAAGGTAGAATTGAAAAAAATCTGAAATGATCCTTTAAACCCCTTGTGATGCTACTTTAGAACATGAGATTGTTTCTACCAGCCTGAGCTCATCAAACATTAACATCAACTATATGTAATTCAACACATTGTGTGTCGAAGTGATTTGCTGATGTTTTGTACTTACACTGGACATCTATGGATACAGATGCGGAGTTGATCTGGCCAAACTCATTCTCAGCCTTGCAGTGGTAGATCCTGCTGTCCTTAGAGCTGATAGAGGTGAAATGATAAATGCCTTCTGGTCCCTGAATCAGTGTTTGGTTCTCCTTGTACCAGGTATAATTAGCTGCTGGGTTAGCATCACTGCTGCAGGTCAGATTCAATGAACTGCCCTCCACTATCTCAGCAGAGGGACTCACTGACACAGAGGGAAGCTTTGGAGCATCTGGGGGAGAATGTAAATAGAAATAAAACAGGTTTTAGGCAAACAAGGTTGTTATTCTGAGAGCCACCTACTGAGAGGGGCACCAAAGAGAAACAATTATAACATAAAATGGCTAGTCAGAATTTATCTATATTTCATATGACACATACCTAAACCACTTGTGTCGCACTTTATTTTGAAGCACTTTTTATAGGTGAAAGGTGCTACATAACTAAATTTACAAACATTACGTTACAAATGAGAAAACAATACCATTCCACAAAACAGGCCAACCAGAGGTTCAGAGTGTCAAGTTTATCTAAATATAAAACTTTGATTGCCAAATTATGCACGCTGAAAGAGTCATTGGTCCCTGCAGTCACTCCTCCTCTCCATACTGGTCCTGCAGCGACCCTGTTTATTCACAACTACACTGTAAGAAATGAGGGTTAAACTCTACTGTCCTCATTCTGTGCAAAATGCTGACTAAAGATTAGCCAAAGCTAACATGAGGTCTGGATAATTTTTCCCTTTGTCTGGACCAAATGAAACAAACTGCAGGTCTATGAAGGTATCTCTTCCGAAGGAAAAGGAGGAAGGATTAGTCACCAAAAACTAATTTAATGTACAAATAAAATGTGAATATATTAATAAGGTAGAATTGAAAAATCTAAAATGATCCTTTAAACCCGTTGAGATTAGTGCTGGGTATCATTCAAAGATTTTCGATATCGATATCGATACTGATACCGATACGATACATCGACTCCGACACCGGCTCCTGAACGATACTTTTTTTGATACCAATATTATTCTCAACAAATGGAGAACAATTGTTGTTTGTATAAAGTAACTTAATTATCACATTATTATCATTAGTAGTTTATTTTAATAATTGTTCCTCTGAAAAATGCTGCTGCTTTTCAAAACCAAGACATATTTTCAATGTAACATCGGCCTATATTGTGTTTTTGTTGTTTTTATTCCTCTTTTAGTTTTTATAATGTCATTTCATTGTTTATTAATTAGATATTTTTTATTGTTTATATGTGAATTTGTGCTCTGGCATCATTGCAACCTAAACATTCTTGGCAAAAGGCCTGAGAGAGAGAGAGAGAGAAATCTCTCATCTCATCTTATGGAAACAAGTTTCTGCCTGTACATATCAAAGTTTCCTCCTCACTATAGGAAGAGGTGTCCAGGCAACAACTATCACAATAGAAAGGAAACTCTTTAATCCACTGCAGCAAAGTTGCAGACATCAGCCCGAGGATCGGTACGTGATGTCACCGCCACAGGAAGCGCTTCCGCTGGCTGCACATACAGGTCCGTGTGCGGAGGTGACGTCACTTAACTGATCCTTAAGAAACACTTGGAAAAATGTAGCGTGTGTGGAAGCTACTGCGCTACTCTGTCTATAAAAGAGCTTTGATTTGATTCAGAAAACAGCGACGCTACCACCAAGCTACTGAGAAATGTCGTTAAACTAGTAACGGTGCTACTTTTAGCGACGCTGCTGCCCAACGCTGCTCGTACGGTGGGCGTGTTGAAGCAGCTCGGTGGCAGCAGGGCGCTGAGACGATGATGCACCGGCTCTGTCTTGTTGCAGAAAGGCGGAGCGACTTTCTGCTCTTAAGTTTATTCCACGCACAGTCAAGGGCTTCACCAGGTTTGTCATGTCACCGCTCTTGGCAGCAATTATCTTACGTGAAAATATTGCATTGCGCGCTGTTGCGTCAAGCCACACTTTTGATTTACTTTACGTCTTTTACATCCACAAGCCACTTGTCTGTACGTAACCGGCGTGAGCTATTGTTTACATCACAACAGCCAATTACAATCACTTTTAGATGTGGGGACATCAAGAATGCTGCATGCTTATTGGCTCATTGGCGTTAATAAGAACCTTTAGGTATCGAACTTTGGTACCGAAAGACAAGGCATTTATTGATACTCGGTGGTATTAAGGCAATTTGGTTGGTGTCTAAAAAGTATTGAACTCAATACCCAGCCCTACTTGTGATGCTACTTTAGAACATGAGATTGTTTCTACCAGCCTGAGCTCATCAAACGTTAACATCCATTATCTGTAATTAAACACATTGTATGTCCAAATATTTTGCTGATGTTTTGTACTTACACTGGACATCTATGGATACAGATGTGGAGTTGATCTGGCCAAACACATTCTCAGACTTGCAGTAGTAGATCCCGCTGTCCTTAGAGCTGATAGAGGTGAAATGATAAACGCCTTCTGGTCCTTGAATCAGTGTTTGGTTCTCCTTGTACCAGGTGTATTTAGCTGCTGGGTTAGCATCACTGCTGCAGGTCAGAGTCACTGAACTGCCCTCCACTATCTCAGCAGAGGGACTCACTGACACAGAGGGAAGCTTTGGAGCATCTGGGAGAGAATGTAAATAGAAATAAAACAGGTTTTAGGCAAACAAGGTTGTTGTTCTGAGAGCCACCTACTGAGAGGGGCACCAAAGAGAAATTATAATTATAAAATGGCTAGTCAGAATTTATCTGATCCTTCTGCTCCACTTGATAAGCTGTGCTGCAGGTTCCCAACATGGTAAGGCAGAAAATGTGTAGTGACTCACTATGACACTGAGTTAAAATACAGTTAACATGTTTTACCATATCACAATGGGCAAGACAGACATTTTCATGGTGAATTTGTTACGGTTTGTGGTTGTGTGGCAGGTTGGAGGACCCAAATGCAGGACTCGAGGCAGAGGTGGTACAGTTCAAAAGGGTTTTAATGACAAACAAAAAGCGAGCACACTTACAAACAGTGGCTGAGTCCATAAAAAGTCCAATGTGAAACAAAACCAAAATCCAACTCAGGTAATCCAAAACACACAGAGAAAACAGCCAGACAAGACAGGGAGACTGGAACCACGACTGACAGGGGTAACATCAACAATGACCGGACAAAGACTGAACAAAAACACCAAACATTTATACACAGAGGTAACGAGCAGGGCGGGAGCAACACAGGTGAGAGACATGAGGCTAACATACCAGGCAGGGAGAGAGGGACAACAGGGGAGAGAAGCACGGCTGAGACACATCAGGTAATCAAGTAAAACTAGACAAGGACACCAGGTACAGGAAGTTAACAAAATAAAACAGGAAGTAAAGTTCACAGGATGCACAAGGACAGATCTACCAAAGTAAAAACACAAAGACAGCAATATAAGGACATGAACAGAGACGGGACCAAATAGGTGACAAGACTATACTTAACATTGAGACAAAAGACTAAGGACTAAGACAGACCATCATAAGTACACAGAATAGGAAACCACAAAACAAGAACTAAAGTACAGGAACGAGAACTAAGATGTGAGACAAGCCAGAAACTAAGAAACTTAAGGCGAATGAACCAAAACAATACAGACTACAAAACCATGACAATATCCCAAGAACATAGGAAAAACGACAGTACAAAACCCAAATCCTAACAGAATTACTCCTAAGCCATTAAAGCTGTCAGCGTGTAACTATAATAAATATTCAAATGGATCAACACAGAACAGAAAGCATGTCTATATTTCACATGACACATACCTAAACCACTTCAGTCGCACTTTATTTTGAGGCACTTTTTATAGGTGAAAGGTGCTATATAACTAAACTTACAAACTGTCATGATCCTGCCTGTGTGTCTTGTTTGGGAGTCTGGGTTTTAGTTCCATGTCTTTGCTTCATGTCTTAGTATTTACTCCTAGTTCTTGTACATTATTTTGGTTTAGTCTGCTCTGTACTCTGAGTTCTAGTTCTGTGTTCTAGTACTTTTGTTACATGTGTGCATTTCTGTCTTGTTGGTTATTCATTCTGCCCCATGTCTGCTTGTCAAGTGTTCTCTCTGTTTTCCCCTGCTCTCTCTCTCCCTGCCTGTGCCTCGTTACCCTGATTCCTGTCACCTGTGTTGCTTCTCTTTGGATTTGGACTTTGTATATCAGCCACTCTACCTATTGTGCTCACTTTTTGTTTGCTTTTTGCTTTTGTTTTAATAAATTACTGAACTGCACCAGTCGGCTTTCGTGTGTCCTGCGTTTGGGTCCCCTAACCTGCCTCACCACACACAACATTGTGACAGAATGACCTGACCGAAAAAGGACCCAGCGGACACTATGTCCGAGGAAATTATCGATTTGTTCCTGGACTTACTGGAGCTGCGAAACATGTGGTACAAGGCCAGTAACCTTAGCCACAAGGAGGCTATCGTGTCCCTAGCCAGGACAGAATTGGCCGCAAAACCGGGAGCGGCCGACAATTTTGCAAGTGGATGCTGGATTTCCTCCACTACTCAGCCGATTCCTCAGCCAAGTCATCTTACGTTCCGTTCCGTCCCCGTTGGTTGGGGACACATGGACATCTAGCTCTCTGGCTGCCTTTTTGCTGGACATTGCCTTGGAGCCAGAGAGCAAACAGACTGAGAGTCCCCAACCAACCAGCCACCAGCCAGAAGGAAACCAGTCAGCTAGCGGGCTGCTAGCCAACCAGCACGTATCCAACTCCTGGCCTGCTAGCATGGAGGCTAGCCAACCTCTGAGTTCCCCACCAGATACACCTCCAGGGAGACCTTCTGGGGGGCGACGGGATTCTCACTGCCGCAGATGTGCTGCTTGGGGGTTCAGTGCCTCTACTTCCCAGTCAACCAAGAAATTGGAAACAGTTTTCATGTGTGGCATGGACCCTGAGCACCCACGTCCTGCGGATCCAGCTCCTGAACCTCTGTTGGTGGCACAACCGGTACCAGTTCCGCCAGTGGACCTCTTCCCCGCTGCTCAGCCCTCGGACCTGAGCCCATGGCCCTCAGCCCGGCACCTGAACTCCAGCTCTACCAGGGGTGGTCCCAGACCCTCACCACCGGCCATCCGCCAGGGAGATCTCACCTTTGCCACCGGCCTCCTTCTCGGCCTCCAGGGAGGATTCGCCTTTGCCACCGGCCTCCTGCTCGGCCTCCAGGCAGGATTCGCTTTTTGCGGCCTCTGGTGGGCTCCTGCCATCGCCTGTGACCTCTGCTAGGACCCCAGGGGAGGTTTCACCATCTTTGCTGGCATCTGGCTTGGTCTCCAGTGGGTTTCCAGCCTCATTGTTGGCCTTCCTGCTGACCCCCTAGACTCCCCCGCCGGGGTCATATTCCGAGACGTCCACCTAGACTCTGTTTCCCTCTGCTCTGCCAGGCCTGTTGGGTCGTCCTCCCGGACAACCTTCTGAACTCTGTCTTTTCCCTGATTTGCCCGGCCTCATGGGTCGGCCTCCCGGGCGACCACCTGAACCATGTTGCCCACGTGATCTGTTTGGTCGTCCTCCTGTTTCGCCCCCCTGTTCTGCTTGGCCTGCTGGTTGGACCTGCGGGTCGGCCTCCTAAACTGTCCTTTAAAAACTACACTGTAAGAAATGAGGGTTAAAATCTACTGTCCTCATTCTGTGCAAAATGCTGACTAAAGATTAGCCAAAGCAAACATGAGGTCTGGATAATCTTTTTCTTGGTCTGGACCAAATTAAACGAACTGCAGGTGCAAAAGGATCCTTAGAAGATAAGTCACAACATTTATATTGTTATCCAGCAGCAGCTTGTGTCTTTAAATGAATATTATTGATCTCACAGATGCCTACTTTCTGTCTGGACAGATAAAATGTTCATAATCACCACAAGAAGTGTGGAGCAAAGCCAAAAGTTTAAATCCAATATTTTCTCACATTGGCCCTCATTTATCAAAAGTGCGTACACCAAATTTCAAGCGTACACCTGCCGTACACCCAAAACCACGGTGACTTTGACATTTATCAATATGGACGTTGGCGTACGGCACGCTCAAATCCTACGCCAGCTCAGGAGGTGGTGTACATGTACGCAAGTTTTGAGTTAGAGCCGAAATGCGCAGAAATCATTTCCTAACAGCACAAAACGCACTGACAAACTAAAATACATGATATATTATGACCCACTGTAACAGAAACAACGTTTGAAACATTAATTTGTGTGTCTATATTTGAGCAACACGGACTTTATACAGCCTATTGAGCAGTCAAAACATGCTTTGATTTGTATTTGAACTATTTTATCGTAGCTTTTGATGTCTTTTATTTGGGTTTGCTTTTAATAAAATGTGTAGCTTCAAATGAAAAGGCTATGAGCAAAAAATGTTAACACAACGAAGAGCATAAGCGGATGTCGCCCACAAAACCCTGCATTTGTTATAAGACAAACTTTATATTATGACCGCACAGCGAACACCAACACCCCCGCTAAAGGCCCCGCGTCCCCAGACTCTGGCATGCTGATCTCTGTTTATGTGTGAGTCCTGGGTCAGTGAGTAAAACACAGTCCCGGAGGTGATGGAGCAGCTTTTTATCAGAGCAACATTCTTTCATTTGGAGCTTAGTGCTCCAAATGAAAGAAAGGGGTTAGTGCTAAATCTGTCTCTTGGTGCACCACAAGTAGCCAAATTATAATTCTGGGAACAGACAAAAACTCCAACAGCGTTCAAAACAAAAACGCTCTCCACAAACAGGTGGTACAGACGTGGTGCAGCTCATCATTGTGTTTGGACAATGTTTCACTCTGAACATACAAGAAAAGTTCCAAGTCAGATCCAAGTCCGTGCGCGTTCAGACCCGTGTCCGTGCGTAATAGTCCCAGGACAGCACAGAGCTGTTTCCCAAAGCCACAAAACATTATGAAGCCTTGCTTTGCACGCTGGGGGTACACCGCCCCGTATCTGTCCGTATGTCCTCCGTTCATCAAAGTGAACGCTCAGCGAGAGGCTCTTGGCCCGTGCCCTGCTCCTCCGGGATGAGCGCATCCTCCTCTGGGGCTGACAGCGCACTGGTCCGCTCCAGCGAGGTTGACAGCGTGCGTCACCCTGACTCCAGCACTGGCTCTCCGGCTGGACCTGAACTGTTTATGGCTCATCTGACCGCTCGTGTCCACTTAAACTCATAATGTTTTGTGGCTTTGGGAAACAGCTCTGCGCTGTCCTGGGACTATTACGCACGGACACGGGTCTGGACGCGCACGGTCTGGATCTGACCATCCGCGGTGTAACTTTTCTTTTATGTTCAGAGTGCTTACCCTTGAAATCCAGGTGTACGCACCACCTGGTGTTGATAAATGCGGCGGCTGAAAACGTGTGTAATTTGAATGAAACGCCCCCAATTATTCAAGCCTCAGGAGGCTGCACCCAGGACTTTACGGCACGGACTGACGGAATACGGCAAGAAATACATGGTTTGGAGCAGGAAATCCACAAGTTAAAACTTCAGAAACAAAATATTATGTTGTTTTGACAGATTTAAATAAAGATTAAATGTTTAGTTTCACCACTAGATCCCCTCCCCTGAGCCATAAACAGTTCACGTCCAGCCTGAGCCAGTGCTGGAGTAAGGGGGACCACCGCGCGCTGTCAACCTCGCTGGAGTGGACCAGTATGCGCTGTCAGCCCCAGAGGAGGATGCGCTCATCCCGGAGGATCAGGGCACGGGCTGTAACTGTCCGCTTGAAGGCATTTAAAAACACTTAGCAGACAGACTGCCACCCCTCCAAGACTGTGATATAGGACTACTCATCGGATATAACTGTCCATCAGCATTAGCCCCCCTTGAAGTAGTCATAGGCAAAGAAAATTAACCCTTCGCTCAACGTACTGAGCTCGGTTGGAGCATAATAGGATCGTCAAACACTCATATCGAGCCGCAAGGAACCCAAAGCTTTGTGCACAGAGTCATAGTGAAAGAGTTGCCATCTCCACCAGGCACTGACGTGGTGAAGGTCCTGGAAGCAGATTATAACGAACGGACAAATATGTGTCTCAGGCCTTGACGGAGGAAAATGTTTACGACGACAGACTAACCAGTGGCACGTCTGTAGAAGAAACCAAAGGACTGATCGTGGATGCTCAGATGTCAGGTACAAAAGGAAGATTATGGCTTCATGAATTCAACTCAACTAAAAGGGAAGTTCTGGATTTGATGGATTCTTCAGAAAGAGCAGCAATAAATGGACCTGGAAGGAAGGAAGTGAGTCAGCTGGAGCATGCTCTCAGCCTGCAGGCGTCAATAGATAACAAAGACACCTTTAGCATAGACGACACACAGAAAGATCAGAATTAGCAGAATTTGGTGGGAGTGTAACTGTCCGCTTGAAGGCATTTAAAAAGGTTTGGATTTAATGAATGTGAATATATATTTTGTGTTAATACAGGGTGTTTTATTGGGAATATGTTGTAAGGCATGAATTCATCACTCCATGCAAGTATTAGTGGAGCCCACCAGTGGGCAGTATAGTTTCTGCCTTGAGGCTAAATTGACCCCTGCAATGGGTAGGTAAACCCCGTGCTTACAATTCACGGGAGTCGCACGCTCAAACAAACGGGAAGCACGGACGGGAAGATGCCAAACTTAAGGAGAAGTAACAAAGGTTTTATCTAACGCCCTCGGGAAGTGGAACGAGGTATGCTGGAGTGAGGGGTTTATGTTGTCAGTGGGTTTGGTTACGTTTGATGGGTTTAAATTCAGAATGTGATTTATTTTTAGAATGTGTAGTTTTACCGTAAAGTGACTTGTGTGTTTTATTAGGGTTTTTTTTATTATGTTGATTTTAGATAACTGAGATATATGAAGGTGTTGATGTTTACATTTATGTTTATATTTTTTATATAGTTTTCACGGTGTATTACGGTCACGAAAATAAAGAACTGTAAACATCAGTCGAGACTCTCTGCATTTCTTACTGCGATCCACGGGGGCAGTTACACGGGCCGAGAGCCTCTCGCTGAGCGTTCACTTTGATGAACGGAGGACATACGGACATATACTGGACTCGCACGGACTTGGATCTGACCATCCGCAGTCTTTTTTTTATGTTCAGAGTGAAACATTGTTCAAACACAATGATGAGCTGCACCACGTCTGTACCACTTGTTTGTGGAGCGCGTTCCACAAACAAGTTTTTGTCTGTTCCTAGAATTATAAATTGGCTACTTATGGTGCTCCAAGAGACAGATTTAGCACTAAAATGCCCATCAAAGTCCCAAATAAGCTCCAAATGAAAGAATGTTCCTCTGATAAAAAGCTGCTCCATCACCTCCGGGACTGGGCTTTACGCACTGACCCAGGACTCACACATGAACAGAGATCAGCATGCCAGAGTCTGGCGATCGCGGGCCTTTAGCTGGGTGTTGGTGTTCGCTGTGCGGTCATAATATAAAGTTTGTCTTATAATAAATGCAGGGCTTTGTGCGCGACATGTCTGTGCCCGCCTCACCTAAAGGGCGTGGGGCTGTGTCCATTTTGGCAGCCAGTCTCAGTGCTTCAAGCCATCCGCTTATGCTCTTCGTTGTTTTAACATTTTTTGCTCATAGCCTTTTCATTTGAAGCTACACATTTTATTAAAAGCCAACCCAAATAAAAGGCACCAAAAGCTACGATAAAATAGTTCAAATACAAATCAAAGCATGTTTTGACTGCTCAATAGGCTGTATAAAGTCCGTGTTGCTCAAATATAGACACACAAATTAATGTTTCAAACGTTGTTTCTGTTACAGTGGGTCATAATATATCATGTATTTTAGTTTGTCAGTGCGTTTTGTGCTGTTAGGAAATGATTTCTGCGCATTTCGGCTCTAACTCAAAACTTGCGTACATGTACACCACCTCCTGAGCTGGCGTAGGATTTGAGCGTGCCGTACGCCAACGTCCATATTGATAAATGTCAAAGTCACCGTGGTTTTGGGCGTACGCCAGGTGTACGCTTCAAATTTGGTATACGCACTTTTGATAAATGAGGGCCAATGTGTGTCCAAGTGATTTGCTGATGTTTTGTACTTACACTGGACATCTATGGATACAGATGTGGAGTTGATCTGACCATACTCATTCTCAGCCTTGCAGTGGTAGATCCCGCTGTCCTTAGAGCTGATAGAGGTGAAATGATAAACGCCTTCTGGTCCCTGAATCAGTGTTTGGTTCTCCTTGTACCAGGTGTATTTAGCTGCTGGGTTAGCATCACTGCTGCAGGTCAGAGTCACTGAACTGCCCTCCACTATCTCAGCAGAGGGACTCACTGACACAGAGGGAAGCTTTGGAGCATCTGTGGGAGATGTGTTAGGATTAATCTAGGTTAAAGGTGCGTCACTACAGTAGCACAAAATGTATTTACATTATAAACTATGAACAGCTGTGTGACGTAACATTTTAGAAGGTGGTCTGATAAATGGATGTGTGACGATTTCAATCACCAAATTGCATAAAACTCCTAAAATCTCCTGGAGCTCCTCAGTGAATTAAAGATGTTAATGTGAAGAAAGTAGAGATGAAGGATGAAGGCACAGTCAGTAAAATCCTCTTTCTGCAAAGACTGGACAGATTTAATAAGTTGTTTCACTCACATTTCACATTAATGATGTATTTAGATGTCCTCCTCCCCAGCTCGTTCTCAGCTGCACAGTAATACTCTCCAGAGTCAGAGGACTGGATGGAGCTGAAGACAAACTGTGGTTCTTTACTGAGCAGTCTTTGGTTCTCCTTGTACCAGGTGTATTTAGCTGCTGGGTTAGCATCACTGCTGCAGGTCAGAGTCACTGAACTGTTCTCCACTATCTCAGCAGAGGGACTCACTGACACAGAGGGAAGCTTTGGAGCATCTGGAGAAGATATGAACATGAATTACTTAAAGACTGCATTATGTTATCATGGATGATTGACAATTTTAATTAAAACCTCTCTTTTTCACAGCAGCTGTCCAGAGTGCTGATCCTGGAGCTGTGCAGGTTTGACTCCTGCTGGTGGAAACTGACAGCCGATAAGACGTTTTTAATTATTTGTCTCCTCTGTGGTTGTAGCAGCACTTGTGTTTTTCAGATTAAGCACTACTAACATAAAGACCGTCTGAAAGTTACATGTCACAATCCTGTCCTGGGTTACATTATTTTGGCCATGCCTTCATCGTTTTGATTTTGATTTCTTCAGGTTTTGGGTTTCAGTCCTGTCTGTCTGTGGTCTTGTATCCAGTCTTCTGCTTGTTCTGTGTGATGGTTCTGATCTGTCCTGTTCTCTCTTTGTCTGCATTAGTACTTGTTTAGTTCTGTTCCTATCCCTCATGTGTTACTTCTGCTTTAGTCTCAGAGTAGCCTTTAATTATTTTATTCATCCACATCTTTAAGTTACTTCGTATCTGTCTTGTCTCACATCTTAGTTCCTAGCAGGGGCGGACTGGCCATCTGTGGGATCTGGAGGATCACAGAACGGCCGGTACTCCGTGACGGCCGGCGGGCCGGCCCACCACCAGCCACACACGCAGTCATCACCTGTTTTTCCCCACTAATCTGTTTCA
Organism: Lepomis macrochirus; assembly: GCA_024633595.2. Classification (NCBI taxonomy): domain Eukaryota; kingdom Metazoa; phylum Chordata; class Actinopteri; order Centrarchiformes; family Centrarchidae; genus Lepomis; species Lepomis macrochirus. The sequence continues at coordinate 37,038,888 of JALXJV020000003.1, read as the reverse complement.
CACTTCAGTACTGTAGGTGGCAGCAACGCACCTTTAAGTTGGTTGCCAGCTGCCGTGGCCACCAAGTAAGGAGAAGAAGAAGTGGAGGCGGAGGAAGAAACCAACAGCAAAGATGTTAGATTAAAGCATAGACACAAACAAACAATATGCATAACGCGGCCTCGGGTAAAAAACAGAAAGAAAAGGGTGGGGCTGAGAAGGCGGGAGAAAAAAAACTGCGGTATTTAGATACTGAAGCCGCTAAATGTCGCAAACTAACTGAAACATTTAGCAGCACAGCCAGCAGCAGCACCTCACAGTTAAATATTAGCAGCAGACCCAGCAGTGAAGAAGTGAGCCAGACAGCTATGCAGCAACATGCCACCAGTGATGATAAGGGACAGAAAGATGAGCTGGTTCCACAGGCAGAAACAGGGCAAGTAAGTAAGTATGGAACATGAGAGGAGAAAGAGAGTTAACTACCTGCTAGGGATGTTAGGAAGTGATATTCAGCTTGCTACATTTTTAATGATTGAAGTAGTTAAAACAGCTAAACTTCAACATTTTAGCTGTAAAATGCCACATGCAGTAGCTAATATTAAGAAATATGTTGTGCTTTTACTTTTAAAAATGTTGGTAACGTTACAGTTAATGCTTACAAACTTTGAAGATTTTGAATACAGAAGTTACATTTGGTGGTAATGGTGTATTTTCATTTAGATGTGGTATTATTATTTGTGCAGTAAGATTAATTGCTGCATAAATTAATTAAGATTATTAAAACCTCTTTACTTTGTGATTTATCATATAACTCATACATTACTATGTGTTGTGTGTTTTAGATACCTGTTTTGTATTGGTTCAGCCAGAGGGACTGCAGTGTGTTGAGACCTCCATTTATATGTGAATATTCAAGTTAATATAGAATAATATGCTTTTAACACAACATCTAGTCAACATCAGTGCTACTGCTTTAATTTGGATGGTATAGTATCATGAGCCACAATTAAAGTCTTGTGACACTCATGTCAGGCGGCAGGCGTTATTGTTGTTGTTGTCGAGTTTCCATCCGTCCCTGGTTCCTAGTTTGGTCTCTTAGTTCTTAGTCCTGTACCTTAGTTCATATCTTAAGTGTTTACTCCTGGTCAGTATAGTTCTGAGTTGTTTTGCCCATGTCTGCTCTGAGTTCTGTTTTATCTTTGCTTCAGTCTGTGTTCCTTGTTATTAGTGTATTTTGTCTGCTTATGTCTGGATTAGTTATTTATTCTTATTATTCTGATCTGAACTTACTTTGATATGGTCCATGTTCAGTGTCCAGCAACTTGTGTTATGTCTGTTCCCCTCCAGTAATCTGCCCGCCTGCCAGTCTCTGGTTTACCTGCCTTGTTAGTCCTGATACCTGTCACCTGTGTTGCTCCCGCCCTGCTCGTTTGCCCCTGTGTATAAATGTTTGGTGTTTCTGTTCATTCCCTGTCCGGTCATTGTCGTATCCTTTGTGTTCTGCCATTACTGCGTTACCCGGTCTGTATTTCTGGATAGTCCAGTACCACTGACTGTGAGTTTTTATCTTCCCTGGATTAAACACTCTGGACCTCAGCTTTCAGTGTAATGCATTTGGGCTCTCTCCTTCTCTGCGCGCACAGTGATCCTGACATTACAGGCTAAGAATATCTGTTCTGTCGCAGTCGAAAACTCTTCAGTTCACCTAATTGAGAGCTATTGGCCATGACATCATCAATAGAAGAATATTTTTGTTTTTAATCTGTTTTTTCTCTCTTTTTATTCAAACTTGTCTAATGATGATCATCTAGGACAGAACTACTGTATATTACTCAAGTTGGGACTGGACTGAGTGCAGCGGATCTGGAAATGATAACTAGCAACTGCATCTCCCACAAAACAAGTGGACAAGCCAAAGGAAACACCGGAGAAGGAAGAAAGGAAAGCGAGCCAGAGAAGAGTTTGGACCAAAGCCTTTCCCACTCTCCCTCTTACTCCTGGCTAACGTCCGGTCGTTGGAGAGTAAAATTGGGGATGTAAGACTGAAGCTTGATTTATACTCATGTGTAGGGTCTACCTGCGTAGCTACGCACGTAGCCAGGCATTTATACTTGTACGTCCGTGTGCCCGTCAATCCGCAATTACACCCGCAGATGCTATTCGGCAGTAGCGCTACAGCGTCCACTGTGTTGACTTCTACCGGCCGAGCAGGCTAACTTCCGCTTTAGCTCTCTGCTCACGTTTATGGGGGTAAAATTGTATAATGGGGCTGGTGTAGCCTTTTCAAATATTATCGACCTAATAGATCACATTCTGATAACATTCTGGAAACTAATCATTTCGCTCGGGTTGCGATGGTGAACTTTATCATACGTCATCATTTTGAAGCAGAAGTATAAAATGCATGTAAGGCTCGCTAAGGCACTGCTGTGCCCTCATCTTAACGGAGAGCTGGCTGCACAGCAGCAGACCTGGGGAAGCTCTCACTTGATGGGAGGAGTTTATTCCACACAGACAGGACACTAGCGTCCAATAAAACGAGGGGAGGAGGACTGTGTTATCTACATAATATAATGCTTGGTGCTCAAATGCAGCTCAAGTGGATGGACAATGTTTACCAGATGTGGAATTTTTAATGATTGTGATTTTCATCAAACTGATCGTGGAACTGTGTTGTCTGGAGCCTAGTGCTCCTGGTAGGGTATCCCAAGGAAAAGTGGTTCCAGGTGAGGGGCCACCTCAATGTTAGAACAAGGAAGAGGAGGAGAGACCCTGCCCGGAGGAAGCCTGGGGCCCCCGTCTGGAGCCAGGCCTGGTGGCCGGGTTTGCCATTGAGCCCAGCCACCAGAAGCAACGTGGCACACCCCCTCTCCATTCTTTGGACCCACAATGCATCCGATAATCCGCAGGGGTCAGGTGCGCTGTCACATGGGTGGCAGTAAGGGTCGGGGGCCTTGACGGACCGGACCCGGGTGGCAGAGGCTGACTCTGGGGACGTGGAATGTCACCTATCTGTGGGGGAAGGAACCGGAACTTGTGCGGGAGGAGCTGACCTCGACGCCAATCACAGTCTCGGTTCTGGAACCGTACTCCTTAAAGCCCCCCTCCAGTGTGTTGTGACATTTCTATGATATTTCATATTTTTCTCAGTCACTTCCTTACAATGTTGATTACCCACATAGTTCGCCAAATATTTTTTGACAAATAGCTTAATTTTGTGCTCAAAGTTGCAAAAGTTGGTGACGTATGACTATAGTAAATTCCAAAAGTCATACGTCATTCTCCAAGCTTGCGCAGGCGCACTGTCAAGCCTCAATAAAAACTGTCAGGCTTCGTTCAGAGCATCAAACCGATAAACATCGCTGTTAGCTAGCTAAACAATTTATCATGTAATGTACTTACAACTTACAGTAGATGTGTTCATTATGTCATCTGTGCGTGGGATGTTGGAAACGTGTCGCACTTTCACCTGCCACCGGCTTATATACAATCTGCAACATGCATTTTCCTGGCCGTTTTACCAATGCATCGGTGGAAGCCGCCGCCACCTCCGCAGTAAAGTAAGCGCACCATAAAACGTAGTGGGAGTTATCGTGTGCAGCGCGTGACAGGACTGTGTAATTGATAACAGCTGATACGCGCACATTAGTTCTTATCATGGGTAAGTAACAGCTGCTCCTGCCAGACAGTAAGGTGTACTAAACTTTACAGTGTAGTGATGTTAACACAGCATATCGTTAGTGTACACTCCAGCCGGTCAGTTTTTGGTTGTCATGGTAATGTTACGTCTGACTATTAACCACACCCCGATTCTCTGTTTGAGAAAGAACGTTCATCAAAAACGGCAGTTAAAACTGGCTAGAGGGGGACTTTAATAGGGGATGGACCCTATTCTTCTCTGGAGTGGCTAAAGGTGTGAGGTGCCAGACGGGTGTGGGGAGTTTACTCCGGTGAACGAGAGGGTTGCCTCCCTACGCCTTCGGGTAGTGGGGGGGCGAAACTCTGACTGTTGTTTGTGCATATGCACCAAACAGCAGTTCAGAGTATTCGGCCTTCTTGGAGAACCTGAATGAGTTCTGTATGGGGTTCCAGTAGGGAACTCCATAGTTCTGCTGGGAGACTTGTGGACGCATGTGGGCAATGATGGAAAGGCGTGATTGGGAGGAACGGCCCCCCTGATCTGAACCCGGGTGGGTGTTTGTTGTTAGACTTCTGTGCTAGTCATGGATTGTCTATAACTAACACCACGTTCGAGCATAAGGATGCTCATAAGTGTACGAGGTACCTGAGCACCCTAGGCCGAAGATCGATGATCGATTTTGTAATCGTTTCATCTGATTTGTGGCCGCATGTTTCGGACACTCGGGTGAAGAGAGGGGCGGAGCTGGCAACTGATCATCATCTTTTGGTGAATTGGGTCAGGGGTTGGGGGAAGACTCTGAAAAAACTTGATAAGCCCAAATGGGTAGTGCGGGTGAACAGGGAACGTCTGGTGGAGGCCCCTGTCTGTGAGATCTTCAACTCAAACCTCCGGTGGAGCTTTTCTGGTATCCCTGTGGAGGTTGGGGACATTGTACATGAGTGGGCAATGTTCAAAGCCTCTATTGCTAAAGCTGCAGCTGCAGCTGTGATCTCAAGGTCTTCCGTGCCTCAAGGGACATTAACCCTCAAACACCGTGGTAGACACCGGTGGTCAGGGAAGCCGTCTGACTGAAAAAGGAGGCCTTCTGGGATTTGTTGTCTCGGAGGACTCCGGAGGCGGTTGCAAGGTACCGATAGGCCCAAAGGGCTGCGGCCTCTGCTGTGTCGTATCCAGCGAGTGTGGGAGAAGTTTGGAGAAGACATGGAGAAGGACATTCGGCTGGCACCAAAGTCTGCCATCTCAGGAGGGGGAAGTGGGGAACTGTCAAAGCTGTGTACAGTAAGGATGGGACCTTGTTGACCTCGACTGGGGAGGTAATTTGGTGGTGGAAGGAACACTTTAAGGAACTCCTAAATTCGACTGACACACCCTCTCTAGTAGAGGCAGAGCTGGTGGCTGATGGGGGGGTTTAGTCAATTCCCCTGGAGGAAGTCACTGAGGTAGTGGTAAACAACCACGGTAGCAAAACCCCAGGGATTGATGAGATCAGAAATGCTAAAAGCTTTGGGTGTGGGGGGGCTGTCTTGGATGACACATCTCTTTAACTTTGCGTGGAAGTCAGGTACAGTGCCCAAGGAGAGGCAGACTGGGGTGGTGGTTCCCCAGTTCAAAAAGGGGGACCAGAGAGTGTGTGCCAATTACATGGGTATCACACTTCTCAGCCTCCCTGGTAAAGTCTACTCCAGGTTCAGCCGATTGTCAAACCTTAGTTCAAAGAGGAACAATGCGGTTTTCGTCCCGGTCGTGGAACAACTGACCAGCTTTTTACACTCACAAGGATCCTTGAGTGGGCTTGGGAGTATGCCCATCCAGTCTAAATGAGATTGCTGGTACAAGCGGCCGAAATAGGCGGGTGGCTGGTGTCTCCCTTAGAGATAAGGTGAGAAGCTCAGCCATCCGTGGGGAGCTCAGAGTAGAGCCGCTGCTCCTTTGCGTTGAAAGGAGCCAGTTGAGCTGGTTTCTTCAGTCCACTTACACCCAGCCACTCAAGCCAACAATTAAAACAGTCAAAGTGTGGACAGATGAGGCTACAGCAGCTCTACAGGACTGGCTTTGAAGCACAGATTGGAGCGTGGTCAGAAAGGCCGCAACCCAGGAGAGCCACATCAGTGTTTTTGATCACTAAAACGATAAAATCCTTCCCCAATCAGAAGGCGTGGATGAATGGAGAGGGGAGGGATCTATCCAGAGCCAAAGAGGCTGCTTTGGCAGCCTGGCGGTGCTGTAAGCTTCTTTATCACCAGACTGATCTGTTGATAAAGAAGCTTACAGCACCGCCAGAGCGAAACTGAAAGCTGGCATCAAGGAGGCGAACTGGAGACATCAGCAGAGGCTGGAGAGAGACCTCACAATACAAGATGAACTTAATACTGTTAATACTCGCTTTGATCCCCTCAACAAGGAGTCAGCTGTAAAGTCTACTCCACCTTCAGAGGACCGGCCACTGTCTGTATCCACAGCAGATGTGAGGAGAGTCTTACTGAGACTCAACATGAGTAAATCTGCTGGGCCTGCTAACATCCCTGGCTGTGTACTAAAAACCTGTGCCAATCAGCTAGATGTTGTTATTACTGATATTTTCAACATCCCCCAGTCTCAGGCTGATGATACACTGGGCAACTTTTTGGGCAATGTTGCTGGGCAATGTTGCTAGAGGCAAATCCAACTATGTTTTAAGTGGACAGCGGTGGTGCGGGATGGGTGGAGGAGTGGTGGGGGATAGGGGATTACGGTAGTAATCTTTCCTCATTACCATTGACGACAACGTTGCCCTGCATGATTGCTCTAAAAGTTGCTCTGTGTATCATCAGCTTTAGGACAGGGTTCCCACCTGCTTCAAGACAGCCACCATTATTCCTGTACTTAAAATGTCTTATCTAATACACTCTGGGTTTAAATACAACACTCTGCAACTGGATATTGGACTTATGCACAAACAGACCACAGTCAGATTGGCGGACTCACCTCCTCCACTATAGTGCTCAACACCAAAGCCCCCCCGGGTTGTGTGCTCAGCCCCCTCCTGTTCATACTGTACACCCACGACCGCATCCCCCGACATGGGGAGAACTCTCTTGTGAAGTTTGCGGAAGGCATCATCATCATCAGCCGGATTTCAAACAATGAAGAGACTTCATGTCGGGAGGAAATTCATAATCTTGCCGAGAGGTGCTCAGAGAACAACCTACTGCTTAACGTCAGCAAAACTAACAAGCTGATCATTGATTTTAGGAAGAAGGAGATAAAGACTCCTGTCTACATCAGTGGAACTGAGGTGGAGCAGGTGAACAGTTTCAGGTTCCTGAGCATCACAGAGAACCTGACATGGTCGTCTCACATCTCCACGCTGGTGAAGAAAGCTCAGAAACCACTGTATTTCTATAAAGGCCAAATTCCCACACCAAGCTCTTGTCAGCTTTTACAGAGGAGCAACAGAAAGAATCCTGACTAGAAACATCACAAACTGTCATGGGATGTGACAGCAGGTGATTAAAACTCCTCAGAAGATCATTGGTACCCATCTCCTGAACATCAGTGATGACGGTGAGGTGAGGGGCCTACAGAGCCCAAAGGATACTAAAGGAGAGTATCCACCCAGCCACAGCCTGTTCACCCTGCTGCCTTCTGGGAAGAGATGTTTCTGCTGCCGTACCACCAGACTGCAGAGCAGCTGTTTCCCCCGAGCTATCAGACTCTTTATTTAATTCATCCTCAGCACTACTTCAATGATGATAGTTTATTTCTGTTTACCATTTTTGATAATTGATTGTGTATTAATGTATATTGTCTGCAATATATAACAATGCGGTTTTCACAATATAACATAATATATATATTGTGATAATAAACTTACCTATCTAGAAGTATCTCAATAACAGTAACTTTATAACTACCAAAACATTAAATGTAGTAACAACATATTTTTTTTCTTTAAATATTCCTGAATCACACAAAATCAAATAGGAAATAATTTCTAAATGTTATGTCAAAACATGTATCTGAACTTTGCTTTACTTCTGGTAATGACTGCTGTGTCTACATTGAGATCTATGAGACAACAATACCATTATGTCTGAAATTTTAATTTCTATTGTAATGTCAGTGTGTATGCATGTTTTTTTCCCTGACACAGTGGAGTAAACTTACACACTGAAGGAGAGCGGAAGGACTCATGTCCTTTTACAGCACAGGAGATGATGTCTGCAGGATAAAACTGATCTTTATAAGAAGATGTCTGCACCCTTTCCATTTTCTGTCCATTCTTGAACCAGACAAAGGAAGGACGACAGCTGCTGTGACAAAGCAGCTCTGCCTCAGTATAATTCCTGTAGACTGTTGATCTGATCACCTGCACCTGGAGATCTGTGAAGAAGGAATATTTGGTCTTTATGTGGAACTGATTCACACACAGAGATATAAACAACAGAACATTATGACAATCATGTAAAAAATTAATTATTCACACATATGTTTATTTCTCATCAGGATCACTATTTGACACATTCACTTGTCATCAAATTGTCTAAACGTTTTGTTACAGTTTGTGTTCATCAGTACCTGTGACAGTCAGAGTTGTACCAGGTAAACTACTCCTCCATTCAAATATCTGTGTTTTGAATTTGAAGTGATACGCAGCTGAGTCGCTCTCTCTCAGGTCAGTGATTCTCAGAGTGGAGCGTCCTCTCGATGTTTCAAGGACCTGAACACGACCTGCATAGTGGGAGTCTTTACTAAGGTCCTCAGGCTGTGAGGGATTCTGCCACTGAAGACTACGTTCAGGACTGAACCAGAATTTAGATCTGATAGTGTCATAACTGTTGTAAGTAGAAGAAATGTCCACTGATGAGCCTTTGACGGCACAAATGCTTCTGTCAGTGTAAGTCACTCTGTTGGAGTCTTGACCACGGAAACCTGAAAAATAAAACAAATTGGACCATCTGTAAACCAGAGCTGGTGGGGAGTCAAAATAAGGGTCTCCTTATTGAAATACATGTAGTTATACGGCTCCTCAAGAAGGTGTTATGTTAGTGGAAGAAGGTGGAGTCAACTCACAAACTGTAGGAGAGGGAAAACGCTCCATTCCTTTCACAGCACAGGAATAACTGTCTGCAGAATAAAAGTTGCCTGAATAAGAAGAAGATGTTTGTATCTGAATTTTCTGTCCATTCTTGATCCAGACGTAGGAAAGGCGATCAGGTAGAGGACAGCTGCTGTGACAAAGCAGCTCTGCCTCAGTATAAGTCTGGTAGACTGTTGATCTGATCACCTGCACCTGCAGATCTGTGAAGAAGGAACAGGAACATTTGGTCTTTATGTGGAACTGAATCACACAGAGATATAGACAACAGAACATTATGACAATCATGTAATCAATTAATCCCACCTACAGTTCTTTCCCATTAGGTCAGTATTCAGCACATTCTCTTGTCATCAGATAGTTTAAATGTGCTGTTACAGTTTGTGTTCATCAGTACCTGTGACAGTCAGAGTTGTACCAGGTAAACTGCTCCTCCATTCAAAGCTTCCTGCTGTGAATTTGAAGTGATACTCAGCTGAGTCGCTCTCTCTCAGGTAACTGATTCTCAGAGTGGAGCGTCCTCTCGCTGTTTCAAGGACCTGAACACGACCTGCATACTGGGAGTGTTTACTAAGGTCGTTCTGACTATATTTAGGACTGAACCAGAATTTAGATGTGATAGTTTCATAACTGTTGTAAGTACAAGAAATGTCCACTGATGAGCCTTTGACGGCACAGATGCTTCTGTCAGTGTAAGTCACTCTGTTGCATGAATCACCATGGACACCTGAAAATGACATATTTTTGATTATTATTATTAAAACTATTCTCCTTACTGCAGTAATTCACAGCTGGTTGTATTCCTGTGGACAGGGTCACTAATGTGAAAAGATAGTTAGAACTCATGGTACAGAACGTCAGCTCAAATGTTCAAAACTTTGTCACATTATTGTGGAGTGAACTCACACACTGATGGAGAAGGAAAATCCTCACGTCCTTTAAGGACGCATGAATAGCTGTCTGCAGGATAAAAGTAGTCTGAATAAGAAGATGCTTCCTTAATTTTCTGTCCATTCTTGTACCAGATGTAGGAGGTTTGATCAGATAGACGACAGCTGCTGAGACACTTAAGCTCTGACCATGTACATGTGGAAAACATGCATGATTCTGAGTTGCTCATCTGCACCCGGAAACCTGTATCTGCAAAGAAACAACATTATAATTTTAGATTAAACTGTCACTTTACACACATGGTAACAGGCACACCATGATTCACAGTAGGGTTTACTAAATGTTGAGCATTTGGAGCTAACAGACATTTTCCAACAGAAGTGTTACCTGTGACAGACAAAGTGACTCCAGGTGAACCAGAAAATCTTCCACCTGGTTGGTTTGTTATGATCCTGAACTTGTACTCAGCTGAGTCGCTCTCTCTCAGGTCTGTGATTCTCAGAGTGCAGATGTTGTTAGAACAGCTGTATCGCAAACGACCTGCATACTTTGAGACTGTTCTCAGATCGACAGGGTCATTTCCTTTCGTTTGAATATGCCAGAATGTTTCCTCAACTGTGGTATAACGGCCATCTATTCTGGATGGGTATGTGTAGGTGCATCTTATTTCCACTGTTGATCCTTTTAAGGCACAGATCTGAGTAGAGGTGTAAGTCACTCCCCAGCCATTCTGACCCTGTATCACTGTAACACAGAGCACATCAGAAACTACAGTCAGACTCATCAACATCAGGAGACAGACTTTCATTTGTGGTGGACGTGCTTCAGTGTGTGAAGCTACATGCCCCCTTACTTTGGCCCACTTTACGTCAGTTTGAGATAAAGATAATCTCATAGTACCCACTTATTATTTCTTCTCTTTTGGAAACTTTCTAATGTTTGTTTTAAAAGTGGATATCCTAATATACTGTAAAACAAGTTGCATCTGGTTTATTCCAAAGTGAACAAAGCTATGAGAATATACTGTATGATGCAAAGGAACAGTCAAATATGTGCACATGATCTCTGCAGTTAATCTCAAAGTGCACTGAGGCAGGACATCACACAGAGGCTGCAGTGAAAGAACAGCAGCAATGTACTGAAAGTGAATAGTATGAAAAAGCTGAAGATTAAATATTAGAAGGGTGGAGCTCGGCTTCTTTCCTTCCTGTGGTCAGGCTGCTGCAGAGTGTGGATGATACTGTATGGTGTGACATAAAACGTTACAGACTTATTCTAGTGACAGAAAAAAAGACAGCAAAATAAATTTTGGCTGATTCCCAAGTCTGTTTTAAACATGGAAGTTGAAATTATAAATACTTCAGGTATGAGGTAAAAGTAAACTGTAGCAGATATTTTTTAAACATCTGACTGCTTATCAATTTTAAACATTAAATATTATTTGTAATCAACATTTTATATAATTCAGTTTATGACATTTACATTGGTAAGGTACAAACGCAACGAGATGCTGCTGGTGTAAAAAAAAAAGTCATAGTCTTGTAAAGAGTTCAGTTTAAAGAAAGAATGAAGTGAGTCTCCAGGGTTGCAGGGGTCGCACCACATTGCATCACATCACAACTCAAAAATGATTTTCTGTGCACTAACACAAAATAAAGATGTACAGTACCTTGTACAGAGAGAAGGAAGACAACCAATCCACTCGCTGCTGCTGTTAAACTCATAGCTGCTCCTCACATGTGTTAAATTAGCAGGTAATCACATACCAGAAGTCCTGAATGTCAGTTAGTCACAATAAATATTTATAATGTAAAAGGAAGGATGCTGTCTTTTACATTCTTTGAGGACAGTTTGACTCTCTGTGCTTGGTACAGTGTTTGATAAGTTGTTAAACACTGCCCTGCCTTCCTTCCTCTTTACATTATTAATATGCATCAACAGATGGATGTCAGTAAATATCTGCAAGTTGAAATGATTCGTTTTGTTCTTAGAATGTTTTTTATTCTTTTTGTTGTTTTGCAAATGATGCAGCAGAAACTTCTTGAAATATAGTTTATGGAAATAACAGTGATGTTTTATGAGTGGGTCTATTTTGTGTTTGTCTCGTGCAGGAGAGGACAAACATTAACAGGTCAACATTTGGGTGAAGCTTTATAAATTGCTGCCAGTGGTTTCACTTTCCACTGATCAACAGTTGGTGGTGAAGAAACACATGTGTAAACATGGATGTAAACACTGTAGGATTTAAAATATTCAAAGGATTCTGCCACTGAGGACTACGTTCAAGACCCAATGTTGATTAATGTTCTTCATCACTCTCATTCATGTAAGAAATGTCCACTGGTGAGCCTTTGACTGCACAGATGCCTCTGTTGGTGTTAAATCACTCTGTTGCAGGTTTGTATTTATAGACACCTGAAAGATAAAGGATTTTAAAACAGCTCTGGTAAAACTACATTTTTCACTGCAGTAACAGAACAGGTAGTGCTGCTGTAGATGCTTAATGAGAAATGCATGTTGCTAATACAGAAAGAGGAAGTGTGGTCTCTCGACTGCTCACACACACAATGTATGTATGTGGCACATTAACCAAAAGGCACCACCAGGTGGAGGTAGAGGAACACTGGGCGAGAGGGAAAATCCATTGTCCTTTTACATCACACAAAACTGTCTAAAGACTAATACTCATCTAAAAACATGGATGCCAGATGCACACAACAGAAACAATAGTTACATCCACACCCATTAATAGATACACATAGACCAGAGGTGTGGAATCCAGTCACATGACTTGGACTCAAGTCAGACTGGAGTCAAGGATGACTTTAGACTCGACTTGACAAAATGGGATTTCCCCCCTTCTGGTTTATATGTCCCTACCTCTGCTGAAAAACTTTCATCCCCGGTGGGGACATAATTTATCCCTCCCTCAGATGACCAGTGCTACTTCAGTAATGATGCAACTAATCACAAAACGCACGGTTCGGATCGATTGGTAGCTGCCTCTCTCTGTCTGTAGGTAATCACCAGGCTGGAGTCTTGCTTAATCTCCTGCACACGGCTCTGTCTGATTCGTTACAAGTCGCGAAAAATAGCTTATCAGTACTCATGAGATATTTGCTCCGGTGAACGGCGGAGCTGTGTGTCGAAGGGAAGGCAGCCACTATTACTGAAGCTGCAATAAACTTCACAATCTGATGATCTGTTTCTATGATGACAAGCAGCCCAGGGTCCTTATTAAACCTTTGAACATGCCTGAAAACACAGACCTACAGAGTTTGACTTAATAACGCTAAAACGGATGGCTTTTAAATCTCTCTCCCCTTGCCCAATCACTGCACTTGAGAGTTAAACACATGCATCTTTTCTGCATTTCAGCCGATACAGAGCTGCATTTCACTGCAGCTCTGCATCGTGATGTAACACTCCGTATTTATTAGACCTACTCAAATAATAAACAGGGGGAGAAAACTTTTTAAATTTCACAATATATCAACAGGAGCTCGTGCAGAGCAGAGTGGCTCAGTCAAGAGTGTCACTTTGTGTTGAAAAGTGCTGGGGACAGAAGAGCTCAGATTAGTGTTGTGATGATACATTTGATTCATGAAATGTGATGATGCATGAGAACAACACAAGAAGACTTGTGATTTGTGTGAGGCGCCGGGCAGGTGTGGGGATACTCACGGCTGAGCGCTGCTACACTGGAGTTCATACAAGAGGGTCGCCTCACTAATACCTTATGGTAGTGGGGGGGGACTCTGACGGTCCCTGAATGGAGTTCTGTATGGGGCTCCTGTAGGGGACTCCATAGTTATGCTAGAAGACTTACCTGGATACCTGGAAAGGTGTGATCGGGAGTAACGGCCCCCCTGATCTGAACCTGAGTGGGTGTTTGTTGTTAGACTTCCGTGCTAATCATGGATTGTCTAATGAACACCATGTTCGAGCATAAGGATGCTCATAAGTGTACGAGGTACCGGAACACCCTAGGCTGAAGATCAATGATTGATTTTGTAATAAGTTCATCTGATTTAAGGCCGCATGTTTTGGACACTCGGGTGAGGAGAGGGGCGGAGCTGTCAACTGATCACCATCTGGTTGTGAGTTGGGTCAGGGAGTGGGGGAAGACACTGGACAGACCCGGTAAGCCCAATCAGGTAGTGCAGGTGAACTGGGAACATCTGGAGGAGGCCCCTGCCCATGAGATATTCAAATCAAACCTCCGGCAGAGCTTTTCTGCCATCCCTGTGGAGGTTGGGGATATTGAGCATGAGTGGGCAATATTCAAAGCTTCTATTGCTGAAGCCTTAGCAGGAAGGTGTGGTCTCAAGGTCTTAGGTGCCTCAAGGGCCGGTAACCCTCAAACACAGTGGTGGACACCTTGGTGGTCAGGGAAGCCATCCGACTGATGAAGGAGGTCTTCTGGGATTTGTTGTCTTGGAGGACTCCGGAGGCGGTTTTCCAGTTCCCTACAGTTTTTCAGTTTCCCTGGTGGAAGTCACTGAGGTAGTCAAACAACTCCACAGTGGCAAAGCCCCAGGGATTGATGAGATCCGCCCAGATATGCTAAAGGCTTTGGGTGTGGAGGGGCTGTCTTGGATGACACGTCTCTTTAACATTGTGTGTTCAGTGTGTGATCAGTGCCCAAGGAGTGGCAGACTGGGGTGGTGGTTCCCCAGTTCAAAAAGGGGGACCAGAGAGTGTGTGCCAATTACAGGAGTATCACACTTCTCAGCCTCCCCGGTAAAGTCTACTCCAAGGTGCTGGAACGGAGGGTTCGGCCAAACCTCAGATCGAAGAGGAACAAAGGTTTTCGTTCTGGTCGTGGAACAACTGACCAGCTCTTTACTCTCACAAGGATCCTGGAGTTGTTAGGATTGTGGTTTCTGTGTTCATGTCTTTCCTGTTGAAGTCTGCTTTTGGTTTTGTGGTTATCTGTGTAGTCTTGTTTAGTTAGTTCTTAGACCTGTGTGTATTATTCATCTGCTTCTGTAAGTTATTTCATATCTGTCTTGTCTCATATCTTAGTTCCTAGGTTGTGTCTTTAGTTCTTAGTCCTGTGCATTAGTTCATGTCTTTAGTGGTTTCTCCTGGTCTGTGTGCTTCTGTGTTTTGCTGTTGTCTGCTCTGAGTTCTGTTTATGTTGTTGCTTTGGTCTGTGTTCCTTATTATTTAGTTGTGATCTGGATTAGTTTGTTGTTTTCATTCTGATCTGTTACAACTTACTTTGGCATTTTTGTTGTTCAGTGTTATGTCTGTTCACCTCTTGTAACCTGCCTGTCAGCCAGTCTCTCTGCTTTCCCCTTCTCTGCCTCGTTAGATCTGATTCCAGTCACCTGTGTTACTCCCGCCCTGCTCGTTAGTCCTTGTGTATAAATGTTTGGTGTTTCTGTTTAGTCCTTGCTCCGTCATTGTTCCTGTTCCAGTTACTCCCAGTCTGTTGTTCCTGTTGTTCATGTTACCTCTGCCATGTGCACTACGCCTGTTGTCTGCCTCGTTCATCTAGTCACCGTGTTCCTTTGGAGTTTGGATTACCTTTGATGGATTTTTGTTTTGTCTCTTTTGTCATTTCATGGACTCAGCCACTCAATGTAAGTGTGCTCGCTTTTTGTTTAAATAAATCACTTTTTTTGAACTGAACGTCGTCTGCCTTGCGTTCTGCATTTGGGTCCCACAACCTGCCTCACACCACGAACTGTAACTGGAGTGGGCTTGGGAGTATGCCCATCCAGTCTACATGTGCTTTGCAGATCTGGAGAAGGTGTATGATCGTGTCCCCTGGAAGATACTGTGGGATACTGTGCAATACTATTAGGATTATGGGGTGAGGGGGGCCCTTCTCAGGGCTATCCAATCCCTCTACATCCGAAGCGAGAGCTGTGTCTGCGTACTCTGCAGTAAGTCGGACTCTTTTCAGGTGAGGGTTGGCCTTCATCAGGGCTGTGCTTTGTTACCAATCCTGTTTGTGATATTTATGGACAGGATATTGAGGCGTAGTAGTGGTGAGGAGGGGCTGCGGCTTGGTGGGTTTGGGATCTCATCACTTTTGTGGATAATGTGGTCCTGATGGCATCATTGGTCCGTAACTTTCAGCTCTCACTGGATCGGTTCGCAGGAGAGTACGAAGCTGGTGGGATGAGGATTAGCACCTCTAAATCTGTGGCCATGGTTCACAGCAGGAAACCGGTGGAGTGCCAACTCCAGGTAGGGAATGAGTCCTTACCATATCCAAAATAAATCAGTAATATCTTCTCAACCATTAGGCCTAGATGCATAATTCTGGTGTCCTTTGAAATGTAAGAAGCAAAGGAATATAAATCCATTGTATATTAACATATTTATTTTACCGTTACAGACTACATGGAGATTAAATACAGAAAAAATATGATATTTTCATTCTCGCCGGGAAAAAAAAGCTATATTTTAATGCAATAAACCATCAAAACCATCATAAGATAGATTATAATGCACCTGGATATCTTTTAAGTACCTTGGGGTTCTTGTTCACGAGTGAGGGGAGATTGGAGCAGTGGATTGGCTGGAGAATCAAAGCATCGGGGGCAGTTTTGCACTCCCTTTTCTGCACTGTTGTGGTGAAAAGAAAGTTGAGCCGTAAGACAAAGCTCTCGATCTACCGGTCAATTTTCGTTCATACCCTCACCTATGGTCATGAAGGGTGGGTCATGACCGAAAGAACGAGACCATGGATACAACCAGCCGAAATGGGACGGAGTAGCGTAACTGGAGGCCCTGGGCCGGACACGAGGAGCTGGAGTCTGTCTGACCACCGACTGGACAGCTGGGCTGGGGACCATGGGCCGGACATGTGGAGTTGGAGTCGATCGGACCATCGGCGGAGCCGGTGCCAGTCTGTCCACAGACAGGGAATCAGGATTCGGGTGGACCACCAACAGAGCTGGTGCCGGTCGATCCACCGACGGAGCACGAGGATCAGGAGGATTCGGCTGGGCCGAAAGACCCAGCACTAGGTGGAGAGATTTTACTTGCCTGGGAATGCCTCAGGATCCCCCAGTCAGAGCTGGTTAATGTGGCTCGGGAAAGAGAAAGTTCGGGGTCCCCTGCTGGAGCTGCTGCCCCTGCGACCCAGTGGTGTAGTCTACGTGATACGCAGGTATACGCTGTATACCCACTAGGAATAGTCAAAGATTTCCGTATACCCATACGTAACAACATCGTTTTGTGACAGAACTTTTACACGTTCATTCATAAGTTCACCTTGTCTGTGTTGCGAGGTTCTGAACTGACGTTTGCTGCTTCAGTGGTCCGGGACCGGGATCTGACGTCAGCTACCAAACAACAACACCGCTGCGTGGCGGTCACTCGGCGCAAGTTTGAAATTAATGTGAATCACTGAAGGAGATGTGAAACGCGACTAAACGCAAACTACACTCTGTCAGTGTTTCGGTAAGCCTGCAGCTAAAGCTGCTGCCGCTCCAGGTGACCCTGCAGCTGCTGCAGATTAAAGTTACTAAAATGCAGAAAATGTCCTATGTTATCATTAACGCTATCATTAACGGAACTGTAAAAGCATTGTTGGTCTACTGAATTGAATCTAAAACTAGTTAACTAACGTTAATGTGGTGGATCAGTGATATAGTGTGTGTGTGTGTGTACAGTAGCAGAATTTGTTTTTTTTAATTTAAGCTGATACAGTACATGAGGAGGATGTGGACCCCTTTTGGTGTCTTCAGTGCTAATATTCTGTTTTGGTGATAGGCCTATGTTTATTGTTATTACTGCTACTGAAAAGCCTCAGCTTTCCATTCTTGTTAAAAATAGTTGCAACTTGCACTGTGAAATGTGCATTGAACCAGCATAAAACCAGATTCATGTAACATCTAAGGCTAAATGTAGTTCTTAACTTGCTGGGTTAGATGGTGATTAACACTAAACATTAGAAATTTCCACCATAAATTGGTGCAGAAAATGTCTCCAGAATGCAGGAAATTAAATGTTTAATGCTCAAAATCTTCTGGGGGAGGACCACCAGACCCCCCATTGTGTATTTATCAATGAATATTCCTTTAAATACTATTAAAATAGCTTTTAGTCTTGATCTTGTGACCCCACTATTTTGGATTGCCATGTCTGATATGCCAAGTGTCACAACTAATATGACTCTGAATCTGACAATAACTAATCTAAGCCCTAAAATGTCCCCACCAGCTTTCAACATAAAGTGATGCCCTTTCCCACCTCTAACTGTCATTGACTGTTAAAGTCTTTGCTTTGTTGATAAGAGGTCCAACAGAATGCTCTCTATTACATGTACATAAATAGAGAGCATACTGTAAGTATTAGTGAGTGTTGTGGTGCTCATGGGACGTCGCTCTGGGACAGGGGAGTATGAGGCTGGGATCAAAAAATCACAGTATACTCACTAGAAAAATCTAGACTACACCACTGCAGCGACCCGCTCCCGGATAAGCAGATGAAGATGGGGTGAACCTTGAATACCCTTTCTGTTTAAATGAGCTCTAAAAAATAAAATTCCCTTGCCTTTTTAATCCAGTCTTATGTAGATGTTCCATCAGTCCCTTCATTTTGTTACAGCTTTCTTGATTCAGTGCGTAGATTGAAATTGAAAGTTTCTCCAGCTACTCTCAGGTCCCTGAACACTTTCCTCCTTGGACGAGAGAACTTTTTGCAATGGACTAGTACAAGCTTAGATGTTTCCTTATCTCCACATTAGCAACAATATAGGACTGGAAAAGCAGTATAATAGGTGTCCTTTAATTTACTAACACAAGATACATTTCGGCACGAGAAAAACAAATCCATGAGTAAAAGAGTAACGTTATTTCCTGTTGCTGCAATCCGACGGTGGAGACTGTGGGCAGGGTGCAAACTATTAAGGAGCTCGGCTCCCCTGATGTATCATGCTTAGACTTCTGTGGGCTTTGTGTGTTTGTGCTTTAATGAATTACTTTCATTATCAGAGAGGCTGCTATCAGTTCAGATGACTAATCTTGTCTGAGTGTCGAGGGATTCAAATAATTAATGATGTTATGCTGCTGTACCACGTGCATAAATGCACACAGTGTCTTTTTTTAATGGGGATACAATTCATCCAAATAGTTTAACAGACAAGTTTTCCTTCTCTAATAATGTTGCTGATCACAGTAAAAATGTAGAGATATTGTGTTGCTGAACTCTACTAATATTCAAGAAAAATAAGTCAAGAGAGCATTTCACATTTTATTTTTGTTCTTTACTGATAATAACAAACTTCTTTCTGAACTGATAAACACAAAGACAGTTAAAGCTAAAATCCAAAACTTTCTGCACACTGTCGCCCTCTGCAGCAGGGAGAGGAAACCAAAAATATGATGTTGTGGAGGCGGGCTGTTTATTTCAATCAGCCGCTGCACCACAAATCATACATCTAGCAAAGTGTGATAGAGCTGAGCTTCTGTTTGATTTCAGTGTTTAAACATAGACTGTACATGCTGTGAAATACTTAGCTTCCAGTTTGACGTGTCTGTTTTGAACAGACTTTATCATCTTTTCCAGCCAGGACAGGTGTGATATAAAAGGGCATTCAGTATTTCTTAAAACAATTCATTACATTAAAATTTTGAATATAATTTTGTATCCTGAGAAAAATTCTTAGCTTAATGTAATGTACCTGCAGTGGTAAATATAAAGCTCACATTCTATTTTCTGCTACCTGCTGCTGCTAATGAAAACTAAAACTGAAAATGTTTGGATTTGAAGGTGATTGTATCCTCATCCTCCACTGGACCACTTCAATGTTGTACTTCTCTCTGTTTCCATCCAGGTGAGTCCCTCTGGTTTGACAGTATCAGAAGAAAGTCACATAAAGTTTTGGTGCACGGCTGAGGTGTTGATAAAATCAGGACCAGACTCTAACTGATGGGGAGAGAAAAAAATATGGGTGTCAAAGGCCTCATAAATGGAACTAGAACAGTTACATTTTTATATAAAAAGGAATGTATAAGCCAACAAATTATAACCCTTTGGTAGAGGACGTTCTGTCACTGCGGCCCAACCATTTTCTCACCTCTATAGTCTCTATGGGTTCATTTGGTTCAGCGGTGGAGCTCAGAGTTTTCTTCTTTCTGAATTGAATCCAAAAACTAAAATAAAAAAGTTTGATGAATAACTCCAAAACTATGAAAATAAAGTATTCAAAGTAAAAGATCAGTGATGGAACTGATTCATTCTTATAGTTTCACCTCATCCACAGACAAACCAGAAGAAGAGGAATCAGCATCACAACCACCAGAGTCAACCTGATGATAATTATTAGCCTTGATTTCTCTAGAAATGGAGACAGACAGTTATTAGATAAACTGTGCATTAGTTCGCCAGGTAATGCTCTTCTGTTAAACAGCCACGTAGAACTTACCTGCAAGAACAATCAGATGTAAGGTGGAGTTATGACGTCCTCTTCTGTTCTGGGCTTCACAGTAATAATTCCCACTGTGTTCAGCTCTGAAGTCAGTGATGGTGAAGTTCTGTCCTGATGCTTTTGGTGAGTCTTCATTCTCCTTGTACCAGGTATAATTAGCTGCTGGGTTAGCATCACTGCTGCAGGTCAGAGTCACTGAACTGCCCTCCACTATCTCAGCAGAGGGACTCACTGACACAGAGGGAAGCTTTGGAGCATCTGGGAGAGAATGTAAATAGAAATAAAACAGGTTTTAGACAAACAAGGTTGTTGTTCTGAGAGCCACCTACTGAGAGGGGCACCAAAGAGATACAATTATAAAATGGCTAGTCAGAATTTATCTATATTTCACATATCTAAACCACTTGCGTTACACTTTATTTTAAAGCACTTTTTATTTGTGAAAGGTGCTACATAACTAAACTTACAAACATTACATTACAAATGAGAACACAATATTAATCCAAAAAACAGGCCAACCAGAGGTTCAGAGTGTCAAGTTTATCTAAATATAATACTTTGAGTCATTGGTCCTGCAGTCAGTCCTCCCCTCCACACTGGTCCTGCAGCGACCCTGTTTTGTTTTGAACATCGGGTGGTGATGGGGCAGTTGATAAGACACATGCTATTGGTGTGGCCAGGTTCTCTCCACTGTGAGACACCATTGTGTTCCTGAGCAAGACACTTAACCCCTAGTTGCTCCAGATGT
The DNA here is from genome assembly GCA_024633595.2 of Lepomis macrochirus. NCBI lineage: Eukaryota > Metazoa > Chordata > Actinopteri > Centrarchiformes > Centrarchidae > Lepomis > Lepomis macrochirus. The sequence continues at coordinate 37,018,154 of JALXJV020000003.1, read as the reverse complement.
GTGCGACCTCTGACATCTGTAGCAATTGTAAGTCACTTTGGATAAAAGCGTCAACTAAATGAATACATGTAAATCTAAACAGATCAAATGTTCATAATAGCCACAATAAGCTTGAAGTGAAGCCAAAAGTTTAAACTCACTGACACAGAGGGAAGCTTTGGAGCATCTGGAGGACAAAAGAGAGACAACTTATCAATCTGCCTGTGTTAAAGCAAGGACTGCCACTAGCTAGGAGGAGCAATAAAATTAATTTGATTCATTATTCTGATGTCTCAGTGGTTATTTTGTTATCCACTTGCTTTAGAAATCTTAGCCTTAACAGTAAGGTTGTTGTCTCCTCTACAAAGCTAGCTAGCAGGCTACAGCCACTAATAGACCTGTACTTTAAACTTGGCCACAGGTGTCCTCTTCATGACCATTTTCTGTAAAGAAACGTGGTGGCCTCCCACATGAATCACAAATTATTCATTTAAATTCAACTCAAAAGAGGATGAGACGTACTGATGATCAATGTTACTGAGGCTTTCTCCAGCTGCTGTTTCTGTGTCCCTCCTGCTAATAATGTCTTCAGCCTCTCTTCTACATTGACAACACTGCTCAGGACTGAACTGCCCTCAATGATTTTACCAGGCTCACTGACACAGAGGAGGTCTTTGGGGAGATGTGTTAGGATTGTTCTAGGTTAAGGGTGTGTTACTACAGTTGCATTTGGTATTTACATTATAAACTGTGAACAGCTGTGTGCAGCAGCATTTTAGACTTTGAAGGTGGTCTGAAAAATGGATGTGTGACGGTTTTAATCACAAAACTGCATAAAACTCCTAAAATCTCCCGGAGCTCCTCAGTGAATTACAGTTGTTAATGAGAAGAAAGTAGAGAAAAAGGATGAAGGCACAGTCAGTAAAATCTTCTTCTGCAAAGACTGCAAAGATTTAATAAGGTGTTTCACTCACATTTCACATTAATGATGTATTTAGATGATGTCCTCCTCCCCAGCTTGTTCTCAGCTGCACAGTAATACTCTCCAGAGTCAGAGGACTGGATGGAACTGAAGACAAGCTGTGGTTCTTTACTGAGCAGTGTTTGGTTCTCCTTGTACCAGGTATAATTAGCTGCTGGGTTAGCATCACTGCTGCAGGTCAGAGTCACTGAACTGCCCTCCTCTATCTCAGCAGAGGGACTCACTGACACAGAGGGAAGCTTTGGAGCATCTGGAGAAGAGATATGACAATGAATTACTTAAAGATTACATTATGTTATCATTGATGATTGACAATTTTAATTAAAATCTCTCTTTGTTTCTTTTTGATTCTCTCTAGTATTTGTCACAGCAGCGGTCCAGAGTGCTGATCCTGGAGCTGTCCAGGTTTGACTCCTGCAGGTGGAAACTGACAGCCAATAACACGTCTTTAATCATTTGTCTCCTCTGTGGTTGTAGCAGCACTTGTGTTTTTTCAGATTTAGCACTACTAACATAAAGACCTTTATGAAAGTCTGTCTGTCGATTCTGTTGGGAATAAATATTCAGAAACTCGTAAATTAAAGTATAACTATGAAAAATTCAAAGTTACAGACTAACAATTTCTGTTCTGTCACAGTCGAAAACTCTTCAGTTAACCTAACTGAGAGCTATTGGCCATGACATCATCAAAAGAAGAATACTTTTGTTTTTAATCTGTTTTTTAAAGTTTTTTGTGGAAACTTGTCTAATTATGATCACCTATGACAGAAATACATACAATACAATAATCAATATTGGAAAGTAAGTGCGGGTACTGGGCTGAGTTCAGCGGATCTGGAAACGATAACTAGCAACTGCATCTCACGACAAAACAAGTGGACAAGCCAAATGGCAACACGGGAGAAAGAAGAGAGGAAAGCGAGTGAGAGAAGGTTGAAACTAAATAAGTTTGGATCAAAGGGTTTCTCACTCCGGTGTTGGAGAGATGGAGGAAGTAAGACTAAGGCTCGCTCAGCAACGGGAAAGCAGAGACTGCTGTGCCGCTCATCTTCACGGAGACCTGGCTGCACAGCTTCACCTTACCTGAGTAAGCTGTCACTCTTGACGGGACGAGTTTATTCCACACAGACTGGGCACGACAGTCCGGTAAGATGAAGGAAGAATGTGTATCTACATAAATAATGCTTGGTGCTCAAACGCAGCTGAAGTGGATGGACAATGTTTACCAGATGTGGAATTTTTAATGTTGATGTTGGCCATACTGTCTGCCCAGAGAATTCTCCAGTGTTTTTGTTGTTGTTCCCTCAGATGCAAGTTCAAAATATGCACTACAGGAACTGTATGAGGTCTTCAGCATTCACATGACAAAACAACCTGATGGTGTTTTTATTGTTGCTGGTGATTTTAATCAAATACATCTCAGAATTACCTAAATTCCACCAGCATGTCCACATCCCCACCAGAGGAACAAACACATTGGACCACGTCTACACCAATATTCCTGGCTGCTACAAAGCCTTCCCCCATCCCCATTTTGGTTTATCAGACCATATTTCTCTGCTTCTTCATTTCACTTCATGGATTAAAATAAATAAAACAGTCAAACTGTGGACAGATGAGGCTACAGCACCTCTACAGGACTGTTTTGGGAGCACAGATTGGAGCGTGGTCTGAGAGGCCGCCACCCAGGGGAACCGCATCAAGCTTGAGGAATATACACCATCAGTGACTTTACATCAGCAAACGTGTTGATGATGTGGTGATCACTAAATGATAAAATCCTTCCCCAATCAGAAGGCCTGGGAGAGGTGAGGGCTCTATCCAGAGCCAAAAAAGTTGCCTTTTGGTCGGATGATAACGAAGCTTACAGAACTGTCAGAGCGAAACTGAAAGCTGGTATCAAGGAGGCGAAGTGGAAACATCAGCAGAGACTGGAAAGAGACCTCAACACCCAACAACACCAAAGATACTGTACAGTATGTGGCAGGCCATCAGAAACATCACAGGCTACAAAAGCAGGAGCTCCCCCATCATGTGTGAGGCCTCAATACCAGATGAACTTAACACATCTCCTCAACAAAGAGCCAGCTGTAAAGTCTACTCCACACCCAGAGGACTGGCCACTGTCAGTATCCACAGCAGATGTGAGGACAGAATTGAGAGTCAATATGAAGTTTTGAACTAGATTTGGGAACTAAGACCACGCCTTGAACTCATCCAATTTACGCAAACCAAGTACTTAAGCACACTTTTTTCCTCTCCCTTGACTCATCTTTCTCATGAGCCGTGACAATTGAAATTAGGGATCGACCAATATGTTTTTTTCCCTGTCCAATCCCGATGACGATTATTAGTAACTAATTAGACCAATGACCGATATTTGGAACCGATAAACATTTGCTTTAAAAATCTTAATCTTGGTGTCAAAATTTAGATTAACACAAACTCCACAGCACTACTATTCCAGCGCTTCTTCCGGGGCACCGCCAACGACTCAACGGCAGTGCAATCAAACCCCCTATCAGCCATCAGACAGGTCGTATAAAACCCAGTTGCACCCCAACCTCTTTCTCATACTATCAATTCAATTCAATTCAATTCAATTTGCTTTATTGGCATGACTGTAGAACAATATTGCCAAAGCATCATACATATAACATAACAATCATCCCAATACAATAATACAATCCAATACTATCCCTACTAAGTGTCACTATCAACCCGAGCACATGCATCACTACCTTACTTCAGTGATTAATCCATCCTCACATAACCCGCTTATTCCCAAGGAACTGCAAACTGCTCTAAGCAGCCACTTCCTTCCAGATTCAAAGAACTAACAGCAGAATTTGCTTTCTCCTTTTCTATGTACAGCAACACTATATGTTCAGTCTTCCCTGACTGCAGGTCAGAGCTGGACAATTACCTGTCCCTGATCTTAGAGCTAGCCATGCCATTCAGTGGCAGCGGTACAACTTCCTGTTTTCGTCCCAAACTGCCAGACGTGTGCAGCAATTTAACCAGTGGACATACTGGGGCAGCCTAGACCTGAGCTTTATTGCCAAGTCTTTGCAGCACAACTTTCCTCCAATTGCAACCACACGCCATCAAATCCAACATCAGCATGCACCCTCACAATCTCTCTGCATCACAGCCCAGCCCCACACTTCCAAAAAGCCAACTGTTTCCCGCAGACAGCCTCTCATAGCTCCCCCACAGTCAATTACACCCGAACCAGCCTGCACGCGGCCTACCACCCATGGCTCACTCTCACAAGGCACTGACAAGAAAGGAAGACCAGTCCTCTTCAAGGCAGGGAGGTTGGTTTGCAAGAAATTTAATGATTTAGGCTGCTCCGTTCCAAGCTGCGGATTCCTCCATACATGATCTTTCTGTGGCGGAGCCCAAGGCAGAACAGCCTGCCAACCCAGCACAGCATTTGTGAGTATCTCAACACCCCCCATTCAATCCATGCACTAGCCAAAGCCTTAAAGAACCACCCAGACCGTCAGTTGGTCTTTACCTCATACACGGCTTCACACATGGCTTTCACCCAGGCAGCCATACCACTTCGTCCTATACAGGCCACAACTTGCAGTCAGCCATCACCGACCTGAACCTTCATAATAGGTCCATTTTCCAGCCCACCGTTCAAACATTCAGAATAAGTCCCATTGACATGGCCAGTGGGAAGTATTCCGGTAAAAAGCGACTAATCATCGACTACTCTGGAGTTCGTCTAACCTTTGGGTGTAAGAGCCCATTCTATCAGCTTCAGCGGCTACTACAGCGGTAGTTTGTTCGCAGCAGACCGGCCGCCTGAATTTTCAGCCCTTTCTCCTTCCTTGACCATCTAAGAAATGTACCCAGTCATTATCACAGTCATTCTTTGGGGGTCTCAATGATCCATGAAAAATATCGCAATATACTCAGAAATGGTGCATTGGTAGACATAACAACTAACAGAGGACAGTCCCATTGTCCAGACATAATGCAATTCATGCAGAGGCTCAACTTGGTTCAGCACAGCACCAATTCATCATCTGAGCCTCCCATATCCAAGGCCAGAAAAAGAACATCGCTGACTCTCTCTCTCGTTTTGCTTTCCAAAAATTCAAGCAACTAGGTGCCAGCTTCCGATTCCTTTACAACTCTGGTCCCGCCATTTTCAGGGACCACCTTCTAACACCACAGCTAGAACTTCTGGAAACAATTTCCCGAGACACCACCCTCAACAGCATCACTTCTCAGACGCTTTCTTCTTACCTGACCGGATGGAATTGCTTCAAACCTTTCTATGCTTCCCACGGCGTCCCATTCCTTTCTCTTAACGTCATCACCTTCTCAAGCTTTATCGCTTTGACCACCGTGCCCAGCCATATCCCACTCACACATCAGCACGTTAACCAAAGGCCTTCGCAAGGCTGAACCACGCAAATCCGACTCCTCCCCTGCACCGCTCATCTGTCTTCCCCTCAACCCTTAATCCATCACACCTCGACCCCTACCCCTCATCCCTCGATCTTCCCCATCCCTGCATCCCTAAGCTCACCCTCCAGTCACTCTTTCCATTCTTCCCATACAATCAGCCAGGTCTTTCTTTATTTCCACATTCATCCATTCTTTCCACATAATCAATCTCGGCTCCATCATAAACAATAAACGAGTTTAAATCTTCGCAGGCGTGGTCTTTCATAGTGAAATGAGTAGCTATTATCAGCTGGACCTGATAATATTTCTGGCTGTGTACTAAAAAACCTGTGCCAATCAGCTAGTTCATGTTATTACTGACATTTTCAACATCTGACTGTCTCAGGACAGGGTTCCCACCTGCCTCAAGACAGCCACCATCGTTCCTGTATCTAAAAAAGTCTGCAGTGTCTAGTCTGAATGAGTAGAGCCCCAGCCAGCCTCATCAGTTTGCTTTCAGAACCAACAGATCCACAGAGGTTGCCATCTCCACTACCCTCACACACCTTGACAAAAACTACACCTACATCAGAATGCTGTTTGTGGATTTCAGCTCAGCATTCAACACAATCTTCCCTATGAAGCTAATCAGCAAACTCAGCACTCTGGGTTTAAATACAACACTATGCAAGTGGATATTGGATTTTCTCACATACAGACCCCAGTCAGTACAGATTGGGGAACTCACCTTTTCCACTCTAGTGCTCAGCACCAGAGCCCCCCCGGGCTGTGTGCTCAACCCCCTCCTGTTCACGCTGTACCCCCACGACTGCATGGATGAAGAGTACTTTGTTATGAAGTTTGCGGATGACAACACCATCATCAGCCGGAATTCAAACAACAATGAGACTTCATAACATCAGAAACTGGCATGGGATGTGCACGGCCCAGGACCGGAGGGCTCTGCAGCAGGTGATTAAAACTGCTCAGAAGATCATTGGTACCCATCTCCGGAAAATCTGTGATATCGGTGAGGTGAGGTGCCCACAGAGCCCAAAGGATATTAAAGGACAGTACCCACCCAGCCACAGTCTGTTCACCCTGCTGCCTTCTGGGAAGAGATATACAAGTTTCTGCTGCCGCACCACCAGACTGCAGAGCAGCTTTTCCCCCAAGCTATCAGACTATTAAACTCTAATTTATCCTCAGCACTGCTCTGTTTACCATTTTTCATAATTGATTCTGTATTAATGTATATTGTCTGCTATGTAGCAGATGGAGTTATAACACAATGTCACTATATAATATATATATATATATATATATATATATATATATATATATATATATATATATATATATATATATATATATATATATATATATCCAAAACATTAATTGTAGGGACAACATATTTTATACTTTAAATATTCCTGAATCACAAACTGGTAGTTGTTTTTACTCTTTAGTAATTACATTACATAGAAAAAGTCTACACACCCCTGTTAAAATGCCAGGTTCTTATGATGTAAAATAATGAGATGAAGATAAATTATGTCAGAACGTTTTTCACCTTTAATGTGACCTATAATGTGAACAATTCAATAGAAAAACAAACTGAAATCTTTGAGGGGTAAAAATAAAAAATAAAAACCTTACAATAACTTGGTTGCATAAGTGTGCACACCCTCTTGCAACTGGGGATGTGGCTGTGTTCAGAATTAACCAATCACATTCAAACTCAGGCTAACTAGAAGTCATTACACACCTGCCATCATTTAAAGTAACTCTGATTAATCACAAATAAAGCTCAGCTGTTCTAGTAGGATTTTCCTTTGCATCTCCGAGCAAAAGCCACGGTCCACAGAGAGCTTTCAATGCATCAGAGAGAGATCCTTGTTGAAAGACATAATTCAGGAGACGGGTAGCATTAGATATACCATGGAACACTGTGACGACAGTCACAGGTGGAGAGAATATGGCACAACTGTGAAAGAACTGGACGTACTTCCAAAATTGATGAAAAGACGAAAAGAAAACTGGTCAGGGAGGCTTCCAAGAGGCCGACAGCAACATTAAAGGAACTGCAGGAATTTCTGGCAAGTACTGGCTGTGTGGTACATGTGACAACTATCTCCTATATTCTTCTTATGAATGGGCTATGGGGTAGGATGGCAAGACGGAGGCCTTTTCTTACATAGAAAAACATCCAAGCACGGCTGAAGTTTTCAAAAACAAACATCCAGTCCCTGAAAAGCATGTGTGAAAATGTTTTATGGTCTGATGAAACCAAGGTAGAACTTTTTGGCCAGAATTCCAAAAGATATGTTTGGCGCAAAAACAACACTGCACATCACCCAAGGAACAGCAGACCCACAGTGAAGCACGGTGGTGGCAGCATCATGCTTTGGGGCTGTTTTTCTTCACCTGGAATTGGCAATTTTGGCACAAAACCTTGTCCATTAGAAAGCTGAAGGTGAAGAGGAAGTTCATCCTTCAGCACTACAACTGCCCAAAGCACACATCCAAATCCACCAAAGCCTGGCTTCACCAGAAGAAGATTAATGTTTTGGAACGGCCCAGCCAGAGCTCAGACCTGAATCCAATTGAACATCTGTGGGGTAATCTGAAGAGGGCTGTGCACAGGCGACGTCCTTGCAATCTGACAGATTTGGAGCACTTTGAAGAAGAGTGGGCAAATGTTGCCACGTCAAGATGTGCCATGCTAATAGACTCCTACCCAAAAAGACTGACTCCTGTAATAAAATCAAAAGGTGCTTCAACGAAGTATTAGTCTAAGGGTGTGCACACTTATGTAACCAGGTTATTTGAGGGTTTGTATTTTTAATTTTCCCCCCTCAAAAATTTAAATTTGTTTTTCATTTGAATTGTTCACATTATAGGTCACATTAAAGGTGGAGTTCTGACATGATTTACCTTTGTCATTTCTCATTATTTTACATCATAAGAACCTGGCATTTTAACAGGGGTGTGTAGACTTTTTCTATCCACTGTAACTGCTGCTGTGTCTACATTAAGATCTATGAGACTCCAATACCGTTATGTGTGAAATTTTAATTTCTATTGTAATGTCAGTGTGTATGCATGTTTTTTTCCCCTGACACAGTGGAGTAAACTTACACACTGAAGGAGAGCGGAAGGCCTCATGTCCTTTTACAGCACAGGAGATGATGTCTGCAGGATAAAACTGATCTTTATAAGAAGATGTCTGCACTCTTTCCATTTTCTGTCCATTCTTGAACCAGACAAAGGAAGGACGACAGCTGCTGTGACAAAGCAGCTCTGCCTCAGTATAATTCCTGTAGACTGTTGATCTGATCACCTGCACCTGGAGATCTGTGAAAAAAACAACAACACAGGAATATTTGGTCTTTATGCGGAACTATAAAAAACAGAACTTTATGACAAATATGTAATCAATTAATCACGTAGACATTTATTTCTCATCAAGATCACTATTTGACACATTTACTTGTCATCAAATTGTCTAAATGTTTTGTTACAGTTTGTGTTCATCAGTACCTGTGACAGTCAGAGTTGTACCAGGTAAACTGCTCCTCCATTCAAAGCTTCCTGCTGTGAATTTGAAGTGATACTCAACTGAGTCGCTCTCTCTCAGGTCAGTGATTCTCAGAGTGGAGCGTCCTCTCTCTGTTTCAAGGACCTGAACACGACCTGCATACTGGGAGTCTTTACTAAGGTCCTCAGGCTGTGAGGGATTCGGCCACTGAAGATTACGTTCAGGACTGAACCAGAATTTAGATGTGATAGTTTCATAACTGTTGTAAGTACAAGAAATGTTCACTGATGAGCCTTTGACGGCACAGATGCTTCTGTCAGTGTAAGTCACTCTGTTGGAGTCTTGACCACGGAAACCTGAAAATAAAACAAATTGGACCATCTGTAAACCAGAGCTGGTGAGGAGTCAAAATGAGGGTCTCCTTATTAAAAATGAATGTAGCTATACGGCTCCTCAAGAAGGTGTTATGTTAGTGGAAGAAGGTGGAGTCAACTCACGAACTGTAGGAGAGGGGTGACGCTCCATTCCTTTCACAGCACAGGAATAACTGTCTGCAGAATAAAAGTTGCCTGAATAAGAAAAAGAAGTTTGTATCTGAATTTTCTGTCCATTCTTGAACCAGACGTAGGAAAGGTGATCAGGTAGAAGACAGCTGCTGTGACAAAGCAGCTCTGCCTCAGTATAATTCTGGTAGACTGTTGATCTGATCACCTGCACCTGCAGATCTGTGAAGAAGGAACAGAAACATTTGGTCTTTATGTGGAACTGAATCACACACAGAGATATAAACAATAGAACATCATGACAATCATGTAATCATTTAATCCCACCTACAGTTCTTTCCCATTAGGATCACTATTTCACACATTCACTTGTCATCAGGTAGGTTAAATGTTTTGTTACAGTTTGTGTTCATCAGTACCTGTGACAGTCAGAGTTGTACCAGGTAAACTGCTCCTCCATTCAAAGCTATCCGTGTTGTGAATTTGAAGTGATACTCAGCTGAGTCGCTCTCTCTCAGGTCAGTGATTCTCAGAGTGGAGCGTCCTCCCTCTGTTTCAAGGACCTGAACACGACCTGCATACTGGGAGTCTTTACTAAGGTCCTCAGGCTGTGAGGGATTCTGCCACTGAAGACTTCGTTCAGGACTGAACCAGAATTTAGATGTGATAGTTTCATAACTGTTGTAAGTACTAGAAATGTTCACTGATGAGCCTTTGACGGCACAGATGCTTCTGTCAGTGTAAGTCACTCTGTTACATGAATCACCATGGACACCTGAAAATTAAATATTTTATTATTATTATTATTATTATTAATATTAAAACTGTTGTCTTTACTGCAGTAATTCACAGATTTATATATTGTGTATATAAATCATGTGACCCTATCCACATGTATTCCTGTGGATAGGGTCACTCATATTAAAAGATACATGAACTCATGGTACAGAACGTCAGCTCAAATGTTCAAAACTTTGTCACATTATTGTGGAGTGAACTCACACACTGATGGAGAAGGAAAATCCTCACGTCCTTTAAGGGCGCATGAATAGCTGTCTGCAGGATAAAAGTAGTCTGAATAAGAAGATGCTTCCTTAATTTTCTGTCCATTCTTGTACCAGATGTAGGAGGTTTGATCAGATAGACGACAGCTGCTGAGACATTTAAGCTCTGACCATGTACACGTGTAAACCAGGCATGATTCTGAGTTGCTCATCTTCACCCGGAAACCTGTATTTGTAAAGAAACAAAAATATAATTTTAGGTTATAAATTTACACACATTTGGAGCTAACAGACATGGTTTCCAACACAAATGTTACCTGTGACAGACAAAGTGACTCCAGGTGAACCAATAAATCTTCCACCTTCTTGGTTTGTTATGAACCTGAACTTGTACTCAGCTGAGTCGCTCTCTCTCAGGTCTGTGATTCTCAGAGTGCAGATGTTGTTAGAACAATTGTACTGCACACGACCTGCGTATGCTGAATCTGTTTTCAGATCTGTATACACATCTCCATTCTTTTGAATAAACCAGAATGTTTCCTCAACTGTAGTATTAAGGCCATTTATTCTGGATGGGTATGTGTAGGTGCAGTTTATTTCCACTGTTGATCCTTTTAAGGCACAGATCTGAGTAGAGGTGTAAGTCACTCCCCAGCCATTCTGACCCTGTATCACTGTAACACAGAGCACATCAGAGACTACAATCAGACTCAACAACATCAGGAGACAGACTTTCATTTGTAGAGGACGTGCTTCAGTGTGTGAAGCTACATGCCCACTGTCACATTCTGCCTGTCGGCCATGTTTATGTTTAGCCTTCAGTGAGTTATTTTTGGTCAGCTCAGTATCTGTTATTTAGAATATACTTTGTTCAAAGGTTCAGTCCGGTCTGTTGTCCTGTGTCCAGTCTGTTAATGTCATAGTGAGCTCTGCCAGAATTGTTATCCCTTTGGTTATCATCTCTCTGTGTTTACCTGTTCAGTTATCTTAGTCTGTGGTTGAGTTTTGTCAGTGTTGTCCAGTTACCTTGTTGTCCTTAGCCACTCTGTGTCATTAGTCCAGTCTTTGTTTGTGGTTTTGGCCCCTGGTCTTGTGTTCTCTGTTTAGTCTTGCGTATTCCCCTGTACAGTTACTGGTTCTGTTTAGCTCACTTTATACCTGTCTGCCATGTGTTCTGTGTAGCCTTGTGTATTATGTTATTCATCCGCATCTTTAAGTTTACTTAGTATCTGTCTTGTCTCTTAGGTTTCGCTCTGCATCTCAGCCCTGTGTCCTAGTTCTGTGTTTCAGTTCATGTCTTAGTGCTGGTAGTCTTCTCCATCCCTGTCTTGATAGGTAACAGAAAAAGTGTGGTGAATGTGTTAAAAAACAGGAAGCCAGCAAGTTTAGTATTAATTCCTCGTCAGCCGCAGCCTGTTGAAAAAAGTGGGCCAGATAATGTTTTTAACTCACTAAAATTAGCTTTGTTAAACGTTAGGTCTTTGGCAGGAAAAACATTTTTAATCAATGATTTTATAAGAACTCACAATCTTAATTTCATGTTTTTAACTGAAACATGGTTGGACCAAGATAACAGTGCAACCGTCCTTATTGAGTCTACCCCTCCCAACTTCAGTTTTATAAGTGAAGCTAGAGTGCATAAGAGAGGAGGTGGAGTTGCCATTTCGTTTAATGACTCCCTCCAATGCAAAAAGATGTCTTATGGGAATTTTGCTTTTGAATATGTGGCTCTTCAGCTGAATTCCTCTTCTAGAGCTATTTTTCTAAATATCTACAGGCCCCCTAAATACTTTGCATACTTTTTTGATGACTTTGGTGAATTGCTGTCTATAATCTATGTTGACTTTGACGGTGTGGTTATTGTTGGTGATTTTAACATCCATGTTGACAACCCCCAGGACTGAGCGACTAAAGAACTGTTCTGTGTTCTTGATAATTATGGACTGACTCAACATGTGACGGAGCCCACACACAATAAGGGGCACACTTTGGACTTGGTCATCTCCAAGGGTCTGAACTTTTCCAAGGTTGTGGTGACTGATGTTGCTCTCTCTGATCATTCCTGTGTTTTCTTTGAGAGTGCTATCTGTGTGCACACAAATGTTAAAACAGAAGTAATCACAAAACGGCATATCACGGAAAACACTAGTGAAGAATTTATTGAGGCTTTCTCCCCAACACCTGCCCTTCCACAGGTCTCAGTCAATGAGCTTGTGGATAATTTCAGTTCTAAAATTACAAATGTTATTGATGCCATTGCACCAGCCAAGGTGAAGGTGGTCTCTGGTAAGAGAAGATCTCCATGGAGAAATACCACGCTGATTAGAACTCAAAAAAGAGAGTGTCGAAAAGCTGAACGCAGGTGGCGGAAAACAAATCTCCAGGTTCATTATGACATCTATGAAGAGAGACTTCGCATTTATAATTTAGAGCTGAGAAATGCAAGGTGCTCCTTCTTCTCTGACATAATCACCAAAAACACTAATAATGTTTCTGTAATCCTGTGTCTGTAGCCTCTGACCTTCTATCCACCAGGGCCTGCAATGAATTTGCTTCCTTCTCTGCAGACAAAATTCAAACAATTAGACAAGCAATCAGCGGCTCCATATCAGTAACAGGATATGTCCTATCCCTGTGTCCACTTAAAAACAATTCATATAGCATGAGACAATTTGATTCTATTAACCATAAAAAACCTGGAGGACATGATATAACATCTGAAATCCTCCTCATGCTGCCTTGATATTCTGCCAACAGGTTTTTTCAAAAAGGTGTCTAAATGCATGACCTCAGATTTACTACAAATTGTCAACATGTCTCTCCTCTCAGGTTTTTTCCTACATGCCCTGAAAACTGCAGTCATTAAGCCACTCTTAAAAAAGAGCAATCTAGACAGTTCACTAATGAGGAATTATAGGCCCATATCTAATCTCCTATTTTTAAGTAAAATAATTGAAAGGGCTGTTTTTCAACAGCTTAGTGCTTTCTTGGCACTAAATAACTGTTTTGATGTCTTCTAGTCAGGTTTCGACCACACCACAGCACTGAGACGGCTCTAGTTAAGGTCTTCAATGACATCCATTTAAACACTGACAGTGGCAGAATTTCAGTCCTAGTATTATTGGATCTCTTCGACACGGTAGACCACAACATATTACTAGACAGACTTGAAAACTGGGTTGGACTTTCTGGCACAGTACTAAACTGGTTTGAATCCTACTTAAAGGACAGGGACTACTTTGTGTCTATAGGTAACTACACATCTGAGCTGACAAAAATGACATGTGGAGTTCCCCAAGGCTCCATTCTGGGGCCTCTTTTGTTTAACATTTACATGCTTCCACTGGCTCAGATTATGAAAAACAACAAAATATGTTACCATAATTATGCAGATGACACACAGATCTACATAACCATTTCACCAGGAGACTATGATCCCATACAGGCCTGAGTAACTGTATTGAGCAGGTCAACGACTGGATGTGCCAGAATTTTCTCCAATTAAACAAAGATAAGACTGAAGTTATTGTTTTGGGAGCCCAGGAGGAACGATTGAAAGTCAGTGCTCGACTTCAATCTGTAATGTTAAGAACCACGGACCAAGCCAGAAATCTTGGTGTAGTCATGGACTCAGACCTGAATTTGAGGAGCCATATTAAGACAATTACAAAGTCAGCCTACTATCACCTGAATAATATATCAAGGATAAGAGGCCTTATGTCTCAGCAGGACCTGTAAAAGCTTATCCATGCATTTATCTTCAGTCGACTTGACTACTGTAACAGTGTCCTTACAGGGCTCCCTAAGAAATCCATCAGACAGCTTCAGCTGATTCAGAACGCTGCTGCTCGAGTCCTCACTAAGACCAAAAAGGTGGATCACATCACCCCAGTTCTGAGGTCTTTACATTGGCTTCCTGTATGTCAAAGAATTGATTTCAAAATCCTGCTGTTAGTTTACAAAGCACTAAATGGTTTAGGGCCAAAACATATTTCTGATCTTCTGCTTCGTTATGAACCAACCAGACCTCTCAGGTCGCCTGGGGCAGGTCTGCTTTCTGTCCCCAGAGTCAAAACTAAACAAGGAGAAGCAGCGCTCAGTTATTATGCTCCGTATATTTGGAACAAACTCCCAGATAACTGCAGGTCTGCTGAAACTGTCAGCTCTTTTAAATCAAGACTGAAGACCTTTCTTTTACCACTGCTTTTAATTAAATATTTAAGATTTTTTCTTTTATTGATAACTTACACTGCACTGTAACTTTTACTGTCCTGTTTTCTTTTCTTTGTTTTTAGCTTTTACCATTGCTTTTAATTAAATACTGTAACTTTTCTTTGTTTTTAGCTTTTACCATTGCTTTTAATTCCATTTAACTCTTTTAACTTTTATTATATTTTATGTTGCTTTCAAACGCTTTTATTGTCTCTTCCCTGTTGCTTTTATGTTTTATGTAAAGCACTTTGAATTGCCTTGTTGTTGAAATGTGCTATATAAATAAACTTGCCTTGCCTTGCCTTGCCTAGTGTTTACTTCTGGTCTGTATAATTGTGTGTTCTGGGTTAACTGTCTCTCTGCCAACCTGCCTCTGTTACCCCCCTGTTGTCTCTGCCTGCCTGCCTCTCTGTTTTCCTGCTGTCTCTCTGCCTGCCTCGTTAATCCTGATCCCGGTCACCTGTGTTGCTCCCTCCCAGCTCGTTAACCCATGTGTGTATATATTCTTGTTTGTTTCCTCAGTCTGTGTCCGGTCATTGTAGTGCTGCTGCTCACACTCTGTCCGCTGCATCTTGTTGAGTGTTCCGCCTTGTGCTCTGGTTTCCCTGTCTGTATTATTCCCTGTTGTTTTGGATCGCCTTTGTGTTGGGATGGATTTACCTGTGTTTGGATCTCTAGCCCTTGTTCTTACACGTAAGCCTGTTTTGTTCAGTTTTGGATTAATAAATCATTTTTGAACTGCAACCTCCTCTCGCCACTGTGTCTTGCATTTGGGCTCCCACCTCCTCCTCACTCACCCACGGAATCGTGGACACCCTCTTACTTTGGCTCTCATGCCGTCCCACTTAAAGTCAGTTTGAGATAAAGATAATCTTCATAGTACCGACTTCTTATATCTTCTCTTTGGAAACTTTCTAATGTTTGTTTTAAAATGGATATACTGTAAAACAGGTTGCATCTAGTTTATTCCAAAGTGAACAAAGCTGTGTACAATACTGTATGATGCAAAGGAACAGTCAAATATGTGCACATGATCTCTGCAGTTAATCTCAAAGTGCACTGAGGCAGGACATCACACAGAGGCTGCAGTGAAAGAACAACAGCAATGTACTGAAAGTGAATAGTATGAAAAAACTGAAGATTAAATATTAGAAGGGTGGAGCTCGGCTTCTTTCCTTCCTGTGGTCAGGCTGCTGCAGTGTGTGGATGATACGGTATGGTGTGATATAAAACATTACAGACTTATTCTAAAATTAAAATTAATTTTGGCCGATTCCCAAGTCTGTTTTAAACATGGAAGTTGAAATTATAACTGTGTTCAGGTATGAGGTAAAGGTAAACTGTAGCAGATATTTTTTAAACATTTGACTTGTTCTCCATTTTAAACATTAAATATTGTTCATAATCAAAATTTTATATAATTTAGTTTATGACATTTGCATTGGTAAGGTATAAACGCAATGAGATGCTGCTGGTTTAAAAAAACTGTCGTAGTCTTGTAAAGACTTCAATTTAAAGAAAGAGTGAAGTGAGTCTCCAGGGTTGCAGGGGTCGCACCACATTGCATCACATCACAAATCAAAAATGATTATTTACTAAAACCCACCTTTCTCTGATTTTCTGAAGTGCGCTAACACAAACTAAAGATGTACAGTACCTTGTGCAGAGAGAAGGAAGACAACCAATCCACTCGCTGCTGTTAAACTCATTGCTGCTCCTCACGTCTGTTAAATCAGCAGGTAGATCACATACGAGAAGTCCTGAATGTCAGTTAGTCACAATAAATATTTCTAATGTAAAAGGAAGGATGCTGTCTTTTACATTCTTTGAGGACAGTTTGACTCTCTGTGCTTGGTACAGTGTTTGATAAGTTGTGATAACACTGCCCTGACTTCCTTCCTCTTTACATTATTAATATGCATCAACAGATGGATGTCAGTAAATATCTGCAAGTTGAAATGAATAAATGATTCGTTTTGTTCTTAAATGTTTTTATTCTTGTTGTTGTTTTGCAAATGATGCAGCAGAAACTTCTTGAAATATAGTTTATGGAAATAAAAGTGATGTTTTATGAGTGGGTCTATTTTGTGTTTGTCTCGAGCAGGAGAGGACAAACATTAACAGGTCAACATTTGGGTGAAACTTTATAAATTGCTGCCAGTGGTTTCACTTTCCACTGATCAACAGTTGGTGGTAAGAAACACGTGTAAACATGGATGTAAACAAGGTAGGATTTAAAATATTCAAAGGATTCTGTCACTGAGGACTACGTTCAAGACCCAATGTTGATTAATGTTCATCATCACTCTCATCCACGCAAGAAATAGCAAGAAATGTCCACTGGTGAGCCTTTGACTGCACAGATGCCTCTGTTGGTGTTAAGTCACTCTGTTGCAGGTTTGTATTTATAGACACCTGAAAGATAAAATGATTTTAAAACGGCTCTGGTGAAACTACATTTTTCACTGCAGTAACAGGACAGATAGTGTTGCTGTAGATGCTTAATGAGAAATGCATGTTGCTAATACAGAAAGAGGAAGTGTGGTCACTCTCGACCGCTCACACACACAATGTATGTATGTATGTGGCAGATTAACTAAAAGGCACCTCCAGGTGGAGGTAGAGGAACACTGGGCGAGAGGGAAAATCCATTGTCCTTTTACATCACACAAAACTGTCTAAAGACTAATACTCATCTGAAAAAAATGGATGCCAGATGCACACAACAGAAACAATAGTCTACATCCACACCCATTATAGTCTACATCAACCACCTCATGCATCTCTGATTCTGCTCTCAGATCCACAGACACATCATGTTTCATTTTTTAAAGCACCTTGCTTTTCAACTGTGTTCAACTGGTTTTAACACACATTTCAGGAAAACTGTATTTCTCTTTTTTAAAAACAAACAAACAAAGCTTTAATTCTTTTCCCAGTTACACAGAGAGCACATCAGAAACAACATTTAACCTGTGAACCATGAGGCAGCTGAACTGAACAGGATAAAAGTGCAGATTCTTAGAAGGATTATATTAGAAAGACGTGTGTGTTCTTTATTTATTCTTTATTTTAACTTCAGAGGGAGTGGGGAAGAAAAACTAGTTTAACCAATAGTAAAACATGGCACACACATACTGAATGGTTTGGTTTGCTCAGGTGGCATAGTAGTATAAATCGTGATACTGTGAACAGAGATATTTCAATTAAGCCCAGGACCTTTGTCATGTGAGCACAAATGTGAGCAATAAAAATATATAGGCTACAGAAAATGAGATTATGGAACAACATGTATAATATAATGGACAGTAGAGGCATCTGTGGCCTCTAAATGGAAGATCAGTGGTTTGATCCCTGGATTCTGCAGTCTGCAAGTGGTAGTATCTACTTGGTTACTCCTTCAGGATAAACATCTTATGGTGCTTTCAGACCAAAAGCCAAGCCGAAGCGTTCGGGCAGTGAGTTTACATATAAAGTCAATTCAAAGATGCGTAGAGCCACGCATTTCCTGTCGGGTGGCATGAAGTAACGCTGAAGGGCGGGCCGACAACGCAAAGCGAAGGGTGGTGATGGCACAATGGGTAAGACTATGCCTTTGGTGTGAGAGACCGGGTTCAATCCCCACTGTGACCCATCTACCAATGTGTCCCTGAGCAAAATACTAGTTGCTCCAGAGGCGTGCGACCTCTGACATGTATAGCAATTGTAAGTCGCTTTGGATAAAAGCGTCAGCTAAATGAATAAATGTAAATGTAAGGCGAAGCGAAGGCAACGCGGAGGAATTCGCGTGAGTTGAATATTTTCAACTCAAGCAAGAAATTCGCATTAAATTAGCTTTTGACTTTAGTTTTTAGGATTACAACGTTGATTTATCTTCCCTCGAGCTTCTCAGCAGCTAGACACATCCGGTCCCAGTTTTATTAGCTTTGTTTGGCACTACTTCATATTTATATAAAAACCGGACAAAACTGGACTTTGCTGGGAGAAAAGAAAGCGAAGAGGTTGAACTACCTGGTGAGTTCAGAAAACATGTATGTAACTTTATTCCAGCTATGATTGTACTTTACTGTGACCAAGTTAGCATAGCATAGCCCTGATCGATCCAAACTCCATTCAGACAACAAACATTTTAGAAGTTGTTGTCCTGCTGTCTTGCTGACAGACCAGACAAAGCATGAATTCAAATGTTTAACAAATCTGCATCATGTTGTGGTTATTTCGGCATCATTTTGATCCGTTTATTGGTATTTAATCACAGCAAAATGTTTACTTTAGTTTTATACACTTGTAGTAATGGCGAATTGTGTTTATTCACGTTATTGCGTTAAAATCACCTTCTCGCGTTGTTTGTGAAGACTTGCAGCGAATGTACTCACGCGAGGAAAGCATCGCAAGGCAAAAATTCGCAGTTGGTCTGAAAGCACCATTAGTCATATTTGGCAAGATAATGAACCCCTAATTGCTCCTCAATGATGTGCCGTCATTTACAGTATACTGTAGAATACTTTCAGCACTTCTAAGGTGATTTTAAAACATGTTTCTGGCTTTGTTTGTTATTAGATTCATTGATAGTTAAAGTCACTCAACTGAAAAGATGTCATTATGTTCTCAGGGTATTTCACAAGAAACTTATAATTTGAATCGGTTTTGTGGTCTGAATGAAAGACAGGCTGTGCTGAGTGTGATGAGTTTGGAGTTTCATACTAAAAGTTTCGAAATTTTACCACATACTTGCGATAATATTACCAACGCAAACCAACAAAAACTGGAACCGGAATTCCAAAGGTCAAAGGTCAGTACTCAGTCAGTGTTTCAAGTTTCTATAATATCATGGACAACTTATTGCAGTTTAGTTACATTGGTGTGTTGTGCTGCTATTCTTCCAGAACTCTAAACTTTTTCAGTTTAATTCAATTCATTCAAATGGTAGTATTCATACTACTTCGGCCCGTCTGACAGAAACAGTTTGGGACTGTATGTTAGAAAGACAAGGAGGTGGGAACTGAATCTCGTGGCACAAAAATGACATGGAAAGGGGTGGTGGTTTTCAAAATGGCTTCTATACATTTATGAATAACCTTTTTGTTTATTTAATGTTGGAATCTTTATATAAGTTATCTCATATTTACTCAGTACATGGAATTACATATATGGAAGTATAAAGCATTTTGTTAATATGAGTTTTTGAGTTTGTTACAGAGAAATGTTCACAGGAAGCCTGCAGTGGATGGGTGTCAGACAGAAGTCACAGAGCAGACATCCGAAGAAGCAGGAACCAAAACAGCTACTGATATGCGGTTGTGATAACAGACATAGTTCCTGGAAAATTCTGTACAGTAACATATGTTAATCTAACGATATCACAGTTCATGTTGCTGCTTTATCCCCTTTGCCCCATATAGCAGCAATGTGCATGTAACTAGGGACCTCCCTGAACATAATAAAAAGAGAGGAAACGCAAGAGATGCCTCAGAGTGGTTGGAGGATGTAACTGAGTACATCTCTGTCCGTTCTCCTTGCGAGTAAAAACAAAAGCTATTAACTCTCTTGTCTTTCTTTCTTGTTTGATATTTTAGGTGTCTAAACCTGACATCACTTTATTGATCAATTCTGAAGTATTATGATTTAATATGGTTGACTAATCAAGTTTGTGTAGTCTAGGCTCTGACTGTTGTTTATGCATATGCATCAAACAGCAGTTCAGAGTATTCGGCCTTCTTGGAGACCCTGAATGAGTTCTGTATTGGGCTCCTGTAGGGGACTCCTTAGTTCTGCTGGAAGACTTCAATGCGCATGTGGGCGATGATGGAGATTCCTTGAAAGGCGTGAATGGGAGTAACGGCCCCCCTGATCTGAACCTGACTGGGTGTTTGTTGTTAGACTTCCGTGCCAGTCATGGATTGTCTATAATGAACACCATGTTCGAGCATAAGGATGCTCATATGTGTATGTGGGACCAGAACACCGTAGGCCAAAGATCGATGATCAATTTTGTAATCGGTTCATCTGATTTGAGGCCGCATGTTTCGGACACTCGGGTGAAGAGAGGGGCGGAGCTGTCAACTGATCACCATCTGGTTGTGAGTTGGGTCAGGGCCACCCCTGACCCAACTCACAACCAGATGGTGATCAGAAGACTCTGGACAGACCTGGTAAGCCCAAACGGGTAGTGAGGGTGAACTGGGAACGTCTGGAGGAGGCCCCTGTCCGTGACATCTTCAACTCAAACCTCCGGCTGAGGTTTTCTGGCATCCCTGTGGAGGTTGGGGACATTGAACACACAAGCTGTGTTGTCAAGGTCTTAGGTGCCTCAAGGGGCATTAACCCTTGAACACCGTGGTGGACACCATGGTGATCAGGGAAGCCGTCTGACTGATGAAGGAGGTCTTCTGGGATTTGTTGTCTTGGAGGACTCCAGAGGTGGCGTCTGGGCACTAACAGGCCCGGAGGGCTGAAGCCTCTGCTGTGGCAGATGCAAAGCAGCGTGTGTGGGAGAAGTTCGCAGAAGACATGGAGAAGGACTTTCGGTCGGCACCAAAGTGCTTCTGGAGAGCTGTGCATCACCTCAGGAGGGGAAAGCGGGGAACCGTCAAAGCTGTGTACAGTAAGGATGGGACCCTGTTGACCTCAGCTGGGGAGGAAATTGAGAGGTGGAAGGAACACTTTGAGGAACTCCGACAGACAAGCTGTCTCTAGTAGAGGCAGAGCTGGTGGCTGATGGGGGTTTTTCGTCAGTTTCCTTGGTGGAAGTCACTGTGGTTGTCAAACAACTGCACAGTGGCCAAGCCCCAGGGATCGATGAGATCTGCCCAGAAATGCTAAAAGCTTTGGGGGTAGAGGGGCTGTCTTGGATGACACATCTCTTTAAAGCGGTGGTATTATGCTTTTTGGCTTTGTCCCTCTCCTTTATTAAGTTATATATTTTTTTGTGCATGTAACAGGTTTGCATAGTGAAAAAGCCCAAAGTCCAGCCCAAAGGGAGTTTCCGTCTCCCTCAGAAAACTCTGCTCAGAACTGCTTGAAAACAGCTCGTTTGTAGTCCAACCCTTCACTTCCTTGACTTGTGACATCACAATGCGAACGCGTCATAAAGCTTGCCAAGCCGCTGGCGGGGTCAGGCACGGCCTCAGTCTGAGCGGAGGCCCTTTGGCTCGACTCGCCTTTGTTTGGGTTTCCATTGTAGAAAAGTTGGACCTGTACCTGCTTCTAGGTACTTTTTTTCGTATCACCTCACCTCCGTCGAGGTTCCAAGCGAGCTGAGGGAAACTAAAATGTAACGTGAAAACACGACATACTGCTGATTAGTCAGAGAATTTTCACTATTCACTGCATCATCATTGCTGCACCAGACAGAGGCCAGCAACAGAAAGTTTATTTTACATTTCGTATTCGTATGAAATTTCATCACTAAATCCAATTCTGAGAAGTTTTGAGGTGAAAAATCAGGTGTGTAGATGTCGAATATTGACAGTTTTACGAGAAGTGATGGATCGAACAAAAGTGTGATGAATATTTTCGGAGTTGAGGAGCTCCGCAAGAAAATATGGTGTTTTTTGAAAATTAAACCTGTTCTGGTACAACCACTAATTAAGATTTTGAACCTGAAAATGAGCATAATGTGTGATCACTGTCGAAGGAGTGGCAGACTGAAGTGGTGGTTCCCCTGCTCAAAAAGGAGGACCAGATTGTGTGCTAATTATAGGGGTATCACACTTCTCAGCCTCCCGGGTAAGGTCTACTCCAAGGTGCTGGAATGGAGGGATCGGCCGATAGTCGAACCTCGGATCGAAGAGGAACAATGCGGTTATCTACCTGGTCGTGGAATAACTGACCAGCTCTTTACTCTGACAGGGATCCTGGAGTGGTCTTGGGAGTATGCCCATCCAGTCTACATGTGCTTTGTAGATCTGGAGAACGTGTATGATCAGGTCCCCTGGTAGATACTGAAGGAGGTGCTACAGGATTATGGGGTGAGGGGGGCCCTTTTCAGGGATATCCAACCCTTGTACATCCAAAGCGAGAGCTGTGTCTGAGTACTGGACTCTTTCCAGGTAAGGGTTGGCCTTCATCAAGGTTGTGCTTTGTCACCAATCCTGTTTGTGATATTTATGGACAGGATATCAAGGCGTAGTTGTAGTGATGAGGGGTTTTTGTGGATGATGTGGTCCTGATGGCATCATCGGTCCATGACCTTCATCTCTCACTGGATCAGTTCGCAGCAGAGTGCGAAGTGGCTGGGATGAGGATTAGCACCTCTAAATCTGTGGCCATGGTTCTCAGCAGGAAACCGGTGGAGTCCCAATTCCAGGTAGGGAATGAGTCCTTACCCCAAGTAAAGGAGTTCAAGTACCTCGGGGTCTTGTTCACGAGTGAGGGGAGATTGGAGCAGGGGATTGGCTGGAGAATCGGAGCAGCGGGGGCGGTATTGCACTCGCTTTACCGCACCGTTGTGATAAAAAGAGAGCTGAGCCGTAAGGCAAAGCTCTCGACCGGTCAATTTTCGTTCCTACCCTCACCTATGGTCATGAAAGCTGGGTCATTACCGAAAGAACGAGATCGCGGTTACAAGCGGCCAAAATGGTTGTACCTGCTTTTCCTCAGGCGGGTGGCTGGTGTCTCCCTTAGAGATAGGGTGAGAAGCTCAGCCATCCACGAGCAGCTCAGAGTAGAGCCGCTGCTCCTTTGCGTTGAAAGGAGCCAGTTGAGATGGTTTGGGCATCTGGTAAGGATGCCTCCTGGATGCCTCCCTATAGGGAGATGTTCCAGGCTTGTCCAGCTGGGAGGAGGCCTCAGGGAAGACCCAGGACTAGGTGGAGAGATTTTATCTCCACACTGGCTTGGAAACGGCTCGGGATCCCCCAGTCAGAGCTGGTTAATGTGGCTCGGGAAAGGGAAGTTTGGGGTCCCCTGCTGGAGCTGCTGCCCCCGCAACCCGACCCTGGATAAGCGGATGAAGATGGATGGATGGACCTTGAATTGCTGTGTTAATGAGCTCTAAAAAGTAGACTTGCCTTGCCTTTTTTATCCAGTCTTATTTAGATGTTCCATCAGTTCCTTCATTTTGTTCCAGCTTTCCTGATGCAGTGTGTAAATTATAGCCCCCATCCAGCCACTTTTAACTGCCGCTTTTGGTGAATGTTCTTTCTCAAACAGAGGATACAGGTGTGGCTGATAGATGGACGTAACATTACCATGACAACCAAAAACTGACCGACTGGAGTGTTCACTAACGATATGCTGTGTTAACATCACTACACTGTAAAGTTTAGTACACTTTACTGTCTGGCAGGAGCAGCTATTACTTACTTATAATAGGAACTAATGTGGTCGTATCAGCTGTTATCAATCACTAAGTCGATGGTCCTGTCACGCACTGCACATGATCACTTCGATTACGTTTTATAGTGCGCTTACTTTACCGCGGAGGTGTGCGTGTGTGTGTGTGTGCGTGTGCGGGGGGGGTCTCCGCCGATGCATTGGTAAAATGGCCGTCAGTAAAATGCATGTTGCAGACTGTATATAAGACGGTGGCAGATGAAAGTGCGACGTGTTTTCTGTCCTCTGTCCTCCAACACAGCACGCACAGATGCCATAATGAACATACCTGCTGTAAGTTCTAAGTTAATTCCATGATAAGTTGGTTACCTAGCTCACAACGATGTTTATCGGTTTGATGCTCTGACTTTATGAGGGGTGACGGCGTACAGTTTAACAAGGCATGACATTGCGCCTGTGCAAGCTTGGAGAATGACGTACGACTTTACTATAGTCATACGCCACCACCAAGTTATTTCTCTGTAAAATATTTGGCGAACTATGTGGTTAATCAACATAATCAATATTCTAAGGAAACGACTCAGAAAAATCTGAAATATCATAGAAATGTCAACATGCACTGGAGGGGAGTTTTAAACCCAGTTTCTCCAGCTGCTCCCAGGTCCCTGAACACTTTCCTCCTTTGATGACTGAACTTTTTGCAACTGACTAGTACAAGCTTAGATGTTTCCTTATCTCCCCATTACACAACAATATAGGACTGGAAAAGCAGTATAATACGTGTCCTTTTTTCACAAGATACATTTTGGCACGAGAAAAACAAATCCATGATCTAAAGAGTAATGTTATTTTTTGTTGCTACAATCCAACGGTGGAGTCTGTGGGCAGGATGCAAACTATAAAGGAGCTCGGTTCCTCTTAGACGGTAGCTCCTCTGATGGATCATGGGTAAATAGATTTCTGAAGTCTGTGTGTGTTTGTGCTTTAATGAATTACTTTCATTAGTTCAGCCTGAACAATCTTCTTTGAGTGTCGAGGGATTCAAATAATCAATGACGTTATGCTGCTGAACCTCGTGCGTAAATGTGCACAGCGTCCTCTTTTTAATGGGGACACAATTCATCCTAATCTGAATAGTTTAACAGACAGTTTTAATAGTTTAACAAGTTTTCTTGCTCTAATAATGTTGCGGATCACAGTAAAAATATAGAAGTACAGAGATATTATGTTGCTGATCTCTATTAATATTCAAGAAAAATAAGTCAAAGAGAGCATTTCAGAATTTATTTTTATTTACTGATAATAACAAACTTCTTTCTGAATAATAAACACAAAGACAGTTAAAATAAAATCCAAAACTTTCTGCACACTGTCGCTCTCTGCAGCAGGGAGAGGAAACTGAAATGATGATCAAACTGCAGAGTTGTTGTGGAAGCTGGCTGTTTATTTCAATTAGCCACTGCAGCACAAATGATACATCTAGCAAAGTGTGATAGAGCTGTTTAAATTTAAATATAGACTGTACATGCTGTGAAATCCAGTTTGATGTGTCTGTGTTGAACAGACTTTATCAGGCATTCAGTATTTCTGAAAACATTTTATTACATTAAAATTTTGAATACAATTTTGTATCCTTTTGTATCCTAAAAATTCTTAGCTTAATGTAATGTTGTGAAAATAAAGCTGACATTCTACTGCTGCTGACGTCTACCTGCTGCTGCTAATGAAAACTAAAACTAAAAATGTTTGAAGTTAAAGGTAAATGTATCCTCATCCTCCACTGGACCACTTCAATGTTGTGCTTCTCTCTGTTTCCATCCAGGTGAGTCCCTCTGGTTCGACAGCATCAGAAGAAAGTCACATTCAGTTTTGTTTCAAGGCTGAGATGTTGGTATAAACAGGATCAGACTCCAACTGATGGGGAGAGAAAACAAGATGAGAGTCAAAGGCTTCTTAAATGTAGTTTAACTAACTTTTACATTAAAATGAATGTCTAAGCCAACAAATTATAACCCTTAGAGGAAGTTCTGTCACTGCGGCCCAACAGTTTTCTCACCTCTATGGTCTCTATGGGTTCTTTTGGTTCAGCGGTGGAGCTCAGAGTTTTCTTCTTTCTGAATTGAATCAGAAAACAAATAAAAAGTTTGATGACTTGACAACTCCAAAACTATGAAACTAAATATTCAAAGTAAAAGATCAGTGATGGAACTGATTCATTCTTATAGTTTCACCTCATCCACAGACAAACCAGAACCAGAAGAATCAGCATCACAACCACCAGAATCAACGTGATGATAATTATTATCATTGTTAATTTATCTAGAAATGGAGACAGAGAGTTATTATAGATAAACTGTACTGGACCTCAATAGTAGGATTTGTATCATGAATCAGTTTGCCAGGTGATGCTCTTCTGTTAATCAGCCAGGTAGAAACTTACCTGCCAGAACAATCAGATGTAAGGTGGAGTTATGAAGTCCTCTTCTGTTCAGGGCTTCACAGTAATAATTCCCACTGTGTTCAGCTCTGAAGTCAGTGATGGTGAAGTTCTGTCCTGATGCTTTTGGTGAGTCTTCATTCTCCTTGTACCAGGTGTATTTAGCTGCTGGGTTAGCATCACTGCTGCAGGTCAGAGTCACTGAACTGCCCTCCACTATCTCAGCAGAGGGACTCACTGACACAGAGGGAAGCTTTGGAGCATCTGGAGGAGAATGTAAAGAGAAATAAAACAGGTTTTACGCAAACAAGGTTGTTGTTCTGAGAGCCACCTACTGAGAGGGGCACCAAAGAGAAACAATTATAACAGAAAATGGCTAGTCAGAATTTATTTGATCCCTCTGCTCCACTTGATAAGCTGTGCTGCAGGTTCCCAACATGGTAAGGTAGAAAATGTGTAGTGACTCACTATGACACTGAGTTAAAATACAGTTAACATGTTTTACTACATCACAATGGGCAAGACAGACATTTTCATGGTGAATTACTCCTGACCCATTAAAGCTGTCAGCGTGTAACTATAATAAATATTGAAAACATATCAACATAGAACAGAAAGCATGTCTATATTTCACATGACACATACCTAAACCACTTGTGTCGCACTTTATTTTGAAGCACTTTTATATGTGAAAGGTGCTACATAACTAAACTTACAAACATTACGTTATAAATGAGAAAACAATACCATTCTACAAAACAGGCCAACCAGAGGTTTAGAATGTCAAGTTTATCTAAATATAATACTTTGATTTCCATGTGCACCTTGAAAGGCAAGGCAAGTTTATTTGTATAGCACATTTCAACAACAAGGCAATTCAAAGTGCTTTACATAAAACATAAAAGCAACAGGGAAAAACAATAAAAACGTTTAAAAGCAACATAAAATATAATAAAAGTTACAGTGTTACAATAAGGGTTAAAAGAGTTAAATGGAAAATAAAAACAGGCTGAGGGGTTGAGCAAATAACTGAGTCACAATCATTCTGAAAAGAGAACAAACAGAGAAGTACTCTTAATCTACTCTCTCTAGCTAATCATTGGTTAGCTGCAGTCATTGGTCCCTGCAGTCACTCCTCCTCTCCATACTGGTCCTGCAGCGACCCTGTTTATTCACTACTACACTGTAAGAAATGAGGGTTAAAATCTACTGTCCTCATTCTGTGCAAAATGCTGACTAAAGATTAGCCAAAGCTAACATGAGGTCTGGATAATTTTTCCCTTGGTCTGGACCAAATTAAACGAACTGCAGGTGTGAAAGGACCCTTAGAAGATAAGTAACAACATTTATATTGTTATCCAGCAGCAGCTTGTGTCTTTAAAAGAATATTGTTGATCTCATGGATGCCTACTTTCTGTCTCGACAGATATCCTCAACCACGAGATGAAACTAGTGAATATTATAACATTAACGACTGTCTTAATTTTAATGAAAGGAAACAAAATTAATGTGACGGGTGACAACTCAAAATCTAAAAACACAATGGAATATAATTCAGTAATCAGCTTTTGGACAATACAAATTTGTTTCTTCTATATTTCAGTTGCATTGCAGGTTTTCTTAGTGTCCATTATTTCATTTGTTTTTCAACATTTCTAGTTGCAAACTGTTTTTAACAAACGCTTTCAAAATGTAATGGAGACTCAGATTCAGATTCTGACCTGTCCCCAGTGTAAATGACACCTATCTGTCAATACTTTTAATTGTCCCGCCCCATCCAGGCTGTGATTGGTGTGTTTCACGACAAGTAACATTGACGAGCTACATTCAGCACACGGCTGCTTGAAAGGCACCCAAACTTTTTTTCTCCCTCGTCTCTCTGCGCTGACAGAGTTTAGCAGGCAGAGAGAACGGGAACAGGTGAGCATCATGCGCTCAGAGAACCTGATTTGGAGAAGGCAGAGAAGAGGACCGGCAGCTTGGCAGAAATCCCGGTACGCCAATAAGTAACAGGTCAAGGTGCCGGAACTGTGTACCGGGGCGTTCCAGCCCACTTCAAGCACTGGTCTGGGCAGATAAAATGTTCATAATCACCACAATTTTGTAGCAAATCCAAAAGTTTAAATCCAATATTTTCTCACATTGTGCCACTCTGCTCTGTTCTTCTCTTTTCTGGAAGTTGCAATCTGTGGAAATACTGGAGTGAAACAGTATTTTTCTCCCTGAGCAAACATTTTACCCGCTGCTGGATAACAAGTAAAAATGATGTTTTGATTTTACCCATAAGGTTTGTGTACGAAACACTTTGTACTGGATGACAGAGTAACATCAACACACCAATGGGGCTAAACCTTCTGCTGCAGCTCAGCACTGTCTGGACAAACACCAAAAGGGAATTTTACACTAAAACAACTGTGATTTTGGAAGTTACAGTTGATTCGTTACACTCTGACTGCTCAAACCTCAAATTATCTTAAGCTGAACTTTTATTTGCATGTTGCTCTATGAAGGTATCTCTTCAAGGAGGAAAAGGAGGAAGGATTAGTCACCAAAAACTATTTTAATGTACAAATAAAACGTGGCTATATATTAATAAGGTAGAATTGAAAAATCCTTTACGATCCCTTGTGATGCTACTTTAGAATATGAGATTGTAATTCAACACAATGTATATCCAAATGATTTGCTGATGTTTTGTACTTACACTGGACATCTATGGATACAGATGTGGAGTTGATCTGGCCATACTTATTCTCAGCCTTGCAGTGGTAGATCCCGCTGTCCTTAGAGCTGATAGAGGTGAAATGATAAACGCCTCCTGGTCCCTGAATCAGTGTTTGGTTCTCCTTGTACCAGGTGTATTTAGCTGCTGGGTTAGCATCACTGCTGCAGGTCAGAGTCACTGAACTGCCCTCCACTATCTCAGCAGAGGGACTCACTGACACAGAGGGAAGCTTTGGAGCATCTGGAGGAGATGTGTTAGGATTAATCTAGGTTAAAGGTGAGTCACTACAGTAGCACAAAATGTATTTACATCATAAACTGTGAACAGCTGTGTGCAGCAACATTTTAGACTTTAAAGGTGGTCTGATAAATGGATGTGTGACGATTTCAATCACTGAATTGCATAAAACTCCTAAAATCTCCTGGAGCTCCTCAGTGAATTACAGATGTTAATGTGAAGAAAGTAGAGACGAAGGATGAAGGCACAGTCAGTAAAATCTTCTTCTGCAAAGATTGGACAGATTTAATAAGTTGTTTCACTCACATTTCACATTAATGATGTATTTAGATGATGTCCTCCTCCCCAGCTTGTTCTCAGCTGCACAGTAATACTCTCCAGAGTCAGAGGACTGGATGGAGCTGAAGACAAGCTGTGGTTCTTTACTGAGCAGTGTTTGGTTCTCCTTGTACCAGGTATAATTAGCCGCTGGGTTAGCATCACTGCTGCAG
This sequence comes from Lepomis macrochirus, assembly GCA_024633595.2. Lineage (NCBI taxonomy): Eukaryota > Metazoa > Chordata > Actinopteri > Centrarchiformes > Centrarchidae > Lepomis > Lepomis macrochirus. Next base: position 36,988,357 of record JALXJV020000003.1, on the reverse strand, counting down.
GTCAGAGTCACTGAACTGTTCTTCACTATCTCAGCAGAGGGACTCACTGACACAGAGGGAAGCTTTGCAGCATCTGGAGAAGAGATGAACATGAATTACTGAAAGATTTGATTATGTTATCATGGATGATTGACAATTTTAATTAAAACCTCTCTTTGTTTCTTTTTGATTTTCTCTAGTATTTCTCACAGCAGCTGTCCAAAGTGCTGATCCTGGAGCTGTCGAGGTTTGACTCCTGCTGGCGGAAACTGACAGCCAATAAGACGTCTTTAATTATTCGTCTCCTCTGTGGTTGTAGCAGCACTTGTGTTTTCAGATTAGCATTACTAACATAAAGACCGTCTGTCTGTCGAATCTGTCAGGAATAAATCTTCAGAAACTGGTAAATTGAAGTATCATTATGAAAATTTTAAAGTTACATGTCACGATCGTGTCCTGAGATTGTCTGGGTTATATTATGTTGGCCATGCCTTCTGTGTTTTGATTTTGGTTTCTTTGGTTTTGGGTTTCGGTCCTGTCTGTCTGTGGTCTTGTATCAAGTCTTCTGCTTGTTCTGTGTGGTGGTTCTGATCTGTCCTGTTATCTCGGTGTCTGCCTCAGTACTTGTTTAGTTCTGTTTCTTTTCCTCATATGTTAGTTCTCTACCATCATGATTGGGTTCTGTCCGTTTGTTAGATGTCAATTTATGTTTTCTGCCAGTTTCATTAATTAATTTGATTTTGATCATTCTGCTTTAGTCTCCATGTAGCCTTTATTATTTCATTCATCCGCATCTTTAAGTTACTTCGTATCCGTTTTGTCTCGTACTGTATATACTAGTTTGGTGTCTTAGTTCTTAGTCCTATACCTTTGTTCTGGTCAGTATAGTTCTGTGTTGTTTTGCCCATGTCTGCTCTGAGTTCTGTTTTATCTTTGCTTCAGTGTGTGTTCCTTGTTATTAATGTATTCTGTTTGCTTGTGTCTGGATTAGTTTGTTATTTTATTATTCTGATCTGTACAACTTACTTTGATATGGTCCATGTTTAGTATTCAGCTCCTTGTGTTATGTCTGTTCCCCTCCAGCAATCTGCCCACCTCCCAGTCTCTGGTTTACCTGCCTCGTTAGTCCTGATACCTGTCACCTGTGTTGCTCCCGCCCTGCTCGTTTGCCCCTGTGTATAAATGTTTGGTGTTTCTCTTCATTCCCTGTCCGGTCATTGTCGTATCATGTGTGTTCTGCCATTACTGAGTTACCTGGTCTGTATTTTTAGATATTCCAGTACCACTGCCTGTAAGTTTTTGTCTTGCCTCTAGACCTCAGCTTTCAGTGTAATGCATTTTGACTCTCTCCAGCTCTGTGCACCCAGCGATCCTGACATTACAGACTAACAATATCTGTTCTGTCACAGTCGAAAACTCTTCAGTTAACCTAATTGAGAGCTATTGGCCATGACATCATCAATAGAAGAATTTTTTTTTTTTAATCTGTTTTTTTTCTCTTTTTATGGAAACTCGTCTAATGATGATCACCTAGGACAGAAATACATTAATCAAGTTGGGACTGGACTGAGTGCAGCGGATCTGGAAACGATAACTAGCAACTGTATCTCCCAACAAAACAAGTGGAGAAGCCAAAGGAAACACCGGAGAAAGAAGACAGGAAAGCGAGCCAGAGAAGAGTTTGGACCAAAGGCTTTCCCACTCCCCTGCTTACTCCTGGCTAACGTCCGGTCATTGGAGAGTAAAATTGAGGATGTAAGACTGAAGCTTGATTTTTACTCCTGCGTAGGGTCTATGTGCGTAGCTACGCTATTTGGCAGTAGTGCTACAGCGTCCACTGTATTGACTTTTACCAGCCGAGCAGGCTAACTTCCGCTTCAGCCCTTCGCCAACATGAATGGGGGTAAAACTGTATAGTGCAGCTGGTGTAGCCTTTTCAAATGTTATCAACCGAATAGATCACATTCTGACAGGGAATCATTTCGCTAGGATTGTGACAGTCAAATATATCGATCCACCGTGTTACAGCTGGCGTTTTGGCCAAGAGTAAAAGTTACTTCAAAGCACAGGCACTTCCTATTGGAATATTGGTGTCGCCTCGATGTGTAGTTAAATTTTGGCAAGGTGCACGTCAGGCTACGCTGTAGGTGACAGCGTAGGGCAGGGGGCTACACAGAGGCTACGCCATCGATTTGACGCAGAAGTATAAAATGCACTTAAGGCTTGCTAAGGCACTGCTGTGCCCTCATCTACACAGATCCCTGGCTGCACAGCAGCAGACCTGAGGAAGCTGTCACACTTTATGTGAGGAATTTATTCTACGCAGACTGGACACTAGAGTCCGGTAAAACGAGGGGAGGAGGACTGTGTATCTACATAAATAATGCTTGGTGCTCAAACGCTGCTGAAGTGGATGGACAATGTTCACCAGATGTGGAATTTTTAATGTTGAGATGTCGGCCAAATTATCTGCCCAGAGAACTGTCCAGTGTTTATGTTGTTGCTGTTCCTCCAGAATCAGCAAATTCAAAATATGCACTACAGGAAGTATGAGGTCGTCAGCAGTCACATGACAAAACAACCTGATGGTGTTTTTATTGTTGCTGGTGATTTTCATCAACCAGATCTCGGAACGGTATTACCTAAATTCCACCAGAATGTCAACATCCCCACCAGAGGACCAAACACACTAGACCATGTTTACGCCGATATTCTTTCCCTTCTCAGGGATATCCAATCCCTGTACATCCAAAGCGAGAGCTGTGTCTGAGTACTCGGCAGTAAGTCGGTCTATTTCCAGGTGAGGGTTGGCCTTCGCCAGGGCTGCGCTATATCACCAATCCTGTTGGTGATATTCATGGACAGGATATCGAGGTGTAGTCATGGCGAGGAGGGGCTGCGGTTTTGCAGATGATGTGGTCCTGATGGCATCATCAGTCCATGACCTTCAGCTCTCACTGGATCAGTTTGCAGCAGAGTGCGAAGCGGCTGGGATGAGGATTAGCACCTCTAAATCTGTGGCCATGGTTCTCAGCAGGAAACCGGTGGAGTCCCAACTCCAGGTAGGGAATGAGTCCTTACCCCAAGTGAAGGAGTTCAAGTACCTTGGGGTCTTGTTCACGAGTGAGGGGAGATTGGAGCAGGGGATTGGCCGGAGAATTGGAGCAGCGGGGGCGGTATTGCACTCGCTTTTCATTGTGACAAAAAGAGAGCTGAGCCGTAAGGCAAAGCTCTCGATCTACCGGTCGATTTTCGTTCCTGCCCTCACCTATGGTGATAAAAGCTGGGTCATGACTGAAAGAACGAGATCGCGGGTACAAGCGCCCAAAATGGTTTTCCTCAGGCAGGTGGCTGGTGTCTCCCTCAGAGATAGGGTGAGAAGCTCAGCCATCTGCGTGGAGCTCAGAGTAGAGCCACTGCTCCTTTGCGTTGAAAGGAGCCATTTGAGATGGTTTGGGCATCTGGTAAGGATACACTGGCCTGGGAAAACCTCGGGATCCCCCAGTCAGAGCTGGTTAATGTGGCTCGGGAAAGAGAAGTTTGAGGTCCCCTGCTGGAGCTGCTGCCCCCGCGACCCGACCCCGGATAAGCGGATGAAGATGGATGGATGGATCTTGGAACAGTATTGCTTAAATTCCACCAGCATGTCATTATCCACCAGAGGAACAAACACACTGGACCACGTCTACACCAAGAAGCTGCTTTTCAGTCGGATGATAAAGAAGCTTACAGCACCGCCAGAGCGAAACTGAAAGCTGGCATCAAGGAGGCGAAGTGAAGACATCAGCAGAGGCCGGAGTGAGACCTCACAATACAAGATGAACTTAATACTGTTAATGCTTGCTTTGATCCCCTCAACAAGGAGTCAGCTGTAAAATACTGCACCTCAAGAGGACCGGCCACTGTCAGTATCCACAGCAGATGTGAGGAGAGTCCTGCTGAGAGTCAATATGAGTAAATCTGCTGGGCCTGCTAACATCCCTAAAAACCTGTGCCTATCAGCTAGTTGTTGTTATTACTGATATTTTCAACATCTCACAGTCACAGGAGAGGGTTCCCACCTGCTTCAAGACAGCCACCATCATTCCTGTACCTAAAAAGTCTGCAGTGTCTAGTCTGAACAACTACTACCCTGTGCGTCTCACCCCCATTCTGATTAGGTGCTTTGAGAAACTGGCTCTTCAGCACATAAAGAACAACATCCCAGCCAGCCTGGACTCTCACCAGTTTGCTTTCAGAACCAACAGATCCACAGAGGATTCCATCTCCTCTGCCCTCCACTCAGCCCTCACACACCTTGAGAAAAACACCTACATCAGAATGCAATACAGTCAACACTCTGGGTTTAAATACAACACTCTGCAACTGGATATTGGACTTGCTCACAAACAGACCAGAGTCAGATCAGATGGGCGGACTCACCTCCTCCACTCTAGTGCTCAACATCAGAGCCCCCCAAGGTTGTGTGCTCAGCCCCCTCCTGTTCATACTGTACACCCACGACCGGATCCCCCGACATGGGGAGAACTCTTGTGAAGTTTGTGGAAGGCATCATCATCAGCCGGATTTCAAACAATGAGACTTCATATTAGGGGGAAAATCATAATCTTGCCGAGAGGTGCCCCTGAGAACAAACTCCTGCTCAACGTCAGCAAAACCAAGGAGCTCATTGTTGATTTTAGGAAGAAGGAGATAAAGATACATTCGTGTCTACATCACTGGAGCTGAGGTGGAGCAGGTGAACAGTTTCAGGTTCCTGAGCATCACAGAGAACCTGACATGGTCGTCTCACATCTCCACGCCGGTGAAGAAAGCTCAGACACCACTGTATTTCTATAAAGGCCAAATTCCCACATGTTCTTGTCAGCTTTTACAGAGGAGCAACAGAAAGCTATATGTCTGAAATTTTAATTTCTATTGTAATGTCAGTGTATATGTATGTTTTTTTGTCCTGACACAGTGGAGCAAACTCACACACTGAAGGAGAGCGGAAGGACTCATGTCCTTTTACAGCACAGGAGATGATGTCTGCAGGATAAAACTGATCTTTATAAGAAGATGTCTCCACCCTTTCCATTTTCTGTCCATTCTTGAACCAGACGTAGGAAGGACGACAGCTGCTGTGACAAAGCAGCTCTGCCTCAGTATAATTCTGTTGGACTGTTGATCTGATCACCTGCACCTGGAGATCTGTGAAGAAGGAACAAGAATTTTTGGTCTTTATGTGGAACTGAAACACACACAGAGATATAAACAACAGAACATTGTGACAATCATATAATCAGTTAATCACACATACTTTTATTTCTCCTCAGGATCACTATTTGACACATTCACTTGTCATCAGATTGTTTAAGTGTGCTGTTACAGTTTGAGTTCATCAGTACCTGTGACAGTCAGAGTTGTACCAGGTAAACTACTCCTCCATTCAAAGCTTCCTGCTGTGAATTTGAAGTGATACTCAGCTGAGTCGCTCTCTCTCAGGTCAGTGATTCTCAGAGTGGAGCGTCCTCTCTCTGTTTCAAGGACCTGAACACGACCTGCATACTGAGAGTCTTTACTAAGGTCCTCAGGCTGTGAGGGATTCTGCCACTGAAGACTACGTTCAGGACTGAACCAGAATTTAGATGTGATAGTGTCATAACTGTTGTAAGTAGAAGAAATGTCCACTGATGAGCCTTTGACGGCACAGATGCTTCTGTCAGTGTAAGTCACTCTGTTACAGGTTTGACCACGGACACCTGAAAGACAAAAACAATTCTTGACCATTTTTAAATCAGAGCTGGTGAGGAGTCACAATGAGTGTCTCCTTATTAAAATACATGTAGTTATTCGGCTCCACCAGATGGAGTCATGTTAGTAGAAGATTGTGGAGTAAACTCACACACTATAGGAGAGGGGAAACGCTCCATTCCTTTCACAGCACATGAATAACTGTCTGCAGGATAAAAGTTGCCTGAATAAGAAAAAGATGTTTGTATCTGAATTTTCTGTCCATTCTTGAACCAGACGTAGGAAAGGCGATCAGGTAGAGGACAGCTGCTGTGACAAAGCAGCTGTGCCTCAGTATAAGTCTGGTAGACTGTTGATCTGATCACCTGCACCTGCAGATCTGTGAAGAAGGAACAGGAACATTTGGTCTTTATGTGGAACTGAATCACACACAGAGATATAAACAATAGAACATTATGACAATCATGTAATCAATTAATTAGGGATGTCCAGATCCGATCACGAGATCGGAAATCGGGCCTGATCACATTGTTTCAGACTCGATCGGAATCGGACGTTCCCTCCCGATCAGGACTTGGATATAAATGTATATATCTTCTCATATTTTTATTTACTGTTGCACTAAAGTCCAAAATGAAGAACTTATGTTATTTATTACTTGGTTGTTCAAGCTACCTCACAGACGTGCTCTGTTTGTTAACAGAGTTGTTGAATGTTAAAATAAGGTGAATTAAATAAAAAATAAGGAACATCCTGGATCTGTTTTTTAAGAATTATAGAAGTATCGGATCGGGACTCGGTATCGGTATATACTCAAACTCAAATGACTCGGACTCGGACTCGAGGGCAAAGAAAACTGATTGGGACATCCCTACAATTAATCACACGTACAGTTCTTTCCCATTAGGATCACTGTTTGACACATTCACTTGTCATCAGATAGTTTAAATGTGCTGTTACAGTTTGTGTTCATCAGTACCTGTGACAGTCAGAGTTGTACCAGGTAAACTGCTCCTCCATTCAAAGCTTCCTGCTGTGAATTTGAAGTGATACTCAGCTGAGTCGCTCTCTCTCAGGTCAGTGATTCTCAGAGTGGAGCGTCCTCTCTCTGTTTCAAGGACCTGAACACGACCTGCATACTGGGAGTCTTTACTAAGGTCCTCAGGCTGTGAGGGATTCTGCCACTGAAGACTACGTTCAGGACTGAACCAGAATTTAGAAGTGATAGTTTCATAACTGTTGTAAGTAGAAGAAATGTCCACTGATGAGCCTTTGACGGCACAGATGCTTCTGTCAGGGTAAGTCACTCTATTGCATGAATGACCATGGACACCTGAAAATTAAATATTTTAAAAAATTATTATTATTATTATTATTATTATTATTATTATTATTATTATTATTATTATTAAAACTGTTGTCTTTACTGCAGTAATTCACAGGTAGTTGTATTCATGTGGACGGGGACACTAATGTTAAAAGATTCATGAACTCATGGTACAGAACGTCAGCTCAAATGTTCAAAACTTTGTCACATTATTGTGGAGTGAACTCACACACTGATGGAGAAGGAAAACCCTCACTTCCTTTAAGGGCGCATGAATAGCTGTCTGCAGGATAAAAGTAGTCTGAGTAAGAAGACGCTTCCTTAATTTTCTGTCCATTCTTGTACCAGATGTAGGAGGTTTGATCAGATAGACGACAGCTGCTGAGACACTTAAGCTCTGACCATGTACACGTGGAAAACATGCATGATTGTGAGCTGCTCATCTGCACCCGGAAACCTGTATCTGCAAAGAAACCAAAATATAATTTTAGATTATAAATTTACACACATTTGGAGCTAACTTACATGGTTTCCAACACAAATGTTACCTGTGACAGACAAAGTGACTCCAGGTGAACCATAAAATCTTCCACCTGGTTGGTTTGTTATGAACCTGAACTGGTACTCAGCTGAGTCGCTCTCTCTCAGGTCTGTGATTCTCAGAGTGCAGATGTTGTTAGAACAACTGTACTGCACACGACCTGCGTATGCTGAATCTGTTTTCAGATCTGTATACACATCTCCATTCTTTTGAATAAACCAGAATGTTTCCTCAACTGTAGTATCACGGCCATTTATTCTGGATGGGTATGTGTAGGTGCAGCTCATTTCCACTGTTGATCCTTTTAAGGCACAGATCTGAGTAGAGGTGTAAGTCACTCCCCAGCCATTCTGACCCTGTATCACTGTAACACAGAGCACATCAGAAACTACAATCAGACTCAACAACATCAGACTTTCATTTGTAGTGGAAAATGTAAATGTGTAGTGTAAATGCTCCGTACTTGTATAACGCCTTTCTAGTCTTTTCGACTACTCAAAGCGCTTTTACACTACTTCTGCATTCACACACACATTCACTAAGTGCTCAAACGGAAACTAACATTCACACACATTCATACACTGGCGGAACAGCCGCCAGGGGCAATTCGGGGTTCAGTGTCTTGCCCACGCAGCCTGGGGGAGCCGGGGATTGAACCGGCGACCTTCCGATTAACGGCCAACCCGCTCCACCTCCTGAGCCACAGCCGCGTGTGAAGCTACATGCCCACTGTCACATTCTGCCTGTCGGTCATGTTTATGTTTAGCCTTCTGTGAGTTTTTGTTATTTTTGGTCAGCTCAGTATCTTTTATTTAGAATATACGTTGTTCAAAGGTTCAGTCCGGTCTGTTGTCACTGTGAGCTCTGCCTTATTTGTTATCCCTTTGGTTATCATCTCTCTGTGTTTATCTGTGCAGTTATCTTAGTCTGTGGTTGAGTTTTGTCAGTGTTGTCCAGTTACCTTGTTATCATTAGTCTGGTCTCTGTTTGTGGTTTTTGCCCCTGGTCTTGTGTTCTCTGTTTAGTCTTGTGTATTCCCCTGTTCTGGGTTAACTGTCTCTCTGCCAACCTTCCTGTCAGTTACCCCCGGTTGTCTCTGCCTGCCTGCCTCTCTGTTTTCCTGCTGTCTCTCTGCCTGCCTCGTTAACCTGATCCCGCTCACCTGTGTTGCTTCCTCCCAGCTCGTTAACCCATGTGTGTATATATTCTTGTTTGTTTCGTCAGTCTGTGTCCGGTCATTGTAGTGCAGTGTGGCGTTCACACTCTGTCTGTTGCATCTTGTTGAGTGTTCCGCCTTGTGCTCTGGTTTCCCTGTCTGTATTATTCCCTGTTGTTTTGGATCGCCTTGTGTTGGGATGGATTTACCTGTGTTTGGACTTAGCCCTTGTTCTTACACGTAAGCCTGTTTTGTTCAGATTTGGTTTAATAAATCATTTTTTGAACTGCAACCTCCTCTCGCCACTGTGTCTTGCATCTGGGCTCCCACCTCCTCTGCACTCACCCACGGAATCGTGACACCCTCTTACTTTGGCTCTCATGCCGTCCCACTTTAAGTCAGTATGAGATAAAGATAATCTCATAGTACCGACTTCTTATTTCTTCTCTTTTGGAAACTTTCTAATGTTTGTTTTAAAAATGGATATACTGTAAAACAGGTTGCATCTAGTTTATTCCAAAGTGAACAAAGCTGTGTACAATACTGTATGATGCAAAGGAACAGTCAAATATGTGCACATGATCTTTGCAGTTAATCTCAAAGTGCACTGAGGCAGGACATCACACACAGGCTGCAGTGAAAGAACAGCAGTAATGTACTGAAAGTGAAAAGATTAAATATTAGAAGGGTGGAGCTCGGCTTCTTTCCTTCCTGTGGTCAGGCTGCTGCAGAGTGTGGATGATACTGTATGGTGTGATATAAAACATTACAGACTTATTCTAGTGACAGAAAAAAGCCAGCAAAATTAATTTTGGCTGATTCCCAAGTCTGTTTTAAACATGGAAGTTGAAATTATAAATACTTCAGGTATGAGGTAAAAGTAAACTGTAGCAGATATTTTTTAAGCATTTGACTTGTTCTCCATTTTAAACATTAAATATTGTTCATAATCAAAATTTTATATAATTTAGTTTATGACATTTACATTGGTAAGGTACAAACGCAACGAGATGCTGCCGGTGTAAAAAAACTGTCGTAGTCTTGTAAAGACTTCAGTTTAAAGAAAGAGTGAAGTGAGTCTCCAGGGTTGCAGGGGTCGCACCACATTGCATCACATCACAAATCAAAAATGATTATTTACTAAAATCCACCTTCCTCTGATTTTCTGAAGTGCGCTAACACAAAATGAAGATTTACAGTACCTTGTACAGAGAGAAGGAAGACAACCAATCCACTCGCTGCTGCTGTTAAAATCATTGCTGCTCCTTACATGTGTTAAATCAGCAGGTAAATCACATACGAGAAGTCCTGAATGTCTGTTAATCACAATAAATATTTCTAATGTAAAAGGAAGGATGCTGTCTTTGAGGACAGTTTGACTCTCTGTGCTTGGTACAGTGTTTGATAAGTTGTGAAACACAGCCCTGGCTTCCTTCCTCTTTACATTATTAATATGCATCAACAGATGGATGTCAGTAAATATCTGCAAGTTGAAATGAATAAATGATTCGTTTTGTTTTTAAATGTTTTTTATTCTTATTGTTGTTTTGCAAATGATGCAGCAGAAACTTCTTGAAATATAGTTTATGGAAATAACAGTGATGTTTTATGACTGGGTCTATTTTGTGTTTGTCTCGTGCAGGAGAGGACAAACATTAACAGGTCAACATTTGGGTGAAATTATAAATTGCTGCCAGTGGTTTCACTTTCCACTGATCAACAGTTGGTGGTAAAGAAACACGTGTGTAAACATGGATGTAAACAATGAAGGATGTAAAATATTCAAAGGATTCTGTCACTGAGGACTACGTTCAAGACCCAATGTTGATTAATGTTCATCATCACTCTCATCCACGCAAGAAATAGCAAGAAATGTCCACTGGTGAGCCTTTGACTGCACAGATGCCTCTGTTGGTGAAAGTCACTCTGTTGCAGGTTTGTACTTATAGACACCTGAAAGATAAAATGATTTTAAAACAGCTCTGGTAAAACTACATTTTTCACTGCAGTAACAGCACAGGTAGTGTTGCTGTAGATGCTTAATGAGAAATGCAAGTTGCTAATACAGAAAGAGGAAGTGTGGTCACTCTCGACCGCTCACACACACAATGTACTGTATGTATGTGGCACATTAACTAAAAGGCACCACCAGGTGGAGGTAGAGGAACACTGGGCGAGAGGGAAAATCCATTGTCCTTTTACATCACACAAAACTGTCTAAAGACTAATACTCATCTGAAAAAAATGGATGCCAGATGCACACAACAGAAACAATAGTTACATCCACACCCATTATAGTCTACATCAACCACCTGCGTACTCTGATTCTGCTCTCAGATCCACAGACACATGATGTTTCATTTTTTAAAGCACCTTGCTTTTCAACTGTGTTCAACTGGTTTTAACACACATTTCAGGAAAACTGTATTTCTCTTTTTTAAAAACAAACAAACAAACAAAGCTTTAATTCTTTTCCCAGTTACACAGAGAGCACGTCAGAAACAACATTTAACCTGTGAACCATGAGGCAGCTGAACTGAACAGGATAAAAGTGCAGATTCTTAGAAGGATTATATTAGAAAGACGTGTGTGTGTTCTTTATTTATTCTTTATTTTAACTTCAGAGGGAGTGGGGAAGAAAAACTAGTTTAACCAATAGTAAAACATGGCACACACATACTGAGGGGTTTGGTTTGCTCAGGTGGCGCAGTAGTATAAATCGTATACTGTGAACAGAGATATTTCAATTAAGCCCAGGACCTTTGTCATGTGAGCACAAATGTGAGCAATAAAAATATATAGGCTACAGAAAATGAGATTATGGAACAACATGTATAATATAATGGACAGTAGAGGTATCTGTGGCCTCTAAATGGAAGATCAGTGGTTCGATCCCTGGCTTCTGCAGTCTGCAAGTGGTAGTATCTACTTGGTTACTCCTTCAGGATAAACATCTTATGGTGCTTTCAGACCAAAAGCGAAGCGAACGTTCGGGGCAGTGAGTTTACATATAAAGTCAATGCAAAGATGCGTAGAGCCACGCATTTCCTGTCGGGTGGCATGAAGTAACGCTGGCAGGGGCCGACGAGACAAAGTGATGGCACAATGGGTAAAACTATGCCTTTGGTGTGAGAGACCGGGTTCAAACCCCACTGTGACCCATCTACCAGTGTGTCCCTGAGCAAGACACTTAACCCCTAGTTGCTCCAGAGGCGCAGCACCTCTGACATATATAGCAATTGTAAGTCGCTTTGGATAAAAGCGTCAGCTAAATGAATAAATGTAAATGTAAGGCGAAGTGAAGGCAACGCGGAGGAATTCGCGTGAGTTGAATATTTTCAACTCAAGCAAGAAGGAGGAGGTGGCTCAGCTGGTGTCCTGGTGCCACACAAATAATCTCTCCTTAAATGCAGAGAAAACTAAGGAGATGATTATCGACCCGAGGAGGAGGAGAGATGATCAGCATGGCCCACTTTACATCGGTGAAGCACAGGTAGAGAGGGTGAAAACCTTTAAATTCCTCGGCACTTACATCAGTGAGGACCTCTCCTGGTCTCACAACACTCAGCATATTGTCAGTAAGTCTCAACAACGGCTGTACTTCTTAAGAAAGCTGAGGAAATTTGGTCTGTCCACCAAACTCCTTAGCAATTTCTATAGATGTACAGTGGAAAGCATCCTGACTAATTCCATCACAGTGTGGTTTGGAAACTGCACAGTACAGGAAAGGAAAGCTCTCAAGCTGCAGTGATTAAAACTGCACAATATATCTGTGGAACAGCTTTTCCATCACTTCAGCATTTATAAAACCCGGGTAACTAAGAGGGCACATAACATTATCAGAGACACTACACACCCTCAGCACATACTGTTCACATTGTTACCTTCTGGCAGACGTTATAGGAGCCTGAAAGCCAGAACATCCAGACTTAAAAACAGTTTTTATCCACAGGCCATCAGGCTGTTGAATGACTCAGTCTTCTGAGTTTGCACTACACTGTGAATGTTTGCATTTGTTCAATGCGTATGCTTTTTATAATGCTTTTAATGTCTTGCTGCTGCATGCAATTTTATACCTGAATCTTTTAAATATATTGTGTGTATATTGTGTATATTTTTATATTGTGGGAAACTTTGCAACTTAAGAATTTCATTGCATGGTGTAAAATCTGTGCATATGACAAATAAACATCTTGAATCTTGAATCTTGAATCTTGAATCTTGAATCTTGAATTTCAGAAGTTGTTGTCCTGCTGTCTTGCTGACAGACCTGACAAAGCATGAATTCATATGTTTAACAAATCTGCATCATGTTGTAATTATTTCAGCATCATTTTGATCCGTTTATTGCTATATCATCACAGCAAAATCTTTACTTTGGGTTCATACAGCTGTAGTAATGGCAAGTTGTGTTTATTCACATTATTGTGTTAAAATCGGCTTCTTGCATTGTGTGTGAAGACTTGCAGTGAATGTACTCACGTGAGGAAAGCATCGCGAGGCTGAAAATCCGCGAGTTGGTCTGAAAGCACCATTAGTCATCTTTGGCAAGATAATGAACCGCTAATTGCTCCTCAATGATGTGCCGTCATTTACAGTATACTGTAGAATACTTTCAGCACTTCTAAGGTGATTTTAAAACATGTTTCTGGCTTTGTTTGTTATTAGATTCATTGATAGTTAAAGTCACTCAACTGAAAAAATGGCATTATGTTCCATTTCACAAGAAACTTATATTTTGAATCGGTTTTGTGGTCTGAATGAAAGACAGGCTGTGCTGAGTGTGATGAGTTTGGAGTTTCATACTAAAAGTTTCGAAATTTTACCACATACTTGCGATAATATTACCAACGCAAACCAACAAAAACTGGAACCAGAATTTCTCAGAGACCAAAGGTCAGTACTCAGTCAGTGTTTCAAGTTTCTATAATATCATGGACAACTTATTGCAGTTTAGTTATGTTGGTGTGTTGTGCTGTTATTCTTCCAGAACTCTGATCTTATTTAGTTTAATTCAATTCATTCAAATGGTAGTATTTATACTACTTCGGCCCGTCTGACAGAAACAGTTTGGGACTGTATGTTAGGACGACTGACAAGGAGGTGGGAACTGAATCTCGTGGCACAAAAATGTCATGGAAAAGGGTGGTGGTTTTCAACATGGCCTCTATAAATTTATGAATAACCTTTTTGTTTATTTAATTAATCTGAATAATGTAATATCATCTGTAGTGGGTAACTGTATATGATTACATTACTGTATATTGAATTACTACTACATAACACAACATGTCAAACAGCTCATCCGACATTTTTAATCAAACTAAGTTGAGCTCAAGAAGGAACCTCCAGATCTGAAAAGTGAAGCTAATACAGAACTTCTAATGGCCAGCAGGGGGCGACTCCACTGTTTGTATAAAGGATTCCCATTACATTAGAAACAATGGCAAAATGAGGCTACTTCTTACATGGTTTATTACCACAGTAAACACTCTCCTTATGAGTTTATGATCTCAGTCTTTAGTTTCAAGTCTTCTTCAACACAGCAGGATGTTCATTTGTAAACTATGGCCTCATTTAGAGGAAAATAGACCAGATTGCAGGGTATGCTTTAGGACGGGACAGCCTTGTGATTGACAAACTGCTATAATGCTATCCTGTGCAGTGCTGCGCGCTTACATTTATTTTTAGGAGCTCTAATGCAGAAGTTCCCAAATAATTGACACACACTGACCAGAATGAATGCAGAGCTGAAGCTTTAATCAGAAAGAACAAAGCATCAGATAATATAAAAATGCTTTATGCTTTAGAAGTACTGCGTACATTTACACAAGTATCAAATATACCAAGGTTAATTTACGTTAACCCTCCTTTCTTGCTTTGCCTCAAATCTAATAACATCACATTGTACTTTTATTCTTTTCAGACTGATTATAAGACAGCTAATGAACCATATTTGTTTTTATTTGGATTAATGCCAACCTGGGAATTTGCTTTGACTATTATGAACTGTATGTTCTCTACACCCTGTACACAGGATAAGCGCTTTGACGATGGATGGATGGATGGATGGACGGATGTTCTCTACAAGTATTTCTTTAGGCTTTTCAAACATAGAAGCATGGCCTGCTTTTAGTTTGTTTTCTTTAAGCAGGTGAAAAAATAAGTCAATCAGTAGTTTTGAAATCATGGCACAGAGGGGATTGATGTTTGGTTATCATAAGAAATTATGAACTAGCAAAATAAAGATGACAAAGCACATAACAAAGCTGACTGGATTGTCTGTAGCATCAGGTGTCAAAAACTATCAAGTTCTTAAAGTTGGCCACGAATGCTTAGTCTTATTTAATTTTACCCTTAAACCAATATTGCAGATTTGTCCTAAAAATGTACACAAATTTGAATTTTATACTCTTTTGGAATCTTTGACAAATGTTCCCGTTTGTTTGCTGAAGATAACATTAAATGCTGACGATTCAAAGGAGAGGGTTGGCATAGTAAAGCATCTGTTGATGCCGTATGATCTTGTTTCTGGCTCAGGGAACATGAACTAAATCCTCCTCAGTCAGTCAAGGGAATTAAATACACAAACATTGCTGTGACTTAGTGTATGCTGTCCAAGATCAATCAGTTCATGGTCGACAGTAAGTTTTCAAAGGCTAAGGCTGGTGACATTTTTTATTTCTGTTGTTAACAAATCCAAGACCGAAACCAAAAATGTGTTAGTTTGTCTCTAAATACTGTCCGACTTCCCTACGAATATAGAATACTGACAGTCATTAACTTTTGAAAGTAAAGGATGTGTTG
Organism: Lepomis macrochirus; assembly: GCA_024633595.2. Classification (NCBI taxonomy): domain Eukaryota; kingdom Metazoa; phylum Chordata; class Actinopteri; order Centrarchiformes; family Centrarchidae; genus Lepomis; species Lepomis macrochirus. Next base: position 36,972,814 of record JALXJV020000003.1, on the reverse strand, counting down.
ACGCAGCCATTAAAAGATGAAAAAAAAGAATCGAAACAAGTGCATTTTTTGCTAAACACGAGACATTGTGTTGTCTCAGTAAGCTTCAGTGGGCGGCTGCTTATATTCTCAGGTTCTAAGTTACCTGAATCATTCTAGTCCCCATCTCTTCTTGCTTTTTCTTCTCTTAGCCTTACCCTTTCGTTTACCTTTGCCTTTGCGCCCTCTTCGTGGCTTACCCCGTTTTTTACCCTTGCCCCCTCTTCTAGGCTTACCCCGTTTTTTACCCTTGCCACGTTTGCGCCCCTTCCTAACCTTGCCACCTTTTCTACGCTTGCCGCCCGCCTCTGCGCTTGCAGCCTCCTTTACGCTTGCATTGTTTTTTAACCTTGCCACCTTTGCCACCTTTGCAGCCTCTTTTACTACTGCCACGTCCTTTGCACTTGCTCACTCGTCCGCCTTTCCCCTTTTCTTTACCACCTCCTGTTCCTCCACCTATGTCTGTGGGTATTTCTTCGGGTGGTGCTATTTCAATGCCTGTGTCTGTGCTTATTTCTTCACCTCCGCCCTGTTCTGGATTTGACACGGCATTGTTTGCAACACATGAGGGTGCAACATCTCCACCTGAGGAGCAGCTGGTGCACTGAAAAGGATCGTCTCCAGGTTTATAGCAACGGAACATGTTGTCAAGCCCAAGTTTAGAGATCCCAAGTTGTTTAAAGGATTCAGACAGTTGAGACACGTCTGCGTCAGGAACATCGACTACTTTAGAAAACACAAATGCATAACCAGCCCAGTTCTGAGTGACATCGTTAATCTTGGCTGCTATACCGTCGTCATTAGCATTTGTACATGTTGGGCCATCACATGGGGATTTTTCAGAGTAGATGATGAGGAAATTACCCTCACTGCTTTTAATGAAGGGTTCTATGTTTTCTAGAACAGTTGACACTGGCCCAGATGATGCCACCACTCTGGTGCCTCTGTACACTTGACCCCCTGAAACAGCTTCCTTCACTTTGTCTGCTGGGTCATCCTGAAACACTTGCTGAAGATTATTTGGGTCTTGTGGGGCGTTCACAGCCAGACTGAAGGTGTCACCTAGTGCATACCTGCCAAAGGAAAACATTACATGAGTATCTTGGTTCATGTGATATAAGGTGTGTGCTGTAAATGGCAGTGTACATATAGAGAATATGAATTTGAAGTCAGTAGTATGGGTATTTGTGGTAATGTTCTGTCCAGTTGTTCGCTATTAAGAAGAAGAAGAAGAAGAAGTGGTCAAATGTTGCAGTCGTTATTTGTGGTTAGTGCACAACAGCCGTGTTCTATTTGAGGCAGCACTACCCAGTATAATTTCCCACATTAGGCAAGTAAGTACATAGTGTACACAGTGTACCACATGAAAGTGTACTAAAATAAAATTTGAGACACAACTTGAGTTTAGGATACTGTTAAACTGTTTCCCACATATAGGCTTCAATTGGTCGGGACCCCCAGGTATAGTAATGACAGCTGCCCATGTGTATTTAACAACCCATTTTAGCAAAAGGTTTGGGAACCACTGGGCTAGAGTCATTGACAAGCCTCCTCTACATGTGGTGCACCTGCCGCTGAAAGTGTAAAAATCCAAAATACGAGTTTGTTTTTTTTGGCGACTTTATAAAAAGTACTGATGGAGAAAGTCAACAGAGTTTACAGGGAGACAGAGACAGGAAGAGGCGGGGCAAGCCAGTGTGTTTGCAGCAGAGGTGTAGGTGTGCATGTTGAGAAGAAGTGAAGGGAAAGGTGAGCAGATTCAATTAAGAGTAAACACTTAATAAGAGAAGGAAATACAATTTAAAATGGTAAAATTAGAAATAAGCTACATTAAAATATACACCACTGAAAACGATCCATTCATTTAAAAAATGAATGGATGCCCCACCAGTATAAATTGTGTGTATTAGTAAAATCATATAAGATTAAGTACAAAGTTTAATGTTAATATAATATTAATATATTTACAGGTTACACATATTAGAGTATTTGTAACATTTAAACAGTTTTGAGATATTACACCCCTGTGGTAAAGGTTTGATTAGTGCTAATTTTATTAATGTAATAATGATTTGTTAATGCAAAGTGCTAGTTTGTCATAACCATTCATGCAGAACAGCGAGTTCAGTGTTTCCAAAGTTTTCTGATTGCTGAAGGCGGACATAAGGGCTCAGATTAGAGGTGTGACAATACGCTTGGGTCACAAGACCAAGATTTTTAACAAATGCTTTAAAAAAGTGGCAGACATTCTGGTGCCCCCAGTGTTAATGACACTTATTTTTTAATGTCCCGCCTCATCCAGGCTGTGATTGGTCGGTTCACAAAAGTGACATTATTCAGCTACTTTCCGCATGCGGCTGCATGAAAAGCATCTAAGCTTCTCTTCTCCTGCTCTGAATCCACCGACAGAGATTAGCAGGCAGGCGCGAGCGGGAACAGGTGAGCGTCATGTAGCGCCCAGAGAACCTGATATAGTGCAGAAGAGAGAACTGGCAGCCAAAAAAAGTCCCGGTATTCTAAAGAGTAACATGTCGAAGTGCGTACTGGCCCACTTCAAGCACTTATCATATGTAGAAATCTGTTTCTTTATTGAATCACTGATAACCACTGATCCAGCCTTAGGAGTAGTAGCAATAGAAGCAGCAATAGGGTAGAGTCATCAGAAAAGAAAAAGAGCAACAGACTTCGGGGACTCACTCATTCTTGATGGTTTCTATAGCACTTGTGAGCCAATTCGGGTCCACATCAGCCAAACTGTTTTCAGCAGACAGGAAGAAGGCCAGCACCAGAGCCATCCAGTAAAGGCCAGCCATCTGCACATGTTTAATTACAGAGCAAACAAAGCAGATAATTAACAATAATGATAATTAGACTTAAACCAAGTACATGACGAAAACCTAAAATGTAAATTCTAAAGAAATAGCTTATAGTTTGCAGTCATGGTGTCTGCTGCAGGTGTTGACCGTTTTCTGCTTATTTAACACAATGTTTAATAATATTTTTAATATTAAGGATCTTAAGATGATTATTAAAAGACTCACCTTTTACGTCTGCTACCAGCAGGATCAGCTGGCTCTAACACGCTACAGGAACAAGACAAAAAGCTTTAATATTTTTTTTTCTGGAAATGTTCAGAAGTCTAATAAGCATTTTCACAGGACATCTCCACAGCACTTAGAAAAAACTAAATCACATGTACTCACTAGAAGTCAAATTATTAGCTGAATTGATTTGACACTTGACAGGAAAATAAAACGCTGTTAAAATTATTTTCACTACTGAGTTATCGTTAAGTTATTCTTCATGCAAAAATGGGAAGGGTCAGCTTCTCAAATGTGAGGATTTGTTACAAAGCAGCTTTATGATTTTTATCGTTAGTCAGCCAAAAAGACTCAATTTGAAGGTGTGACCCAGAAATTGTGATTGTTAAATCATGTGGCTGTTCCCCTTTTTGCACAGTGAAAGTGTGCACTTTTTATTGCATGTACCTACTTTGTGGAGAAAGATGACAGACAGATGCTCTGAAGACTCCTCCGGTCGAGGGAAGGTGCTGCTGCAGAGAACGAAGTGAGAGGAAGTGACATTTTCTTTATAGAGGACAGAGACCAAACCCCTCACAGCGGCTTCATACCCTTATCTGAACATGTGGCGGAACATTCAAAATGTAGGAAGAGGAAGATAAGAAGAACGACTCAGATTCTCAGTATGATTTTTGAGAAGTTATAAAAGAGGATGAAATAATTCATCATCACTGTTTATTTATTTCTGTGTAATTTTGATTGAGAAACAGAGAGATAAATGAACTTAAAGGAGAAGACATTAAGGTATAAACTCTTCTTATGTAGATGCACATCATTAATTAAACTTTTAATAAAGCCAGTGTGCATGTCAGTGTCACTTTTTGTCAACTGACCAATCGCAGCCTGTATGAGGCGAAGGCCTGCTACACCTCTATGATTATTGACAGGTCAGTATTTAGCATTAACAAACTGAGTTGCGCTCGGTGTAGAGCATTTCTCTTGCAAAAAGATTTAATGAATGAAAAAATAAAAAAAACAGCTGTAACTGGAATTAATATTATACTAATGGGAAGTTTATAGTATACTGGTATATGAAATTACATCTGTTTTACAAAAGTTATTGTTAATAAATACTGTTGAGTGATCTTGTTTACATAAAGTGTGGCGTGGGTTCAGTTGGTGCTGCTGGTGAACTGTTTGTCCCTGGTTCAAAAACTACAAATTCCACAGGCCTCAACCAACCAATTACAGTCTGTGAATGATTTAAAAAGCTGTTTACAAATGTGGTAAAATCAGTAGTTTTGGTCAGGTGGCCAAAAAATAGCTGTATTTCTTCTTATGCTCATAAAACATTTGTCTGTTTGTGTTTAGAAATACACATTTCAACGTCAGTAATTGGTGTATTTTCCTTTACAAGTAGACTCATGATGCCATTTGGCAAAATGCAACAGTTAAAAATAAGAAGCAAAAGAAATACAACCAAATTGGATAACAAACTACCTTAAGTATAGACAGGCCCTATTGTTACTGAATACTGTACTGGGTTGGTGGTAACTTGCTCTTGGATTTCTACTAAATGTATAAAGTAGTACACAGTGCAGTTGTCTGAAACGATGTGTCTTCATGCTGGAAGCTAGAAAAGGTTTCTTTCCTGGGAGTTTGCTTTGGTGTGTCAACGCAGAGATGATCATGATGTACAATACAAAGCATTATTCTTTGTTTTGAATCCCTGAAGACAGTCGATATAAATGTCTGTGAAAGCATTTGTGGCCTTTATGGCAAAGAGGATGTGCCAACAAACAAAAACTCTCCCACCGTGAGATATGTTAGCTCGCTGATGGCTTAGTCATCATGAGATAAACATCACGATGTCAACTTCTGCTTGGTGGATGACTAGTAGATTCACATCAAAACCAAACCCTTCCGGTTGTCATCTTGCCTCTGCATCTGTTAGTGAGAAGATAACACTTAAACATGCGCAATAGTTCTCACGAAATTCTCACAAGAATGATGATTACAGACTGGACCTTATAATAAAGAACTTCTCAAAGTCAAGATCAAGATCAGGATCTGGACCAAACTGCAAATCAGTCCAGACCGGACAGCTGGCCCCTCACTTCATTCATATTATATAGTGATATACTGTATTTTTAATGTTTGAGTTTTGCTAATGTAACTGACATGTGGTAAAGACAGTGAGACTACACAGAGCCGTGTGTGTGTGTGTGTGTGTGTGTGTGTGTGTATGTGTTAACCTTAATGCTAATGCTATCAGCCAGATGTTGTAAACCAAAGGAAAACTGATAAAAACACAGAATTCAAAGAGAATTGGATTGAAACTCACTGTCTTTGTAAGTAAAAGCAAGTAAAAATATGTAACTATAATTAGGAAAATGCACAGTATTTAGTAAAATGTGCCTGTTGTACATTTATATGCTATATGTATTCCTCATGCTTTCATATTAAAGATTATTTTCATTAGGGATGTGACCGAATTCGGATACAGAACCTTAAGGCTGGCGATCGTAAAGATTTTTCTTCCTTTCCATGTATCAAGGATGGACTTTTACTTTTTCCCTACAAAAAAGGTAAAATACAATCAGTGCAGTGGTAATAGACCAGGTCTACATGGGCAAAAAAAGGAGAAAGATGAAAACTTGTGCACCACTTAGGCACTTAAGGCACAGTGAACAAAATTATAAACGCAACACTTTTTTTGCCCCCATCCACCTCACAGGTGTGGCATATCAAAATGCTGATCAGACAGCATGGGTATTGTGCAGGTGTGCCTTAGGCTGGCCAAAATAAGGCCACTCGCAAATGTGTAGATTCACTGTATTGGGGGGGTCCGGAAAGCAGTCAGTATCTGGTGTCACTGTCTGCCATCTGCCCTGTAGCGATTGTGGTACAGTGCCGCATTCCTGTACCCAGGTGTACCCAGAGGCGATGAAAAGCGATGAGAAAGTGCCCCCACTAGTTTGATCGATTGAACTAGCAAAAAAGAAGGTGTTTGCATCCAGTGGCTTGTCAGCACTCCCCCAAACAGACATCACCAATGCCGACCCATCTTAAGTCAAGTTTCTGGGCATAAGGAGCATCTTGCGGACCACTGACATGTTTATGAACCTTGTGGAGCCTGATGACATCTCGACTGAGCAGAACCGTAATGGAAGCATTGGGATCCAGCTCTGGAATGTGGTGAGCTACTGGTCTTAGGTGAGGATGGAAAGAAGCAGCACTAGGTGTCGGAATTTCTGTTCTGTTATCCGGTATTTCATTACATTCAAGCTATCTTGGTAGGCGGTTTACCATCCAGTGACTCTATGAAGAAGCCGGTGGCTGTCCTGCCCCTGTTCTCAGTCGTGCCAGAGCAGGTCTTCAGAGAGTAGTAGGTGTTGGAACTTTTGATGTTGAAGGTATCAAAGAATTCTGAGCGAGCCAAAGACCTCTTGCTTTATTAATCCATGATAACATGGACCTGTTTTGCCTCATCATGACATCCTTCAGGATATATTTTGGCCAAAAGAATCTCTGAGCAAGACCGGTCGGTGGGATCTCCTCTGCACCTGTGTGCACTGACTTCTGCCGTTTGTACAGTGTCATGCTCCCCACCATGATCTAAAAAGGGATTTGACTCGTTGACCCATGGTGGTGGTCCTGGATTGAGCGGAGAACAGTGTCAATTGCTATCACACCCATTACATTTCACAGTACACTGACACTCCCTGCCGGTGTGTGATGTGGAGTTACAACTCTTAAAACAGATGTCATTCTCTATGAGGAATTGCTTTCGTTGCTCAATGGGTTTTGCACAAAATGCCGGACACTTTTGTAGAGAATGTGGCTTTTTGTGGATAGGACATCTCTTATCAGCATCGTCCGCTTTCTTTCTGGATCTGTTGCTGTGTCAGTCTGCTGTGTTTTTGTCAGGAGGCCTTCAGTTGTGCTGGAATCTATTACGCCTGTTACCGTGAAACCGGGATCATTCCTCATTTGTACTTGCTGGCGGAGAAATTTGGCAAAAACAGAAAAGGTTGGAAATGCAGCCTGATGTTCTTGCTTAATAATAATAATAAACTTTATTTTATAGAAGCCTTTAAAAGCAGCTTCTCAAAGGACTTATGGCTAGACCCCTGAGACAGCCTTCCTTTTCCTTTAGACTGTACGGTAGCCTTTGAACTTTCGGGTTTATACCTCTGGCTGTGTCAAGATAGGAGAGGCCAGGAAGATCTCCATCCACTTTGCGGCATCCAGCTCCCTCAGCAGATCACTTGGATCTCTCAGTTTAGAGTAATCTTTGTTGTTGATTTTGGGGAAGCTATTAGGCTTCTGAAACAAAGCTGTCGGATTTCTTGTGGTGTGCCCTAACACCGACTCCATATCATCTTCAGTCTTTTTGCTGGCTGGTGTATGTAGACAGATCTGATGTGCTTTGCATGTTCAGCTGACTCTTTTCCTAGCCATTTTACAAGATCCATTTCTTCATTGTATGACAGGTCTAAGCCTCTTATTGCATTTTGAAAGGAACATCGCCATTGAAATGCAGCAGACCCGTAGTGACGAGCTCCCATTGTGCCAAAAATCTAATGAAATCATTGAAATCATTGAAATGAAATCATCTCCTCTAATCTGCAGTTAAGACCAATAGTGACAAATGGGTCATACTGCTGACTGAAAAAACATTGTTTACAAGCACAACTAATCGCTGTATACCATATTTCTGAGGGCTTTGTCTCATTTGCTTTTAAAAGTTAATTTTGGAATTATTAATTTTTATTGGATATATAAATAAAATTGCAAATTATATAAATTTGCAAATGACTTTTTTACTAAACCTTGAAAGAGACCTTTCGAGAGCCTGTGCTGCCTCTTTCACAACACATTTCGTGTGGTAGAGAGTAAAACCAAGTCTGCCTCTTCATTGTGACTTGCAGATTAAGGATGGGGATTTCAACTGAAAAGGAAAAGAGAGGGCACTGCACTGTTAAGCAGGGGATCCTTAATGACTGACACAGCAACAGATCAAAAAACCAAGCTGAGCTTTAATCAGCAAGATCAGAAAATAAGAAGATTTGGTAATGCTTTATTGAGTACAGTGACACAGAAGTCCTATAAATATTGTGCTGAGTGTAATACACATTAAACATCCAAATTTGTCATTGTTTTAGTTTAATTAAGTGTTAAGTCCCCGCTCGCAAGGGGTAGGGGAGACATAAACATAAACCAGATGTTCTTGGTAAAGTGGAAATGTTACAACAACAACAAAAATTCGGTGCTGCGTAAACCAAAGAACAAAATATAACCAAAATAGATCCCTTCTAAACAAGGGATTAATAGCTATAAACAAAAGAAGAACCAAAAACCTCTCTAAGTAGTCGTCTTAACCAAACACAGGGAGCGCAGCACCCCTAAACCTATTGAATCTAACCGAGAAAATGACTAGCAAGGTGAAAATGGTATCAGTGGTAAGCTGATCCCTGGCCCATTTCTGCAGACCAAACAAAACACATCATTTAGTTTTCAAACAGAAAGTGTGACCAATTAACACTAACTGGTAACACAGGAATTTAGCTCACAGATAATGAGGGGGTGCTAGGGGCAAGTACTAGATAGTGCATCACATTCTCAATACCTTTCTTATGCGTATCTCAAGGTTGTAATCCTAGTACGATCAGAGCCGGCAGCATAAACCGTTCTAATTGTACATGTGGAAAAGGAACACAAAGGGGAGAAAGCAAGGGTCTCTTTCACAATGGTAATGGAGTTGGTGTTTGTTAAACTTTCTGGAGTAATAGCACACCAGGCGGTCCACTCCTACTGGCGTGCCTCTCCTCAGAAATACATGCGGAGTTGGCGTGGACCATAAGCTCTGTGATTGGTCTGCTAGATAGCCTCGCAACTCCTCCAAGCCAATCGGACTTGCCCCATGCTTTGCAGTAACTTTTACTAGCAGCCAAAAAGACAACTGTAACACAGTGGATCAATATATCAGAATGAGATCCATTAAGTCAATAACATTTAAAAAGTCTACACCAGCCGCATGTATACAATTTAACCCTCATTCACGTTAGCGGAGGCTAAACCGGAAGTTAGCCTGCCCGGCCAGCAAAACTCAACACAGTGGACGCTGTAGCGCTACTGCCGACTAGTGTTTGGGGGTGTAATTGCAGAATGACAAGTATAAATGCCTGGCTACGTGCATATCCTACAGCGTAGCTACGCAGGTAGACCTATGCAGGTGTGTAAATCAAGCTTTAGCGGCCGCACAACAGTAGAAAATTTCTGTCAGAACCCTCGGTAATAACAGGCCATGCTCCGCTATGGGGAGCGGGTAGAGGAATGGAGGGATGCATGTGCTTGGGTTGATAGTGTCACTTGAGAAGTAGAAAGCGGATGGAAAAGAGGTTGGGGTGTGTTAGAAGAGAGAAAAAAATCGCATTTGGTGCATTTGGGATACGGGCGGAGGAAAAGTATAGACATGAGGAATAGTCTGGTATCGGGGGTCTCGTGTGGATGTGGTCTGGGCAGCTGTGGTTGCCGCCGGTATCGGGGTAGGAAGGACCGAAGGTGCCACAGGAGATGGGATAGTGAAAGTAGAAACAAGGGAAGAAGAAAGGATGTGAGGATGGAGGGATGCATGTGCTCTGGTTGATAGTGACCTTTGAGAAAGAGAAAACGAATGAGAAAAGGATTGGGGTGCAACTGGATTTGATACGACCTGGCCCTATGTGAGGAATGATGTGGGGGTTGTATTGCTTCTGTTGCTGTAGGATGCGCCGCAGAGTCGTTGGCATTGCCCCGGAAGTGCTGGGGAGCTTGGCGAGTTGTGTGTGAGACCTTGTGCGGATGAAAAACTTTTGCTTTATTGTTGGAGTGCTGGAAGGAGACGTTTCCCCGGTTGAGTTCTTGTTGGAACTGGACGACTGTCCATTCAGAAATGTTTCAAGTGGAGGGACAGCCCGGAGGTCACTCAGGCGCCTGGACCTTGAGCGGGCTGGCAGATGGCAGTTAGTCGAGGCTGGTTGCTCGGAGCGCCAGGCGAAGGCCCGACAGTACTCGAATTGTTGGAGGTTGTAGCTGAGATCATCGGGGAATATGAGTAGCTGAATGCAGCCAACCTTTCGGTCGAAGTTGTTCGGGAGAAGGCGAAGACTCCGGTGTATCTGACGTTAGATGCTCATCAAACGAGTCCGTCATTGGAGGTAAATGATTCCCTTTGCTTGTCACGCTCATGAGAAAGCTGAGGTGAGGGGAGGTGAACGGAAAAGGTGTGCTTAAGTACTAGGTGTGCGGAAATTAGATGAGTTTGAGGCGTGGCCTTAGTTCCCAAATCTAGTTTATAAAACTTCATTTAAACTCAAACGTCTTCAGTGAACAACAAAAACAAAGGAATTTGCCTTACCCTTCCAATACTTTTGGAGAGGACTGTATGTTCAGGCTGTGAGGAGTCCAGACAACCAGAACCAAAAAATGAAAGATATCTTTATCCTTCAGCAAGTCTTTAAAAGTGATCCAGGAAGATCAACAACGACAAGGTGTACATCGGCAACAGGGTGGTTGCAGCCAAAATTCTGTAATGAACCAATAGACAAGCTGATCATGCAGAGTCACGCATTGTGGACCACTTGGACCATTTATTCAACATCAGTAATGCTAATGATCACGATTTGTTGCTTTTTTATGTTTATGCCTCACCATGTGTTCAAACATGTTTAAGCGACACACATCGTGAGAACACTCTCCAAAGGATAAAACACCTCCGTCAATGGGATAATTATGCTGTTGTGTTTTCTACAATATTCAGACCTCACAGTGGTTCAATCAGTACTGACAAACAATATAGGGGAGCCCTTCAACAACTTGGCTTCAATTGGTCTAGAGAACATATTCTGTTGCAACAGACAAGATCAAGGTGTGCAGTGCAGCAGCTGCTCTGGTGATAATCAGGTTTCACTCTGTTGTGTTTAAGATGATACAAAGTCTGGCCAAAGCAAATTCTATAAATACTCAACATGGCAGAGGTGGCACAGAGGAGTTAAAGGGACAGGAATGAGCAGGCACAAAGGAGGTAAAGGGAGACAATAACTGGACTGGGCAAAGAACACTTAAGCCATCTCTATTTTCTGAGGAGGTTGAGCTCCTTCAACACCTGCCGGACGATGCTGAGGATCTTTTATGAGTCTGTGGTGGCTGGTGCTATCCTGTTTGCTGTTTGCTGAGGCAGCAGGTTGAAGGTAACAGACTCACCACTCACCACATCACCACTCACCTCCACACAAGCCAAGAAACACACTAGAAACACACTGCTGGGAGAGAAGCTGGAGGGGAGAGAGACAGAGAGAGAGAGAGCGAGAGGGCATTGAAACTCCAAGTCTCATCTTCAGACCTGATAGCCTATTAAGATTTTTTCCCCAATAAATACATTTGTTTGACAGGGAATCTGTTGCAAACAGAAATAAATATACTGTATATCCATTTATCAAAAAAATAACAACAAATAAAACAAGCCTCCCAGAAAAAAGGGCACTTTCTCTTGAGGAAGAAAAAGGGCAGGTGCTGTGTGCACGTGCCTGAAAGGAAGTCATTCCTGCCTGTGGCCATCAAGCTCTATAACTCCTCCCTGCGTGTTTATTGTTTGACACACGGACACTTAGTTTTAAACTGGACATTTTTATCTGTTTTTTGTAATAATACCTGTTTAAATACTTAATGTGCAACACTCTGCTGCTTTTATTTAGTCATTGTTACTGTTCACCATAAGAATTCTTTTTATTCAGTAAATATTGTACATATCCAAACTCCTTTATATTTCTTGTATTTTATGTTTTTACTCTGATATTTATATACTTTTTTATATACTGACTTTCTATCTTTATTTATATCCCTTTCCCTTGATGTGCAATGTGTGCAACTGTGACACAGAATTTCCCCTCGGGGATCAATAAAGTATTTCTGATACTGATATACTTCTAAAACACTATGGATAACTTCCTCAATACAGGCCCACTTCAAAAATGGACTGTCTCTTTAAATATTTAGTAACAATTTTTACTACACAAGAAGTTGTTTGTGTGGTGCAACCTGTTTCACTTAGTGACGTTTAAACAGTAGTTATGCTATGACTACTCTAAACAACAGCTGACTCTGTATTTTCTTCTGTATTTCTACTGAAATCTCCATCTTCAATCTGCAAGTCAGGATGAAAAGTTGCCGATTTGGCAACACTGTCCAAAGCACAAGACAGTTCATCAGAAACAAGGCACAAAGTCTCAAAAGGCCTTTCAAAAACAGAAGAAAAAGCAACTGAGTTTTTAGTCTATTTTCTCTCATTATTTTGGTTTTATGGTGTATTTCATGTCTGCTTCAGTCTCAGCGCTGTCACTAACCTCGCTTGCAACAGCAGCAGGCAATCAGCTCAGATAAACCTGCTGTACACAACCCGCCCAGCACCAAAAACAGCAGACACACACAGTTAGACACCAGCTCTCGAAGAAAGAGTCAGGTATTTTTCTCTGTACTTGCTAGAGACCAACAAATAGCTAAAAGGAGAACCAACACTGAACTTAAATTCATCAGGTGGAAACACAATTCCAAATGTCTTCTGGTTAACTGTTTGCTGATTAGCCATAATGAGGGATATGGTGGTAGGTGTGGATCTGTTCTTGTGTTTTGGTGGTTTGTTGTACCCTTGGATAAACATGTATTCAGTCTAGTAACAATTCTAGGAACTTAAAGCGATGATCCCCCATTTTGAGAAATAGAGAAAACTCTTCATAATAACCCCCATGACGAGCCCGTCCCTGTCTCAGGACGTTCAATCCCAACGCTTTCAGACAAAGTGACAAAACATACTTATTTGAGGCTAAAGATAGCCTTTGGCCTGTATGAGACGCTAACGCTAGCTAGCTAGCGATCTACGTTTGTGATAAAGGTGTTGACAGCCCTCCAAAGCCCCTACCCTTACCATAACCATCAGAAATGTTAGTACCTAAACCTAAGTCACTGACTTTATGCATGTCGACTGGCTAACCCTACAGCTGCCTCACGGTCGATGTGCTAACACGTTAGGTTAGTCTCCCTTGTGTTGCTGCAACGTAGCAAATGGAGGCTTTTCATCACGGATGCTGTAGGGTACCTTTAGCGTAAAATTTTAGGCTTTGTCACGCTGTCTCGACAGCGTCAGTTTTACGCACTGAAATGACAATGCATTGACGTGACAGATCAAAAGGCCTCCGAAGGGCTATGTGTCAATGAAAATGATTCGGTCTTTGTTCAACTTCCTTAATCAAACTGCAGAATATTTTTCTCCTGTTCTTTCTTCTATAAAACTTAAAGACATGTTCAAATAAGGGCATGGGGGGTTTGTCCATGGTCAGACTCTCCTCTATAAAATGTACCTCCCTTCTGACTGTATTCACTGAGACAGCACCTTGCACTGAGAAGGAAACAGGGTCAACTGCATCTGATAGACGCCTTTCTCCACCAAAGTAGGTACACAATTTTTACTTGAATGTGTATGAATTCTGTCACACTTTCAACTCTTTATGGAACAGACAACAACAAAAACTAAATAAAACAAACAATCAACAAAAAAGATCATCAGCATATGATCCAAATAACAGTCATGTTCAGAGGGGGTAAGAAGAAGTTAGAATAACTTTTGTTACTTCACTGATATGTTTAAACTACTTAAAAGTTAGTCAGTGAGAGTTGAGTACTAGGTGCTCTGTGTACAGGATTTTCTCAGTTAGCTGCCCAACTTCATCTAAACAAGTTAGTATTTTCCAAAGTTATTGTCCTATAATAGAAGATTCTGTGTGGGTACACTGCTCAGACAAACTAAGGGAACACTTACATCATACATCAGAGCTTGATAAACAAAATATTATACAATTTGTTGTGATCAAAACAAAATCACCAACCGATTGAGGGCTGGATTAAAAATCACACTAAAAAGTCACTTGCATGACTTTCACCACAGCAACTCATAATGTGACTCGGTGGTTTTATTGGCCTACATGTGGCTGTATGCACTCACGACAATTGGATTCAGGTTTTGTTGACGCTTCAATTTGTACCTAAACTGTTCCTGCCTGGACAGATTGAAAATCCCTGAAGTTAAACTGACTTGATGTTACACTGTGATGATTAAGTGTTTCCTTAATTTTTTGAGCAGTGTATTTCCCTGAACTTTGTTTCTGAGCTAATGAGGAATAGTAACACAACGGAGGATTAACATACTAAAACCATTATAGTTTTCATATTAGCCTCAGACAAGCTGAAATGCTCTTTTCCACAGAACAAACAGTTTGAATTTTGTCCCCCAACTGCTCCATTGGAAGCACATTAAGAAGGGATAATTTAATGGCCAGTATAAACAGCAGGATTGCACCTGACTACTGGTTAAAGACAGATTTGAAAATACGTGAACATATCCTTTTAAGTAAAATGAGATACAAAGTTTTACTTCTATCAATGGTGTCGTGTCTTTTCTGTTTTAGACCTGGTTGGCAGCAGCAGTAAGCATTCTCAATCAGAGCACTTTAAAAACCTTTTAAAATGTTAAATATTCATGGGGATACAGCTGATTTTTTAAAATCTTGCTCCTTCATAGACAGTGGCAGCAATAGTGACTTTGGACTGACAGCAGTTACACTGGCTTCCTACAGCATCACAAGCAACTCAGGACTTTGAAAACTACCACTGCAGAATAGTCCAGCTTTACTATGTTGATCTAAATGTTAAAACGCTAACTTAATGTGTTAACTTTGGTAAAGATCAGTTGACCACTCAGGTGAAGAGAAGTTGACTCATATTATGGCCACAGGTCTGAGTGGGAAACAATGGTGGGGGAACAAATATGATTCAGGTCATATCTGAGTGGTAACCATCCAAATACTCTGTTTGACCTAACTTACTCAGTGTTGGGTAATGACGCCAGACTCACAGCAAACAAAGACCATGTAATGTCACAAATGTTTTAAGTCAATTACTGTCCAGAGAAATTAAGAGATCCCGCTTATGGACTGAAATGCCTGGTTGCTGTGGTGTTGCAGACTGAAATCAATGACAGCTGACAGTGAATCTAATGAAATATGTTAACCCAGCCGGAGAGGGATTTCTGAACAGTGAGCACGGGATACAGTTTGTAAAAGTCTGACTTTTAAATGTGTTGCTATGTTTCTCAAGAATCGGCAAAATATTTGACACATTTTTCCACATTACTGTAGCCTCGCTCAATCTCTTTATAGCACATTGTAGCGTGTAAATATATCATGTTACTATTATACAGGCAGCATATGGTGAACACTGTGTTTAAAACAACCTGTTACAGAATTTAAAACTGTAATGTATTTAGTCTTGTTATTATTTGTATCCCTGATGTTAATCCTCTCTGCTGATGCTGTTTGTCGAACGCTCTCAGATGGCTGTGCTGTGCTGGATGGCTGTAACGCTGGCTTTGTTCCTGTCTGCTGGAAACAGTTTGGCTGCTGTGGACCAGAACGAACTTGCAGGAATTGTAAATGATGTCTTGAACAGGTCAGTTTACTTCAGTTGAAATTCCCTCAAATAAAGCACACATTATCAAGAGTTTGCTATCTTTGTGTTTGTGTGTAAATATTAAAAGAAATTATCACCACTTTGTCGTGGACGTTTATGAAAATATCCAAAATAGGTTGGACGCCAGCAGTGGTGGGGGTAACACCTTACTGTAATCAGATCACTTTTGTCTGTAACACGTTACTGTTGATAACTTCAGTAATCACATTACAGTTACTAATAACAAAATCATTGCGTAACTTGCGTAGTGGTTCTTCAACTCCGCATAACAGGAGAAGAAAAATAAATCAAACGAGTGAACATTTTTCCGACCTCACTTTAGCACCAGGTCATTAGGACGCAGAAATTGCAGAGCTGCCAAAGACGTCTTTTAAGAGGTGGAGGTATTACTTCACATTGTTTTGTGAAAGGACAGCGATACCCTCTAGTGCGCCTGTGGCAAGGCTCTTTAGCCTGGGCAATCTTCTGCTGACTCTGAGGAGGAACAGGTTGTCTGACAAACGATTTGAGAGGCTCCTGCCCAGGGTGTGAACTACAGGGAGCCCTTTAACAAGACATCAGCTCTCCTAAAAGCATGATTTGTGATAATTTGGGTCGACAGCATGCTTTATTGACATTAACTTATCAGCGTGTATCATGCAGAGCGTCAGCCAGTGGGAACGATTGTTCTCTTATCGTTCCATTAATCCATGCACTACTGCAGCTGGGGGCTCTTTGCAGCGCCACGCAACTTTCCAAATTCTTCCCTCTCACGGAGAAAAGAAAGGTCAGGTCGCACATCCGCAGCTGTTGATAAGCGTAGCAAAATGGGTGCATGTGATAATAATAGTAGCATAATTATTATTATAATACAAGCTGCACCCGAGCAGGCTGAAGAGCGCGTTAACATGGTTGTCCACACCCACTTAGGCTTCAGCACAGTTTCCTACAGGCCTTTACAGGTCCCTCATTTAAGTTTACGAGGTCTTTGCCAGTTCCTCGTATCACTGCTTCTCCAGCACTTCCATCTCAATTTCAATCCAAGGCCAGGATGGCTCAAAACTGGATTAAGTCAGCAAACTTTCTCTTTCCTCTAAACTTCTCATCCTCTGTTATGAAATGTTTGTCCTTCACTTCCCCCAGCTCACAGGAGCCTAATTTATAACCTCCTGCTCAAACCACACCCTCAATCTAAAGCAAAAGGGCCACTCTGCCCTTCTTCTACCCCTACAACTTTAAATCAATAAAAAAAAATACAAATGTATCAGGGATATAGTATATTCAATTCTTTCTTTACTTTTATATGTATATTTTTTGATTACTGCCTGCTGATTTAGTGAACTCTTGTATTTTGCTAAATCGTGTTGTATTCATTAGTTCTTTTTTCCTTTCTATTCTTTTTTCTTAACTAGAGGGGAGATTCGTTGTATAAGCACATGACTTCTGGACCTTTGCTGCAACAACTGTTTTAGTTTTATTATGGGGTTTCATGCTGTTGTTTGTGTATACAAATAAAAAACTAAACAAACTAACACCTAATAAAATCTATACGAAGACCCTCCTTTATGCTGGATTTATGATAGATTTAAAATCTGCTTCAAATAAAAAAAACAATCCCAGTTTATGATAACAAAATATCCAGTGAACAGAACAAACTGTAGTCAAGTTGTCTTTGTAATTCCATTTCAAAAAAGATTTGAGGATACTGAATTGGGCTTATCGAATACCTTTATATTTACACATTTTAATACAATACACTGGGCATTTTATTCTAATATCCAGCCTTCCATCTATCAAACTTTCTGAACTTCTCAACTGATCAAACATACCAGTAACATGTTGTATGTTTCCTTTGGCAGGTATAGACCAAGCTACACGGGCACGGACGGTAAAATGTCAGTGAAAATATTAACATGATTTATGTACACTTTTTAACACAATATTTACAATGTGCTTTTTAACAGAGACAGATTTTTTTAAATAAACAAGACAAGTTGAAGAGAAAAACAAACGCTGTAGACAGAACAAATGCTACATTATACATCACATGTTCTTTCCACACACCAACTTTATAAGTCGCAAAATTAAGTTCAAGACAAATAGTTTAACGTTCAGTTTTTTTCTATTTCATGTTCAAATAACAGATGTCCTGAGTAAAGTGTGGCTTTACAGTCTAGTGTTTAGTTTAGTTTGGTTAAATCTATGTAACTTTCTATACCAATATACTGTTTTAAATGACACCTGGTTTACATTTTGTGTCTGTTTCCTCTGACAGTAAAAAACCCATGTTCAGTCTGGCTGTAAGCATCCCATACGACAGCGACAAGAAAAAGTATGACATCAAGCAAGTGACTGATGATACTCAACAAGTACAAAGTACTTTGGCAAAATGTGAAGTGTACACCAGTAAGAGGATGGTTGCAGCTACAGTTCTGAAACGGTCCGAAGTTGTGAAACAGTGTCCTGAAGGACGTGTGAAATGGTCTAATGTTCCAACAGAATGTGGTCAAACGTGGGCTGATGTTCAGATAAATTGTCCTCAAGAAGTTCAAAATGGTAAAGAGGAGCATGCAGAGTACCGTACTCTACAAAACTTGGAAACCTTGGCTAGTGATCATGGAGAAAATGATTTATTGCTTTTCTACATTCGTGCTTCCCGATGTCATACTAAGTGTACAAATGCAGCTGATCCCGATAACATTCTCAAAACATAAAAAAGATTCAGCAGTGGAATAATTATGCTGTTGTGTTTTCCACATTATTTAGACCCAGTGATGATGGCATACGTGGATCCCTTGAACGGCTTGGGCAATTAGTTGATCTGACCAATATATTCCGTTGCAAAGAAGAAGAAGATGAAATGCAGTGCACAAGCTGCTTTGATAATAGAGAAGTTACAAAAGTTACACACTTTTGTTATTCAGAACAACGTTCAGCAACAAATGTAGCAAGCGTTAGCGTCCTCCTCCCAAAGGAGGCTTGGTACCAAGAATAGAAATTAAGGTTTTAACACAGGTGAAAGCATCTCCCAATCACAAATAGGTCCTAATTATGGCAATGGAAATTCTAATTTTAAAACAGATGGCAGTAGCATTAGTAACAACACAAAAGAGGACAGAGCTAACAGAGGAAAAGGCAGAGGAGCGAGTAGCTGCAAAGGAGGCAAAGGGAGACGCATGAGCAGGCGTAAAGCAGGAAAAGGGAGAGGAATGAACAGGCAAGGACGAGGGGAAACACAGAGGAGATGAAGGGCTGAGCTGGGGCAGACGAAGGGGTGGCAACGGGTAATGAAGTCCTTGGAGAGCTCAACATGCACATGTAAAAAAAATCCACAGCACCTCAACTAAGGCAGATGCTGTCATGTGTACCAAGTTAGTTTAGCCTGCTCACATTTGCTATTTAGCACACAGCAATTTATACTTTTCTTATACTTTAGATTTTTGTATTTTAACCTGAAATAAAGAATTTGGCTTTATTATCCTCATTATTAACAATACTTATATTATTGTGTAACTTGTAAATCATTTTTCTGTTTTCTGATTAAAGCTTGGCTCAGCATCCATTTTGGTACGTCTGTGTGTCATTTGGTTACAGAACAACCCACTTTATACATTATCGATAAACTAAGCCTGTAGGCCCCACAGTGGCAGGAAGATGTGGTCCAGAGAGCAGCTTCGTTACTGCACACACTATATATATATATATCATACACTGTAACATATCAGACATCAAAGCGCAACTGGACTTAAACTAAAACTAATCAAACATTTCTAGAGGAGATGTGAAACTTAATGCACATATTGAAACAAAAGAACTACAAAATATGGGATAATCTGCCAGTAACCAAGAAAAGTAGCTTGGCTATAAGTAATGTTATAACAATCAGTCATAACATTATGACCACCCACCTCATGTTGCTCAGGTCTTCTTTTTGCCACCAAAACAGCCCTGACTACGTCTGAAACGATTCATCGAGAAATTTGATTAATTCAAATTCTTTGCATCGATGCTTTGTTTAATTCATATAAATATACAGCACACTGTTTTGCACGGATGATTATTATTGTTGCACAATGCGTCTTTGCATGAAGTGAAGACAATGGCCCTCATTTATCATTCTTGCGTAGAAACGGGCGTATTTTTGTGTGTAAGATTATGCTTACACTGGTCTCAGCGCCTGATTTATGAAGCTGTGCGTACCTTTGAAATCCAGGTGTACGCACCACCTGGTGTTGATAAATGCGGCGGCTGAAAACGTGTATAATTTGAATGAAACGCCCCCAATTATTCAAGCTTCACGAGGCTGCACCCAGGACTTTACGGCAAGGACTGACGGAATACGACAAGAAACACATGGTTTGGAGCAGGAAGTCCACAAGTTAAAACTTCAGAAACAAAATATTATGTTGTTTTGACAGATTTAAATAAAGATTAAATGTTTAGTTTCACTACTAGAGCCCCTCCCCGGCATAAATGTTCAAAAATATTGTGCATTTTAATATTACGAGGTTTTTCATTTGGAAACAATTTAATATTTTTTTATTCGATGATTTAAACTGGACACATTTTTAACAAAATGTTCAACTCGCTTAAAACTGGACACGAGCAGTCAGATGAGCCATAAACAGTTCAGGTCCAGCCGGAGAGCCAGTGCTGGAGTCAGGGGGACCACCGCGCGCTGTCAACCTCGCTGGAGCGGACCAGTGCGCTGTCAGCCCCAGAGGAGGGTGCGCTCATCCCGGAGGAGCAGGGCACGGGCCGAGAGCCTCTCGCTGAGCGTTCAATTTGATGAACGGAGGACATACGGACAGATACGGGGCGGTGTCCCCCCAGCGTGCAAAGCAAGGCTTCATAATGTTTTGCAGCTTTGGGAAACAGTGCTCTGTGCTGTCCTGGGACTATTACGCACGGACACGGATCGTTTATGTTCAGAGTGAAACGTTGTCCAAACACAATGATGAGCTGCACCACGTCTGTACCACCTGTTTGTAGAGCGCGTTCCACAAACTAGAAGTTTTTGTCTGTTCCTAGAATTATACATTGGCTACTTGTGGTGCTCCAAGAGACAGATTTAGCACTAAAATGCCCATCAATGTCCCAAATAAGCTCCAAATGAAAGAATGTTGCTCTGATAAAAAGCTGCTCCATCACCTCCGGGACTGGGCTTTACGCACTGACCCAGGACTCACACATGAACAGAGATCAGCATGCCAGAGTCTGGGGACGCGGGGCCTTTAGCGGGGGTGTCGGTGCTCGCTGTGCGGTCATAATATAAAGTTTGTCTGATAATAAATGCGGGGCTTTGTGCGCGACATGTCTGTTCCCGCCTCACCTAAAGGGCGTGGGGCTGTGTCCATTTCAGCATCCAGACTCAGTGCTTCAAGCCTTCCGCTCATGCTCTTCGTTGTTTTAACATTTTTTGCTTGTAGCCTTTTCATTTGAAGGTCCACATTTTATTAAAAGCAAACCCAAATAAAAGACATCAAAAGCTACGATAAAATAGTCCAAATCAAAGCATGTTCTGACTGCTCAATAGGCTGTATAAAGTCCGTGCTGCTCAAATATAAACACAAAAATTAATGTTTCAAACGTTGTTTCTGTTACAGTGGGTCATAATATATCATGTATTTTAGTTTGTCAGTGCGTTTTGTGCTGTTAGGAAATGATTTCTGCGCATTTCGGCTCTAACTCAAAACTTAGCGTACATGTACACCACCTCCTGAGCTGGCGTAGGATTTGAGCGTGCCGTACGCCAACGTCCATATTGATAAATGTCAAAGTCACCGTGGTTTTGGGAGTACGCCAGGTGTACGCTGGAAATTTGGTGTACGCACTTTTGATAAATGAGGGCCAATGTGAAGTAGAAATCATCGTTGGTGAGGTGGAAAAGAGGAGTAAAATGTTGTTTGGAGGGCACAGTGTGGGCATTACTAATGCCAAAAAGGCACTTGAGTGGTAAAAGGTTGCAGACGCCGTTAATGCTGCAGCCTCACAACCTCGGACCGTGGCCGAAATAAAAAAGAAATGGTCGGACATCAAAGTTGATGCAAAAAAGCGCCTAGCGCTCCATCGTCGGAGTGTGTCTGCCACGGGTGGGGGAAAGGGGACAGCGGAGCTGACCCCTCTTGATGAGAGACTGGCGGCAATTATTGGGGAATCCCTATTACATGGAGTGGTGACTGAGGCGGAGGGGGACACTGACGCGCTAGATGCAACGGATGACACAGGTAAGTGAAATAAGTCAAATGAATGCAGTCAACATAAAGGCTACACGATTACAGTTTATTAATATAGAACAATCCTTATTTCAGTTGCTGAGTGTTCCAGCGGGGCGAGGGCTTCTGATGCTGCAGTTGAGCAGCCGTCTGGGCCCAGCGTCTCCACGGCACGCGGCTCTCAACCCTCCAGCAGCGGCCGAGTCCTCAGCGATGCAGTCCTTGAAATGCAGAGAGAAGTCATTAATTCAATCAGAGAGGTGGCCAAGGAGTTGGGGGGAAATCAAGACTGTCCTAACTGAAATAAACTGCACAATGAGGGAATTCTTGAATAAATAATATAATTGTTCCGCACCTTTTGTTGTTCTTCACAAGCGACGCATCACTGCTAAACGCTGGCGCACAGCAGCAGCATTTGGCTCAAATGCCTGGGGAAGGGGGTCAGGGTCGGGGCCAACACCGCCTTCTGCGTCAGGGGGGTAGAGGCACGTTTTGAAGCTGTGCCACATTGTGTAGCACAGCACATGCCAGCACGATTTGGCACACCTTTTCAGGAGTATACAATAACCTCCCTCCAGTGCAGTCGAGGCAGCGCCATCTGCCCTTAAACAGGCCGATGGTGCGCTCCACTATAGCGTGGGCTCGGCTGTGGCACATGTTGTAGTGCCTTTCCTCTGCACTATGTGGGTTGAGGAAAGGCGTAAGCAGCCACTGCTTGAGGGGATATCCACTGTCCCCTGCAAGGATAGTGAAAGGGTTAAGGCATTGAAGTACAGTAAAATGTGAAATGTCTATCAAACGTACCTAGAAGCCAGCCATCACGCACAGCACCAGCCTCGAGTCTGCGCCCAACACTGCTGTGTCTTAAAATGAATGAGTCATGGGTTGACCCAG
This sequence comes from Lepomis macrochirus, assembly GCA_024633595.2. Taxonomy (NCBI): domain Eukaryota; kingdom Metazoa; phylum Chordata; class Actinopteri; order Centrarchiformes; family Centrarchidae; genus Lepomis; species Lepomis macrochirus. The sequence goes on along the minus strand of JALXJV020000003.1, from coordinate 36,950,127 downwards.
GCCACCGAGCTACCACATTAGTGAGCAACATGTCTGCATCACAAATAATGTGGGCATTGATCGAATGGAAATGCTTTCGATTAATGAAAGCATTTTAATTCACACTCGGTGCCCTTATGGCAACATGAGTGCAGTCAATAGCACCGATTACGTTTGGGAAACCGTACATGGCTGCAAATTGAGCTTTCTTGTTTGCCTGTTCACCCGCTGTGTATGGAAACTTTATGCAATCACGGGACAAAGCTATTATGCCTTTTAACACGTCTGGCATTACCCGGCTAAGGGTCGGCTGAGATATACCTGACCTGTCAGCCAATTCCCTCTGAAAAGTGCCAGTCGCCAGGAATCCTAGTGTTGTCAGGACTTGAAGTGGGACTGGCACTGCGTGGTTCCTCCGAGTGCTCCTTTGTAACGCTGGGCCCAAAAGACCGCAAAGGTCCAACAGGACAGCTCGAGGAAGTCGGAACCGGCTCATAAGCCACTCGTCCTCGTTTGCCAGCAAGTCTTCTTGCTGCCTGAAGATGCGTTCACTCCGAATCCTTCCATTTGCCACATCTTCTAAGAGCGCAAGATCAGCCATTGTGCGTCATTACGCATTGTGATGGCATCGTGGCATTTTATTACCCTCCATTTGATTGCATCTGACAAGCTACAGCTGTGTTATGAGTATGAATTGCATGACATACCAATATTATTGCAGAACACATTTCACTTTTCTTTTTGAAAATGTGTTAATTTGAATTTCTGTTTGTTTTACACTGCAGAGCGATCAAACGGGTGTTCCTGTAGGCTGTTAATTGTAGCCTACGACGTGCTTTGTGAAGTCTTGTTATTTATTTTTCTTTTACACAACAGTTACACACGATTTCACATGTTTTTTCCATCTGCCAACGGTGTCGCCATTTCTCATTTCACCCGTTTTTGTGCGTACGCCTGGGTCAGAGTTTGCGTGAAGGACCGCAGATTTTCCCGTCAAGTTTGCTTTTTATAAATACCAATTATTGCGTAGAGAGCGGCGTACGCCTTCCTTTGTGCGTACGCAACGTTTATAAATGAGGCCCCTGGACTCTGAGCCGAGCCTTTTTTGTGGTAATTGCAGAAATGCAAACTTGATTATTACAATATCACCTTGAGATCAGTGACTCATATGTAACTTTCCAAGTGGGTGAAATTTGCAACTCACCTGCATATTGTGCTTTCAAGTTTTAAGGATTTTGCAGCACAAACATTTTTTAACAGACATATTTAATAAGAACTTTTCACAGGATCCAAGTAGAACAGAAAAGCTTTGGATCCAAAGGGTAGGTGATTTACTGACTTGCTGGTGGTGAGTGTTGGTTTCTATTCACCTTCTTACAAGTTGAGGCAATGAAATCACGTCTTAGACTGATTATTTTATTATTTTATTATCAGTTTAAACCTAAATCAATATTATTCTCATCGTTGTTTGAAACCCAGCCGATGATGGTGGTGTTCATAAACTCATAACAGAGTTCTTTGCGTGTCGTGGGTTACAGTCTTGTGTACAGCGGGGGGGGTGTAGCAAAATTTAAGAGAGCTGCTGGCTGCCACATTTGCATGTGCCACCACTGCTATGGTAAAAGCACAGTCTAGATATCCAAATGAACTGAACCTCTGAGGCTTGTAAAATCTATTTGCGTGGTTCTGGCACACAAACACTGTTTTGTTCAAAGGTCGATGAAGTTCACCACATTGATTAAGATATAATTATTCATATAAAACTCATGTACAATTAAATTATTTTATATAATTATATAATGATGGAATACATATAGTATATAACAGTATAACAAGCACATTTTGATGATGATTTTATATAATTATATAATGATGATATGTTATATATTTATATAATTGTATACAATTTATGGGTTTCTTATAGGTTTCACACCAGAAGTTCAGATTTTTAATTATTCATTTTGGCTGTAGTGTCAGTTGGATTCCAGTTGGATGCCATGAAGAGTAGAAAGAACACTTTTTTGGACCTAACAACGCCACCTCCTGGTAAGAGCTTTAAACCTTTAAAACTCTTGATAGATAAGGTTGTGTGTTGTGAACTTACCCAGAACATGAACAATTACAAAGAGGCATCCATTGTAAAAAAGTAAGTAAATTTTATTACATCTGTATATTGTTAAATCTGTAAATTAAATCTGCACCATCTAAAAATTCAAAAGTATTTAATTATGCCAAGATTGAAGAGGCTATAAAGGTGTTATTATAGTCAAAATAGATTTAGCCTGTAAGATCTCCAAAATAATTGACACACAAACACAGAATGGATGCTGAGCCAAGCTTTAATCAGAAATAACAGCGTTAGAGGATTTGCTTTACAGAAGCAGAGTATACAACTGCATACAAGTTTTAGTAAATAAATTTGAGACAAAATGAAAATGATTTATTTAAACACTGGGCATCAAAATCTGTCCGGTGTGGAAAGTTGGCACTAATTGCTTGGTCCGCCCCTCCTTCCAGTCCAACACTCATACTCATGCCACACATGGTTTTGTGTGATTGTAAATATATAAAACAAATTAGACCCCAGTGTTTTTTCAAAAGGAAGACATCTGTTTGTCAGGATGATCAAAACCAAAAGTATGAAAATTGTTTGGTAGTAAATAAAATATATTCCGAACTGCCTGTTTATGTGCAATCCCCTCAAATCAGGACATATTTAACTCCCCTGCATGATAATACTTTAGCTGCTTTTAACAACAAAAGGTACTGATATCAGTATTCCAATTCAAAATCTTTTAAACATTTTTTAGCTTGTGATTTTAGTCACACATAAGACAATTAGCTGCAAGTCCTTCACAACCCAATCAGTGTATTAATATGTGTTTTTTACAAAATATCTAGCTAGTTATCTGAAAAGGGTTTCATACAAATAGGACAACACATAAAGGAAGCAAGAATCCTCAAGTTAGCTGACTAGATAAGTAGCGTTGACAACAGGCTAGACTCAGCTGACTCTGATGGCAGCCATGATTTTTGGAGAATACCTCAAACTCAGTATATCAGGGTGTTGTGCAGGGATGAATTGTGTATTTCAAGGCCAGAATCAGACTCACAGCCGCTGAGTTATAGCAGTTCAGATCTATCATGCTGGCCGGCTTCTTTTGTCTAAGTCCTATCACATATATGCTTTTTTTGTTGTTTTTTTTTACATCATCTATTTAGCAAACTCTATTATTCCAAAGCAATTAGCATTTGTTTCCACATGGATCTGTATTGAGAAGACTAAATGCAACTAAATGCGACTAAATGTAAATGCACTTTTTATGAGATTAAAGGCAGTTTCTGTAAATAGATTTTAAACTCTATTTCTACTCCTCCCTCCTCCTGCTAACACTTTTGTGTTTAGCCCCTCCTCTGATTCTTCCTCTTCTTCTGTGGTTGATCAATTCTCCCAATTTTTCCACCCCTCTGCCTCTGTTGCTGCTTACTCTTCTGCCCCTTCTGCTTTTTATCCCTCCCCTGTACATTCTGGTTCCATTGTGTTCTCCCTTTGTTTTGAGTTGTCTTCTTCTTATTTGTCTGCTTTTTTTTCTTACCCTTCCCCTGCTGACTCTTTGGCTTTTTCCCATTGACTCTGCGTCCACCCACTTTTCGGACTGTGCCACCTCGACCTCCTCCTCCTGTATTACTGTTAATATCAGCATTACTGACCCCAAGACCACTTTGTGAAGCAGAAATACCATCACCGTCATTAGCATTCTTACTTTTTTTGCCTTTTATTCGCTTTCGCCGCCGCCGCTTGCCCCCTCCGCTGACCGTGCCACCCTGACCCCCACTGTCGACATTTGTGGAAACCTCAGGTCCTGGACTGATATTGTTGCTTTGGTTGCCTGTGTCGCCCTGACCACCTCCTCCTGTATTACTGTCAACATCTGCATTACTGACCTCAAGACCACTTTGCGAGGCAGAAACACCGTCCCCGTCATTAGTATTCTTACTTTTTTTGCCTTTTACACGCTTTCGCCGGCGCTTTCCCCCTCCACTGACCGTGCCACCCTGACCCCCACTGTCAACGTTTGTGGAAACCCCAGGTCCTGGACTGATATTGTTGCTTTGCTTGCCTCTTTCACCCTGACTACCTTGTGAGGGGGGAGCGACTTCTGGCTCGTTGTGCTTCATCTGAATAACAATAGGGTGTAACGTTTGTACCACTAGAGCAGCTTGTGCACTGCACCACATCTCCGTTGCAACGGAATATATTGCTCAGACCAATTGACTTACCGAGCCGCTCAACGGCTCCACGTAGGTCTTGTTCAGGTATGGATACACCACCACGGGGCTTAAATACATCGGAAAACACAACAGCATAATTATTCCACTGTTGAATCTGTTTTATGCTGTTGAGAATGCTCCAGCGACTCGATTCACTGGTACATCTTTTATCGCACGGGGAAGCAAGAACGTAGAAAAGCAATAAATCATTTTTGTCACGATCCCTCACCAAGGTGTTAATTTTTTGTAGCGTACGATACTCTGCATGATCAGCTCTACCATCTGTAATTTTGGTAGGACACAGATTCTGAACATCAGCCCACGTTTGACCACAGTCTGTTAGACCAGGCCATTGCACACGTCCCTCAGGACACTGATCCACAACATTGGGCCATCTCAGAACTGTAGCAGCAACCATCCTCTTACTGGTGTACACTTCACATTTTGTCAAAATACTTTGCCAGACTTGTTCACGAGTATCAGTCACTTGACTGATGTCATACATTTCACTTTTACTGTCGTATGGGATGCTTACAGCCAGACTGAACATGGGTCTTCTTCTGTCAAAGGAAACAGACACCAAACCCATTGTTATTTATTCCAGTATCTCACTAAAGTATAGAAAGTATGATAAACCAGAACAAACTAAACTGTAGACTTCAGCTCCATGTTAATCTGGACATTTCTTATTTGAATATCAAATAGAAGCAATCGAAAGTTAAACTACTTGTCGCAAACTTTATGTAATTTGGTGAATTAAAAGAACAGTGTATTGAAACTCAGCAAGGATGAATGTTTCTTTTTCTGTCATTTGTCCTCTGCTAAAGTAATAAGTGCACTGTAACCATTGTGTTGAAAAGTGTATATGAGTAATGTTTATTTTATCACTGACCTTTGACCCCTGCTGCCCGTGTAGCTTGGTCTATACCTGCCAAAGGAAACATACAGTGTGTTTGATCAGTTGATACAGAACAGAAGTTCAGAAAGTTTGATAGACAGGAGGATGTTTTAATCACAGAACAGTTAACTGTATTGTCTTAAAATGTGTAATAACAAACTATTATCTGCTCTTCAGACTACAAATTATTTTTTAATTATGAAAAGGAATTTCAAAGGCATCTTGTTATAGTTTGTCATGTTTATGTAACGGGTGGTGATGGCAGCAAATGCCTGCCTTTGGTGTGAGAGACCGGGTTCATTTTCCCACTGTGACCCATCCACCATTGTGTCCCTGAGCAAGACACTTTGTTGCTCCAGAGGCGCACGACCTCTGACATGTATAGCAATTGTAAGTCAGCTTTGGATAAAAGCGTCAGCTAAAATGAATAAAATGTAAAATGTAAAAATGTTTACTGGCTATTTTTTTAATAAATTAATTTTATTTTTATCTAAATCTGATATTACATAAGGCAAATGTTAAAGTTTCTTTTTCTTCTTTAATCAGAAAATTATTGCAAAAGAAGGGTCTTTTTTTATAGGTCCTTAGTTTGTTTACTTATTTATTTCCATACACAAATAACAGCATAAAACCAGATAATAGAACTATAGATTACAGCAAAGGTCTAGAGGTCATAAGCTACATATGCTAAACAATGAGCCTCCCCTCTACTTAAGAAAAAAGAGAAGAAATGAAAAATGCACTAAACTAATAAATACAACATGATTTAGCAAAATACAAAAAAAAATGGGAATAAGAAACTTCCTTAATGGACAGAAGAGTTCATCAAATCAGAAGACAGTTTCATCAAATACATTTATAAAAGCGAGGGCAGAATTGGACATGACAGGAACTCTCTACATCACAAATTTACAAAATTTAAAAAGGTAGTGAGCTCTTGATAATGAGCTTAATTTCTTGGAATACTGTTTAGTTTTGTGAAAGGAAGCTGAAGATGGTCAACCTGTCTGGTATTTATGAGAATAAGAATCAGATTTGCATATCATACTAAGTATGCGCTTTTTCCTTTTTTATTCTTGAAAAATTATGACTCACCTGTTCAGTATCTCTGTTACAATTCCTGCAAGTTGGTTCTGGTCCACATCAGCAGCCAAACTGTTTTCAGCAGACAGAAACAAACCCAGCGTCACAGCCATCCAGCACAGGACAGCCATCTGAGAGTGTTTGACAAACAGCATCAGCAGAGAGGGTTAGAATTAGGGAGAAGAATGAAAGCAAGACTAATCTCAAAATGTATGGTCTTTCACCACATGCTGCCTTTGTACCTTTACATTTAATATGTTTTACACTGTCTCTCACTCAAAGCCTGCCATAAAACAGATTTAGAAAGGCTACAGCTGTGAAATTCTTGAGAAATTGAGTAATAGTAAAAGTCAAACAGACAGTAAATTGACAAACAGACAGGCTATTGCAAAGAATCATGGAAAGCTAGTTTAAATGTGCAGTGTTAGGGTTAGACCTGCACACATCTAACTTTGCAGTTCTCCTTATTTCCACAATTTCATTGCGGGGAAAAAAACAGCCCAAAACATCACAACTTTCATTGCAATCTTTTGGAAAAACCGCCACAAAATCAGGTATTTTAAGTCGCAACATTCACATAAAAGGCCCCTGAAATCCAGGCAGCACGGACTAAATAAATTAGAACAGAGATGTTTACTTTATTACCACTCATATTTTAATTCCCACTTATTAGTCCTGAAACCATAATGTTTTGGTCAGTCAGATGAAGAGAGACCCAGAGCAGTCAACTGATCTCCACCTGGTGGTGAGTTGGGTCAGACGGCGTTTTGGTCCAATTCCGAACAAAGTCAACAGAAAGATTACACAGAAATTTGAACAGAGGCTACGCATGAAACAGTACCATGCACATGTTCACAGCTAACATGTGTGCATTTGGTACATTGGGGTAAAATTTACACAGACAGGAACAGTTCAGCTCCGCTACTTTGTGTTGTAAGAAGCCATTGTAACTGCTGCAGGATACCCATGGGGTCTTCAACATCATAAATAAATATTTTTTGTGTGTTACTTTACAATTTACTCAAAGTGATTTGGATGTTGTACGACAGTACAGTTACAGTTTAAGTCAATGTTCATCTTCATGCTTTTGAGTGTGGATTGTTCGCGGTACACAAACTCTGCCCTGAGTCAGTCAGTTGTTAGGAAAGAAAAACAAAACTTCTCGCACCGTGTTACTGTGTTACTAACAAGCTGAGGTTGGTTTGTCGCCTCAGAACAGGCAAGTGAATCCAAGCTGACAATGCAGTAGCTGCAGATGTTTACGAAGGAAAAAGATAAAACCTTACTGCCCCACTGACTTAACCATAAAATAAAGTGCCCTGGATGACATTGCTCACCTTTGCTTCTGCTGCTGCTGCCAACAGGATCTAAAAAGAGAAAAGACACAACTTCTGATTTACGTAAGTAAAAATTCTCTTAAAAGGATATGTTCACATATTTAATATATGAAATCTCTTTAGTATGTAGTTCATTTGTTTTACTAGCCCCCCACTGCAGCACAGAAACACCGTCCAGGGAAAATACAAAAAGGGAATCACCTAGTACTCTGACTCTCTCTGAACTTCCAGGGAGCATTAGAAGTGAAAATCTTTTACCTGCTTTGGTGGACAAAGACGTCTATCAGATGCTGTTGATCCTTCTCAGTGCAAGGTGCTGTCTCAGCTAGACAGGAAGTAAGTTACAGTTTTATAGAGAAGAGCCTGACCATGGCCAAACCCTCATGCCCTTATTTGAACATGTCTCCGTGTTACGTAGAAGCAAGAACAGATGAAAGATTCTGCAGTTTTAGGAAGTTCAACATAGACCGAATTATTTGTGCTGTCACGTGGGCCTCACTCACCCCCTTACTGGGTGCCTGTTATATTGGACGCTGCAGCTGATCGGATTGATCTGATACATGATCAGATAACATTGAAGTCAAGTGCATCACTGCAAAGAGTTACTATATTTAATGTGTTTTATGGTTCACTGTCTATTAAAATCTGAGTTCATTGTAGGTCTGAACAACAAAAACACACAACTTTCTTTATTTATTAGAAAGAGTTTTCTTTCTTTTCTTTCTCCTGTCAACTTTTATTATGGAGACAATTAAAGTCACAGAGAGTCTGTCAGCAATAAACATGTTTTACATAATTTATGGTCGTTTCTATTCAGTCACATGAGAAGCTGATCATTCTTGTGTTTAGTCCAGATAGACGACTATAAAATAAAGCCACTTATCCAAACAAACTGTCAAAAATCTGGGTGTGACATTCGATTGTAGCATGAAATTTGTCGATACCTGTATATACTTATTTTTAATGATGTTTAAAATGATCTGTGATATAGGTTGTAGTTTTAGAGCTATTTAATAACAATAAATAAGTGTCATACCCCATCTAGATGTTATTATTGGAGACATGTAGTTGTTTGAATGATTAGAAAAGGCTTTTATCATCTTCAATGTTTACTTTAAAAAAGAATGAAGATCTTATCCAGAACAGGGAAAATATATTTGTGTTTTCTCCACCCTCCTGGGAATTAAACAAAAACAATGTACAGGTATTTATCCACACAGTGGAAGGGATTATTTGTGTAGCAGTTAGTGACATTACATCTTCCACCCTGCTAGGATTAAACCTCTGTTTTGTCCTAATGGATCAGCAGAACAGCTGCATATCTTCCAGAAACAACAACTCAGTATCACAAATCTGTCTAAGTTCTCCACACTGCCACAATACAAACTGTCTGTATGCTGCCTGACTGAACTGTCTGTTACTCTGTCCTGGGTCTGAAGATCAGCCATGTGTGGCGCATGGAAACACTGTAGTCTGGATGTTGTCCACAGTCCTCAGATTCTGGCCTGTAAAGGAATATATAATTGTTAGAACTCCAAATTCGAAAGATCTGTGTAACTGGAAAGAACATTCATCAACATGATCAGATATTTTTATTAAACAAGGCTTTGTTGTTCTCTAACAGGACTTCTGAGTCCACATTACACACCAGGTCAACGTACGTGACACAGATGAGCCCAGCTGTAGTTGTTGTAATCAATAAACAATAATAAAAAAGTAATAATAGTGCTGGATTACATAGCACTTTATTTTTTGACACCCAAAGGGCTGAGAGGGAAACACCATAGAAACTTGAGAGACAAGCACACTGGGCGATAACAGACTAATATTAAAATATATATAACTGTTCATATGCCGCTGTTGGAGTGTGAAGCTCGACCAGGTATATGCTGCTCGGCTTGCACCTCGTCCTCCTCGTCCTGCCTCTTCTTCCTCGGACCCTGGCTGCCCTCCCTCCTCAAAAATCAATAAATAAAAGCACAGGTTTTACTCTGCAGCTTTTTGAATGTTCCTTTTAGAAAACTGTCAAAATATTACGAAATGTGCATCTTCATCCTGACATGTTGATGGAGGGTAGAGATTTCAACAGAAACACAAAAGCGCAGAGTCAGTAGCACGTCAGTAAATAAGAAGGTTAAGAAAAGTTTAGAGTGAAGTAACAGAAACCACAAAACCGTCCTTATAACATGTAAATGACAAAGGATGAAGGAAAATATATAAAGTTTAGTTTATGTCACATTTTTGTTAAAGTTATTTAAAAAACACTTTTCTTAAAAGTGAGATATACTGTAATATTGATTTGTGAGTAAGATATTTTTGGATAAAACAGTTGTGCCTTTTTAATTAATTATTTATTTATTCAGGGCTGTTTCATTACATGCCCAGATGGAGTGGTGTAAAACACGCTGCCACCGGATGCTGGAACAGTGGATATGTGTTCTGTGGAGAGACAAATCCCTCATCTCTACCTGGTAGTCTTGTTGATGAGGAGAGCATTACCTGCCTGACCGCATTATGCCAGTGGGCCTTACTTCCACTGAAGGGAAATGTTAATGCCTCGGCCATGTTCATGTGACCAAGCCAAATCCAGCCACAGCATATAGCTGTGGAGGGGGTTCAGTGTCTACTACAGTTTTTGAGAGGATGAGGCGTGAATTCCCCTTTGGAGTTAAACAGGTTGATCACTTGCTGTCCAGAGAGATGCCACAGTTAACTGACCAAATACATGTGGAGCTGCCACCCGCTCCAATGTTCACCTAAACATCAGACCCATCAAAATGTTGTTCTGTACCACTGAACTGCCTCCCTGCCTTGTAGCTGCTGAGACGTTCTTCCAACATGCATGTTATGTATGTGTTTTGATTAATATTAGGTTAGTATTATCTGTCAAAGCACTGTTGTTCAAATGCATGTCTGTGTAAGTAGCTAAACTTCTTTCTTCCCTCTGTTCTGTCAGACAATTCTGTGTCCACACATTTAGGTGTCAGGGCCAGTAAACAATCAGAAGGCAAAGGAAGTGAATTAACACAAAGTATTGTGTGTGGAGAAGGAAAAGAAAAATACAGAAGTATATTTCATTTAGGAGTAAGTCGAACTTTTTAAAGTCTGTCCCTGAGAATAAACTCCCATCTTTTCTTAATCAGCTCCCAAGATGTTCCAACATTACTCTACTTTCTCACGCCTGTTCTTCAAAATACAGTGGACTTTTTATTTCAATCTCTCAGACTTGTGTCACTAAAAACATTATCACAGATCAACTGTTTATTTTCCTGTTTACCATTTACTTTGCTTCAAACATCAACTATGTTTTTTTGTCATCTGCTTCTGCTCTTCCTCTCTTCACCCTGAGATGACTTGTGTTAATAGATCTTGGCTTAATTTCAGTGAAACAGATCATAAGTAAGCACAAAATCTGAAAATTCTCTAAAGACAAAGAAAAGGTAGTATGATCGTATTGTTTTTGCAAGTATTGTTGTCATTATCAGTAACTTTTGGGTGGATCATTCTTATGTTGTGCAAGATATGAAACAAATGTTTTATGCAATGCACTTAGTATCAGATAACAAGATTAGGACTCTACAAACATGCTACTGTAGCAGCTCTGTGAGGCTGCACACCAGGGGTCAGCAAATAAGTCTGGCATCGGGCCAAATTTTGGCGGGCCAGAAAAAAGTCAAATTATTTCAAATCCTATTGTATGCGTGTTTAGTTCAGTTGGCCTGTGTGGGAAGGTTGTAAGATCGATTCCAGAAAACTGCGGAAATTTTTTTCTCCCTCGTTAATTAAAGTGATTATAAGCACACTTTTGCACATGCTCACAATAAAGCCTGTGCTGTTGTGTGTCATTCATGAACCTACGGATGCTTATTTTCATTTCCCTGAGGAGATTCAGGGGAATCCAATCACACGTTTACTGATGGCTTTTTCAGTGTCAAGCAGGCCAGAGTCTCTTTTGAATGTCTTTCAGAACTTTTCAAAGTAAAAGCTCTCAATATACTTCTCATAAAGCATTGCTGCAAAAAAGTTCTCATGGTTTTATTTTGGAGACACAATCACTTAAGAGGAAGAGATTGTGTGAGTAACTGTAGCTGTTTTTATTTTTCATTTTTCTGCTATCAAAGCAATCTGGCCGCTGCCGGACATTATCGCTGGCGGCCTATTGTACACGCACAGCAGTGATGTGGGCTAAATGCTACATTTAGCATGCTAACATGCTGATTTTCAGCAGGTAAATTGTTTACTTTGTAAACCATCTTTGTTTTTCGTGTTAACATGCAGTCTTGCAAGTATTTGGTCAAAACCATAAGAAGACCAACTGGATAAAGAGATATTTTGACTTGGACTAGAGGAAAAAAGTATGGTGATCACCAAACTCAATAAAATTCTGCCTTGGGTCGACACAAATGTCTTTCCAAAATCTAGTTCATCTAATACATAATGTCAGCCTCATGGTGGGGCTGTAAGAAAAAGTGAGGAGATGATTAAAGGAAGAAGGATTCACCACAAATATCTGCAAAAAGTAGATAGAGATATTTCACTACTTAGAGGATCACCAGAGTCATTAGGATTCACACTCTGGGGATCAGAAACCTCATGGCTGTAGTTGTTAATTGCAATCGTCAAAATAATTGTTGAGATATTTCAGTCTGGACCAAAATTTTGCAGTTATGTGTTATCAAAAATATCTCCTTGGACAGACACAGGTGAACCTCACCACATGACGAAAAAGCAATTTATGCAATTTTGAAACAACAAAATATGTTTTACAGTTTTTTTACTAAATAATCCAAACTGTAACACATAATGTTGTGCAAGGTTCCCAAATGATTCACAAACAGACTGAATGGATGCTGAGCCAAGCTTTAATCAGAAAGATCAGAAAATCAGAGGACTTGGTAATCCTTAACAGAAGTTTACAGTGACATGAGCTGTAAATATAGAGGTTAATTTACAAAACAGAAATGAAAAATGAGGACAGGAGGAAGATATCTCATTAACCTTGTCGTGTCTAACTTTGGACATAGATTGAGTGATGCCACTTTCCGATGTGACCAGGCACCGAGATGGAAGTTGTTAAATGAAAACAAATGATTTTGATACAATCATGTAGTATGAAGTGAAAAAGTGCATTTAAAGCGTAAGTAATTTCGGTTTCTCAGTCACAGAGGGTTCATGGGACGGCTGCACATTCAAACTCAGGTTCTAACAAACTTACAGGGACGCAGACTGTATTCATTGTGTTCACGTGACGTCACCCTCCAATGAAAACGCTCCATTGAAGGGCAAAAAGATGTTAATTTCCGCTGCCTGCCAACCAGTAAGGCAAACAGTTATTTGAGTTTGTTATTCTTTGTGTTGCCAAAATGCTGGATGGTTGTTGTGCTTTCTGGAGGGATTCCCCAGAAGATAAACGTAAAAATGACTGCAGTCCAAGCGCTGGCAGGGACCTGGCAGTTTTTAACGGTAGAAATGTGGTGATGGAAGCTGTAACGTTATACAGATCAGATATGACCAACACTTGCAGTTTGTCTTCAAATCTTTCTTTGTCTTAAGTTGAAGGGTGATCCAATAAAATCTGACTGCTTTTGAGGCGTCTCTACAGACATGCTAACACACTTACAATGATTATGGTAGCATGTTGATGTTTACAATCTTAGTTTAGCATGTTAGCATGTTAGCATTTGCTAATTAGTGATGAACACAAAGAATACCTGAGGCTGACTCAAGAACTGGACCTGAAGATGGTGCAGGACGAAAGGTCAGGTTATTTAAGGTTTTTATAATTCATCTTATTGGCACTATTTATCAAGTGTTGTGGCAACACAGTTATCTCCTGCTAGTAGAATAAGAAACTTGTAGACTTAACTCTCTAATTATGATTGATTGATTATGATTATGTCTTATCTTCTTTTCAGTTGTTCCCCAATCACATGATGTTTTTGCACTACATTGAGTTATTGTGAGGTACATAACATGGAAGGGTTGGGGAATTGTATAAAAAGCCAGAACTTTTCTGCCTCTGTGACTGAGCCCGCTGCCCTCCAACTGAAGGGGAGAGCTAGTAAACATAACAATTATCTGCAATCCTGTAATTAGCTTCAGCACATCTGGTGCAGTGCACATTGTTACCTCTCCTCACACAACGGAATATATTGTTCATACAGACTTTTAGCCCCAGCTGGGTAAGAGCTGAACTCCGTTGTTCGTCATTTAACGGCCTACCTGTTATGGGTTGGAATATTACAGTAAAAACAAAAGCATGATCATACGGAGCGAGAATGTGCCAGTTGTAGTTAACTGAACATTGAGGACATGAGGAGGCATAAACATAGAAAAGCAAAAAATTATTTTGAGCATTATGACGGTTGAGCAAGCCTTGCATATTGTCCAAAACACGTAACTCTACATGAAGAGCTCCTCTTTCAAGAAGTTTGGCTGCGACCACCCTGTTGCCGATGTACACTCCGTTAGTGTTCATCATATTTCTCACAATGTTACCAGGATCAGCTTGAAAGACTTGCTGAAGGTTCAGGTTCTGGTTCTGGTTCATTGGGATCATTACAGCCAAACTGAACATGCCATCTGTTCTGTACCTAAGAAATAGACAAACTAAATGTCAGGTATATCAAATCATGTGATAGCTTATGTTATGCTAAACATATATTTGTTAATAATTAGAAGTGTGGATCACATTTATTAAAAATATTATTTCATTATCTTTTTGAGACAAGCAGCACAAAGCTAGCACAGGGGTAACATTTAAAGGTTCTTGGAAAACCAGTTATTTAGAGTCAGAACAATTAGTCAATTAATCAGTTAGTCCATGGACAGAAAGAGCACCTGGTCCTTTAAACAAATATAAATCAAGGTTGTAAAGACAGAGATTGTTGTGTTTCTCTCACAATACAGAATTCAGTGAAGGAAGGAAAAGTTAACTCACCGTCCTCTGATGCGACCTACAATTGGTTCAAGCTGTTGAGCAGTCAAACTGTTTACAGCAGGCAGGATGAAGGCCAGCATCACCGCCTTCCAGCACAGACCAGCCATCTGAGCACAGATCAGGGTTTTTTTTTTTTTTAGCATTTTATAAAAACAACAGCGTCATACAGAGGATTTAAAACAAGTACAACATGTCTAAAGTATATTGCCTGCAGGTGCTCACACATTATTGCATTTATCTTTCACATTAAATGAAATTAATAAGTAATACTATTCTATATTCACACTTAGAGTAAAAATAAACAGAAACAAGCTTTCACCTCTCTAGACATCAACACATTTAATACAACCAGAGATATTTATTACGGAGCTACCTACAAACTTCATTGTAATAAATACCACTAATTCACATTAATTCACTGAAATAGCCCAAAATTCTGAATTGAATTTCCAGAAATTGTGATTTTCTTGAGAAAGTGTTAGGAATGGGTTTTGTTTTCATGTTTGATCTTGTCATGTTTAGGGTTTTGTAGCTTAGTTTAGTGGTTTGTTTATTCACAAGTTTTAGTTTACTTATATCAGTCTTGTCTCTTATCTTAGTTCTTAGTCCTGTGTCTTAGTTCATGTGCTAGTGTTACTCCTGTGGCCTGCACTACGAAGGAAGTTCAACCTACCCAGAGTTTGCCTGATACACAGGGTTATCAGGCAAACTCAGGATAACAAACTCTGACCACATACATTGGAGTTAAACGGTACTACGAAGGTTGGTTAGCTGAGTCGGTGTTAACTTAAGTTTGCATAAAAGGCGTATTCGCCGTGCAGACAGAGTTTTTTCGCTACGGCGCATGCTCCGTATTTCTCCAGAGGAATGCACGTTGGTAGTGTCAGGAAATTATGAATGTAAAGACACGTTAAATCTAATATCGTATGGGCGACAAAGCCAGGGAGGCTTGTTGGCATCACATAGTAAATTTGTAGCCTAATTATCTTCCCAGTGTTCTTATTGTAGTTCAAATCTCTATTTTATGGGAAAAAGGAACCAACAGAGAGAAGGCATGATGCGTGACAATTTAATTTCCAAGATAAATCTACAAGTAAAAAACTTGAATATTCTCTGACAGTATAGTCAAACATTTATGTGAGAAACTTCACTTTGCAGGGCTGCAACATCACTCACACGTCAGTCGTGTAGTAGGCCTATGCATGCACTGGAAAGTTAGATTAAGATTTGCAGTTGGATTTAGCAGTGAGGCCATACTGAGTTTAGCCCACAATCATGGACCTTAGAGACTTAAGCTTCTTTCACATAGTCATTATGGGTAGTGTTTGTAGAATTCTAAGGAAAATAATGAATTTAATCAATTTTGGAATAAGGCTGTAACATAACAAAATGTGGAAAAAGGTGAAGCACAGTGAATACTTTACGGATGATGCACTGTATAGGCTAATGTGTAACTGCAAATGTAGCAGGTGTAGCCCAGAGACAGCTGCCTCATCAAACTCCAATACTGGAGAGAGTTTGCTGCAACAGTTCTTTATTTGACCTCCCACGCACACATGGCTTTGCAAACATAAATCTCTCACTGCTGGCTCAGTGCCTGATATCCCGGCTATTTACAGTTAAATATTTGTAACCAGGTCAGTCCAGGGCGGGGTCATCTGTACCCTTTGACCCCGCCCTAGGCCTGTTTGGTAAAGTTGGAAATATATTCAAGGATTCAAACTTCCGGGATCAATAACTTGTAAGCAAAACATGTTTAAAACACAAACAATGCCTATTTTCTATCATAGTTAAGTAGACAAGCAGATACAAGTACATATTCATCTGAATGAGTCGTTCTATGAGCGGCACAAAAAACATTGGTTTCTACATGCAGCCGGCTGTGAGATGAGACCGAAAACACATACTGCAGAATATTCAATAACTTCACACTTATACAATGTAGTGCCCCCCAAATCACCTTACGCATTAATGATATACTGCTGGTTATACTTGGTTTGGGCGAAAAAGACTTTTGCATACCTAATATTAGGTAGGCCTATTTTTAATATTCAATAACTTAACTGTTAAATGCTGTAGTGTCTCCAAAATCACCTCACACATCACTGATATCCTGCCTGTAATGCTACAACACTTATTTTAGAAATATAGTTTTGCAAAATGGATATTTGGACAATTAAAATTCAATAAGATTCAATAACTTCATTTTTATGAGCTGTAGTGTCTCAAAAATCACCACAGGCCTCAGTGATCTCATGTTGATGATACTACAACATTTAGTTCATAGAAATATAGCTTTGCATAATTTGGGGGATATTTAATATTTAATAACTCAACTGTGAAAGTTAAGGAAAACAACAAGAACAAACAAATACCAACAATGAAGCTACAGTTCTAAAATATTTTTTTAGATTTCAGATAGAAGTTGACCAATGTCTAATTACAATTATGGATGTATTCATTAATAGTAAGATCAGTTGTAAGTTATAGAAGAAGTGTTTTGCCATGTTTATGTTTCAATTCTCATATAATTTTGCTGAACACATAAAAAGGTTGTTTCAGAGGCTTAATTTATTTTAAAGGCCATTGCTCTGAGTGTCTTCTTTTCATTGTACAAATGTTTTTGTTTTGTTATGGATATAAAGATATACAGTATATTACAGTATCAGGCACGTGCAGAGGGGGGCGCTATGGGTGCTTGAACACCTGCCCTTTTGCCCTTTGCTGCCCAAAGTGCCCTTTTTTCAAACGCAAAATTTCCCTCATTTTATTTATTTTAAAAGTTGTAGAAGCCCTTTTGTGAAGGCCTGCCCGATCAAACTATAAGTAAAATACATTATTAATAATTTCGCAGTAAATAAAATAACCCACATTATGACCTTTCACCTGATGACCTCATTCGTGACGAGCCCTCCCGTTCAGACGCCTTTCTCAATCTGTGTTCTTGTCTGTACTTGTGTTCTTGTGTTCTTGTGAAACGTCATCTTTTATGGCCCAAGTACTGTCCCAATACACAAGTTTGCATTTTGGCAAGAACGGTAAAAAATCCCGGAAGTGTTCTTGACACGCCCATTTTACCGAGGATGCATCGGGTGGTAACTTGTGTGAACTTGACGGCAGAGATATCCCAGCATTCATTTCGGTATTCAAGCGGCGGCAGAAAAAAAAGCGAGGAGACAGGCCGACAACAGAGCGTTTTTACTGTTTTCATACGTTATTTCATTACTAAATCCACTTCTGAAGAGTTTTGGTGAAATCGACTGTGTAGATGTCGAATATCGGCAGTTTTAACATAAATGATGGCGAATCGAAATGTGCTCCAACGTTTTGGAGTTGCGACGCTCATAACCGTCAGCGGGGAGGTAGCGAACCAGCCAGCGGGAGAAGCTTACGAGCGGCCTGCCAGTCAGCGCACAGAGCCCTCAGACACGCAGACCACTGCAGCCAGCACGGCAGAGTGAAGCAAGTACCCCTGACTGCAGTGTGCAGATCGGGGCGGGGCTCAACGTGGGTCAATGTGGGCGGGGTCAAACGTGTACAATAGCGTTGCAGCACAAAGGAGGCTAACCCTACCTGCTAGCACATGTGCACAGCTGTAGGGTTAGCCGGTCGACATGCATATATTTACTGACTTAGGTTTAGGCACTAACTAATGTCATGGTTGAGGTTAGGGAAATTGCCTCGGGGAGGCTGTCAACTCCTTAAATAAAAAACATCGCTAGCTACCTAGCTAGTTAGCGACCGGAAGCACTGCTTTCAGCGCATCCGGTCACCGAGGCGTCACATACACGCGCTGCCGGGATGCGTCTCATCATACACTGCGTACCTGGGGCATAAAGTATACACGCAAAATCGCCGTTGTAGACGGCTTTCCCAAAGCGTGTATATGTGAGCATGAAAAGCAAAAGCATGAGAACAGGCTGAATCAAGAGATCAGGGGGTGACATAATTTTTACTTAAAATCGTAACACAATTGAAGCTCTTAACACAGACACCTTATTTAATTATTTAATTTAATTTGTTTTTGACAGGGACAGTGCTCATTAATTAACAGCTGTACTGTAAATGAGCCAGAGTCAGTTCAACAGGCTAATTTCCACGTTAATTAATTGGCTAATTTCCATCCATTTCCACGAGCGTAAATCTCAAGTGAAGACGAGGGAGGCGGGGCTTCCGTGCTGCTTGGAAGGGCAGTGCTTCGGTGTGGGCGGAGTCAAACGTTTGACCCCGCCCACATTGACCCACGTTGAGCCCGGCCCCGATCTGCACACTGCAGTCAGGGGCTTCTCGAGTGAAGACCCACAGCTGGAAGTTAGTTTTAACGTTCGTACCGCTGTTATTCTGTCATTACATTCTGAGTAAGTTTGTAAGGTTTTAACTTAAATCAAGAGACATCTGGATCATGTACAGAAAAATACTTAGAAAAAATCTTGTCTTGTGAAACTTCGGAAAAAATAAACAAATAGAAAGAAAGGGGACTGTCTTTGCTTTATTATTATTATTATTATTATTATTATTATTATTATTATTATTATTATTATTATTATATTACACATTACATTGTTAGTTTACAGTGTAGTTGTGGTCACAGTATTTGCCTTTTATTTGCTTTTATTTTATATATTTTTTATGTATGCGCAAATATAGCTTGTTAATTTAAAACCTACAATTAACCCGATTCTCAGCCTTTTGTTCTGGGGGATAAAACCTGGCCGTTATAATAATTAGAGAGATTTAGAGAAATGCAGGCAACCTCAGCGCTCAGGGTATTGCGCAATACCAGCAAGAACGCATCGTCTCAAACAGTCAGCAGCGTTTTGTGTGCTCGTGACATTGCAAGTTCATTCTTCCAAGAACGACTAGCAAGAATGTTCTCCCCAAGAACACAAGTCCATTCTTTGCATTCTTGGTTTTGAGAAACACCTACGAGGTGTTTAGTGATTCAGCAGCTCTGCCTACAGGACGCCTTCGACACGTTTTTATAGGCTTACGTTATCGAACTTCGTATTATTCATTCCACTCAATTGAGAATGTCTACGCAAGAAGAGCATTTAGTTTCACCCGTAAAGCAAACATTTATTTCGCGGTTGTCCGGTGATGTTATAACTGACGACGTAGTCGATCATGTCATCCATGTTACTCTTTAGAAGCTAGATTCACCCAGACTGTCACCCTTTACATCTGCTTGACTTGAAATGTACATTAAACTGAATGCAGCATTGTGGACAACATCTAAAATTATAGTCTAAAATTATTTGTATCCCAGTATAACTTTTGCTAGGAAAATAGAAATGTCTCCATATTCCCCACTGTTATTAGTCATGATGTGTAGTATACACAAAATAAAATACTTGACAATAGGCCATCATCTGTGCATTATAAAGGGGGGATACATTTTATGGCAGGCTGAATATATAGGACTGAAATTATTTGTATCCCAGTATAACTTTTGCTAGGAAAATAGAAACGTATCCATATTCCTGTTAACATGGATGACATGATCGACTATGTCATCAGTTATAACATCACCGGACGAAACACAGGGGGGAATATGGAGACGTTTCTATTTTCCTAACAAAGATATACTGAGATACAAATAATTCGGACTGTATTTTAACCTGCCATAAAATGTATCCCCTATAATGCACAGATGATAGCTACTGTCAAGTATTTTATTTTGTGTATACTTCACATCATGACTAATAACAGTGGGAATATGGAGACGTTTCTATTTTCCTAGCAAAAGTTATAGTGAGAAATGTTTCCTTTACGAGTGAAACTAAATGCCCCCTCAATTGACTGCAATGAATAATACGAAGTTCGATAACATAAGCCTATAAAAACGTTTAGGCCTATAAGTGCTACAGTGCTGTACACAACCCTCGCTAATAAAACAGTACTAAAACGATAGATTAAACAACCCACATTTTATATTTTTCATTAACTTTGATGAAGTCGAAGGTCCGCCATCACCGCTGAATGCACGCGCGCTCCCACGGCAGTGGAAATACTATAAGGTTCTTTGTTTACTTCGGTCTGTTTGGGGAGAAAAGTTTCACGGCCGTCGAGAGCTCTGATGTCTTCTATGTAATTTGACTAAAATATTTGCACATGAACTTGGATTATTAAAGTAACTTAATTACGCCTTGTGCCTTAGAATTTTACCATGTTGTTAGCCTATTTTAAGCCTGTTCCTCCGATTTACAGCCTTCAGCCCTTTAAAAAAAAACATTAAATTCAGAACAGTATTGAATAAATTTACATTTGACAGCAGCTGTATGTTTACAACAGCTCAACTACATAAAAACCCAATAACTGGAAATACATATAAAACCTCAGTGCCAATGTAAAATAAATAATATTCCTGACATCAAAGTAAAGAGTGAAGAAGAAACGGCCCTATAAGATTCCTGAAAAATGTATGAATTGCTAAAACAAACATAGGATATATATTAGCTGATTACACAATTATGTGACCATGAAAAGATGTAAAGATTGTTGAGTGTTTGGGAGCACCTGCACACTAAGAGCTGCAGGTGGAGGAAATATGATTCACAAACATTTCATACATTTTTCTGAAATCTAACAGGGCCGTTTCTTCTTCACTTTGATGTCAGGAATATTATAAAAGATTAATGTTAGTTAATTTATTTAGATATATGATTAGACATAGGCTATAGTCAATAAAAATCCAGATATATCTCAGATTCACAATGCAGTATATAAAATCATTATCACAATTTTGCATCCTGTAGACACACAGCAAGCAACACAGACTGTAGATTTGTTTGTCTCACTCTAACCCTGCCGTGGCCTCCCTCATCCTTTCCCCATTAATGTTTCCTTCTCAGATTATTTCCCACTCTTTTTTTAATCTGGTATCTTATTTCCTCCACCTGCAGCTCTGTGAGCGTCTCCCCAGCAGTCAGCCTTGTGGCTGCAGTATTACAGCAGCTCAGTCACTGTGAGCTGGTCCCAAACACTCAACAATCTTTTTATGGTCACATAATTGTTTAATCAGCTAATATATATCCTATAGTTGTTTTAATATCTGTAGTCACAGATCATCTCCAGTAGTATCAGCAACAACACAACAACAGCAGCAGCAGCATCCATAGCAACCCCTCAACAGCAACTGTTCCCTGTAAGTTATGTCAGCACTCAGTGTTTTAAAGCTGGAGTCGGGAAGTCCCTGTTTCTTTTTGCGTCACAGCATTTGCTGACGTATCAATACAGAAGCATCTGTATATGTGTGTCAACAAGGAATACATAACGATATATTTCTGTCAATAGCATGAGAAGAGTCCTATTTAAATCCTTGTTCCATGTGCCCTTTTTATACTTTGAGCACCTGCCCTTCCAAAGGTCTCTGCACGGCCCTGCTCACCTTCACTGTTGTTGCCCACAGTCTCTTTGTCCTGAAACACTGGAAGAGAAAAGACAAAACAACAGATAAATAAAGTAATATATGACAAGTAAATATTTACAGCAACATACAGCTTTTTATAAATGTATCTATTTATTATTCATATTTCAGTATCCATTAATTGATCTTTCATAATGTGAAACCTGAATACTAAAACAGAAATGAATGCTGCATGTGTGCTAACACAGATGTGTTTTCTGTTGAAAACTCAAAAAAAAAAACATGTTCTTTAAATCATAACATAGTAGTCCACACTGTTTTACAAAAATACACATAAAAGGCAAAATCTGCAGCTTTTTTTTTACTGTAATTAGTGAAAAGGATAAATTAAATACGATAAGCTCAGGCCGAGCGGTCGTCCACTTTCTGGAAGGTCGGTGCATGTCCATCAGTCTGCATGTCGAAGTGTCCTTGGGCCAGATACTGAACCCCAAGCTGTGAATGTGTATTTCTGTTTCTGATGGCAGAGGCACCGTAGCCTCTCTGTCAGAGGATGATTTCTATTGTGACTAACTCTCTCCATGGCATTAGACTGCAGTATCAAAGATGCATATTAAAAACAGTGCTTGAAGAGAAAACCACAGCACTGTTAATAAAATAATTACTTCAAGTTCCTCCAAATATTTTGAGATTAGTTTTGTTTCAGACAAAGCTGAAGTTTTTGTGTTAAAAAACAATGTAGATCTAGTTTGTCTTGCTCACAGTCAGAAAGTGATGCTACATTGTGTTACTGTATATTTATGTAAACTCATACATTACAGTCGAGGGTTTGAAACTCATACGTTACAGTGGAGGGCCTGCTGTTCACTCTATAACACTCTTTATAACAGAATAAACCTTTTATTACACTAAAGCCCCATTGCTATTCCTTAGTATTGTAGCTTGTACCTGTTTT
Organism: Lepomis macrochirus; assembly: GCA_024633595.2. Classification (NCBI taxonomy): domain Eukaryota; kingdom Metazoa; phylum Chordata; class Actinopteri; order Centrarchiformes; family Centrarchidae; genus Lepomis; species Lepomis macrochirus. The sequence continues at coordinate 36,927,297 of JALXJV020000003.1, read as the reverse complement.
GTTGGATGTCAGATGAAGCTGTGCTTTTCCTCAGTTTTCTTCTTGGTGTTAGGACGAATGGACCTGCTGCAGTGAACGCAGTCAGAAGGAAGAGACGTCGTTATAGAGGTGAACGAGGAAATGGCCAAGCCCCCAGAGTGGCACCATACTTAACATTCAAATTGCTTCACTGAAGTGACACTGAGACACACCTTCATTTGTCGAGCTCATGTGATGAGAAAAAAAAAATTGAACTACTTGTAGAAACATGAACCAATATATATTGTAGTGCATCATGTACTGCAAGTTAACTGGTAACATGTTCTGAGGAAGGAAGAAAGGTTGAATGGAGAAATTAGCAAATAGTTGGAATTTAGAGCTAGTCCCCAAATAGCTACCCATCTGGGTACTCGCTGGCTGCAAGATCCAACAAAAAGCAGCCAGAGAGGTTGATGTCCAGGAATCCCCAACCAACCTCGATCTGAACTAAAACAAAGACAAACACTGACAGACTCAGACCTGGATCTTCACAGTGGTCTTTTATATAAGAGTAAATAGCATCACTTCATTAATACTAGTGAATGCATATAAGAGTCATTATCACAGAAAAACAAGTTTTATGATTCAGTAAGAAATTAAAATAAAAATTTTTTTCTTCTTGCTGAGCTTTTTTATCACCACTCCTTGGCTGTTCTCTCTGCATACAAATGAATGTTCACATGTCACGTCAGAGGCGCATTTCTGTTAGCCTCGCGGTTTAGTTTCTGTCAGTGTGTGACCCTCAACCGCTTCTCCAATTATTAATGACTTCCTTTACTGGAACCAGACGTCCTGTCAAGAGGCACCTCTCCTTATTTAGACGACATCTAATAATTCAGACATAGTTCAGACAGAGTTTCCCAGAGTGAGACAATTTTATACACAAGAGATACATATAGGATATATTAAATAAAACTAAAAAATTAATTACAAAAAATCGTTCCTACATAAAAATTATACTTTCATTATAGCCAAGTACGGTGCCCTGGATTAATCGTGAATTACCATAGTAAAACGGTAGAGACCCCTTGGTTTCACTGTTTAATGCCCTAGGTACCCCCTTTGCCTTGTTTTTGAACATGCAGGGCTCCGCGGTCAAGTTAACAACAATATGCATGGTCTGGTCACGTTACCAATAATAGAGATGCAGTGTCCTATTACACCTTCAAAAAAACTACTGGCTAACAGCACATGGTTAACTTGAAATGTTGCAAAAATAATGTCATGTTTACAACTTTGATGAGAGGATGAAGAGGTAATATCCTTCTGGGCACAAGAAGAGAAAATAACTAAGTGGGAGTGGCTTTTGGTAAACCGCAGTCAGCTAAACGTGTCCTCTCCTCTCAAAGTCTGATGTCTGAGGTAAATGTACAGCTACAGTGAATCTCTCTACTCTGTCTTCCTCATCCAGCTGGGCTTGGTTTGTTTGTGTTTTCGTTGCTTGCCAGCCAAAGTGAAATACAACTATTTATTACTTTTGATGAATTGCAACGGGCAAAGGTGTTTATTAGCTGCAGCAAAGATAACGAAGGTTGTGATATGGTAAACCTAGTTCTATAAGCAAAGGCGAAGACCTCTACTGGACTCTATGGGTAGTACCTCTTCCAATCACGCACGCAGTCACCCACTGAGATTTGCATTGTGCACGTAGCCGACCAATAGGACGTCGCTAGTGATACAAGTATATAAATACATAAATAGCAGCGTCTCACCTGATTTAACATGTGACCACTTCTTCAGCAGAGGGCGTGGAAGTGGCAGGGCTCATTGGCAGAGGCCTCCACCTATATGCTTACAGAACTGGATTTACTATACTGTAACTTTGGTTTTATCTCACACAGGCTCCGCCCTCTACTGGACTCTGCAGTGGATAGATCCCATTGACTGTCCTCCCTAGTTGTTACAAGCCAAAATCTGCATTCACTGGCCGGCCACGGCCCAAACCACCACATCACCTTAATGAAAGGTCGGTGTGGCATCCCGATAAGGCCATTAGGCTATTGCACACGTCCGTTAGGATACTGACTCACAACATTAGGCCACTTGCAGAATTGCAGCTGCAACTAACCTTGTCTCTGCTCGGCGGGGGATTGGTGGTGGCGGTTCCACCTCGTGGCAGATGATTGGTTGCTTCCTGATGTCTTGCTACTTAAGCGGAGAAGATGGCGGTGGCTACACATGTGTAGGCATCTTGGCATCCTCCTCCTCTCCCAACAGGCCACAGTCTGATCTTGTTTAAGTAGGGGTGGGCCGCCAGTTATGTTTTCTTCTTTTTTTCTTGCTGATTATAGTCAGGGAGGTCAGTTGGTTATGGTTGATGCTCTGATGTGTGTGTGTGTAACTCAAATCAACAAACTTAGTTATTAGCCAGATAACTGGAACAACAAATTCACCAAAATACATATACAGTTAAAACTGCTGACTTACTTTTACTGTTTTCACTGTTATCCGTCCAAAAATAGTGTAATGAATAAATGTGGGGAGAGTCTCCGTCGCCTTGTTGACACTTGAATGGAAGGATTCTTGCAGTGATGACTGATTACTCTCACCTGTGTTAGGGGGGTGGGGAGGATGAGATGGGGATAAAGGGGTGTGTTGAACGGGCTGATGTGCCTGAGTGTGAGACTGCTGGCCAACTTGTTCTGGCTTCACAGAAATCCTCTGTTCAAGACAAAGTGATAGAGCCCACGTCCAGCCCTGTAGGATGTTCCGTTCTCAAGTCATGGGCCTGTAAAGCATGGGAGTGCTTTTGGCCACAGGAATATTAATGAATATTCAATTTATTTATCAATAGTTGTATGTTGTGGAAGCTTTGTTATTTGAAACATGATTCTATAAACAGAACTAGTGTTTTGAAGAAAACGCCCGATAAACGTGACCATATAAACAGTAAATATGGCCAAAACATTCGCCTGGTATATTTTTAGCGTATATTTTATTTCATCAAATTTACAGTTACAGTTACAGTTCCATGTAGTGGAAGATATTCAGGTCTCATCTGTAGGATGATAGTTTTCATAGTGATATTGCTATTAAAATATAGATTTCAGACCAGGCAAGGATGAAAAACAAGGACCTCATGTTCATTGGCTGGCAGAACTTAGCCATCAGACTGATTTGCTCACACATTCTCCCCTCATATCCTTCCTCTTTTTTAGAGGTAGAGTACACTTACTGTTAATTGTGGCAACACCCCTTTGCTCTAGTCATTAATTAACAATAAAAAACTATCAATTAGAACATATCATGGAGATACACCAAAATATGATTGCGTAATCTTTTGTAATTTCAAATGCATATAGACCAGATACAGTAGGTCTTAATTTTAAAACAATACATGAGATTTTCTCCTCTTGTTCATTTTAAATGATTCACACAAATTAAAATCACACTTAAAATGCAGAAAATACATCACCACGGGTTGTCACTATCTTTTACAAAGAAAAACCTTCTTTCTGTTCTTTTTTAATCTCAAAATGAGGTTGATTTCTTTTCCACAATCGCAGGAGACGTACGGGCAAATAGCGCCTTCTTTCTCGATTAAAATGATTATCTTGATGTCATCAGGGAATGCATACAGGAGACATAGTTACAGAAGGAAAGTCTTAAAGTTTAGTAAAAGTTTATTTTTACTTGAAGTAAAACTCTGGAACTTTCCCCTCTTTTTCACACTTATTTTCATACCTCCCTTCATGTGCGTGAGATACACACATGTTTACACGCTGTTTATTTTGTGGTTTGATTTAAAAGCACAGAGTGGACCTTAGCTTCCTCTTTACTGGAAACTAGCATCTTGTTTTGAGACTTCAGCACACACTGACACTCAGCATGTCTGAGCAAACACAGAAAATGTCTCTTAAGGCAAAGAAAAGGTCAGGCACAAGAGATGCAGGGATATAGAACCTATTAAAGACATAAAGACAGTATCTCTAACGTCTTTCTTACTTCAAATTTTGTAGTTTTGTAATATGAATTAAGCAGTTAACGATTATTGCTCTTAAAGTAAAGGCATTTTTTAAAACTTTTTTGCCTTGTACAGTATCTCACAAAAGTAAGTACACCCTCACATTTATGTACATATTTGATTATAAAACTTTTCATGCGACAACACTGAAGAAATTACACTTTGCTTCAATGTAAAGTAGTGAGCGTACAGCTTGTATAACAGTGTAAATTTGCTGCGCCCCACCCCCCCAAAATAACACACAGACATCAATGCAACAAAAGTAAGAACACCCATAAGTTAAAATGCCCAATTACACATTTTGCCTCCCCAGTGTCATGTGACTCGTTAGTGTTACAAAGTCTCAGGTGTGAACGGGGAGCAGGTGTGTTAAATTTGGTGTTCACGCTCTCACACTCATACTGGTCACTAGAAGGTCAACATGGCACTTCATGGCAAAGAGCTCTCTGAGGATCTTAAAAAAGAATGGTTGCTCTACATAAAGGTGGCCGAGGCTATAAGAAGACTGCCAAGACCCTGAAACTGAGCTGCAGCATGCTGGCCAAGACCATACAGCGGACAGGTTCCACTCAGAACAGGCCTCGCCATGGTCGACCAAACAAGTTGAGTGGACGTGCTCAGCGTCATATCCAGAGGTTTTCTTTGGGAAAAAGATATATGAGTGCTGCCAGCATTGCTGCAGAGATTGAAGGGTAGGGGGGCAGCCTGTCAGTGCTCAGACCATACGTTGCACACTGCATCAAACTGGTCTGCTGTCAGTTGATGGACTGGGTAAGCATGTCTCCAGACCTAAACCCTATTGAGCATCTGTGGGGCATCCTCAAACGGAAAGTGGGGGAGCGCAAGGTTTCTAACATCCACCAGCTCTGTGATGTCATTATGGAGGCGTGGAAGAGAACTCCAGTGGCCATCCACCCCAGAGAGCGGCGGCGTCTCAGAGCTTGGGACACTCTCAATTTCTGCTATGACACCGGCAGGATGGGCAATAAACTCTAAGGGCTCTGATAGAATGATCACACCTTGTTCCACCAAGTTACCAAATACCTGGGGCCGTATTACAGAAAATTCCAAACCAGCAGATCCTATCCTGCTTGGTAACCATGGTTATAAGGGTTAGGAACTGATTTAGGAAAAAGGCCATCACAGATTAACAGTTCCTAAGTCAATATTCCTTTCCTAACTTTAGATAGGAAAAGTGTTTTACAGAAGCATCCTAACTTCGTAAAAACTTAAATAAACTCTCCTAACTTTAGGATAGCTGTTTAGCTCTCCTAACTTTTACTTTTCCACCAGCTAGTGTTTGCTAACTGGTTTAATCCACATTGTCACTGTTTAATTGCTTTTACAAAATCAACAAAATGTCAACAGGCGGAACTTAATTGATTCTACCAATGTGTTTGATGACAAAACCCTCGTTAGTAGAAAGGCTGTCGGCGATGTAACGCTAGCGGCGTTAACGTAAAGCCTTGATGTAACAAAATTATCCTAATCCAAGTCTTTGTAAGAAGGAGATGTTAGAAAGAAATACATGAAAAACATGATGACGTCAGCCCGCAGCCTTTATTTCGCAGGTGTCGTGCCGAAAAGTGATCGTCTGCCGAAAAAAGATTACCGTCTGCTGGAGCTGTATTGCCCAGTCTCTTTAATCACTTTCTGGCAAGTGAAATAGCCTACTGCAATTTATGGCTTGTATTGGCCATTTAAAGATATTTTAAAAGTTAAAAAGTACAAGGTGGGCTGTAATCTGTCAAATAAAACTCTTGAATGAAGAGTCAATAACAAAAGGCTTGAATCATTTTCTGGCAAGTGAAATACTGTATTTTATGAGTTGTATTGGCCATTTAAAAGGTATTTTAACAGGTAAAAAGGACTGGATTGGTTGGTAGGCCTACACAGCAAGTAAAATAATGCAGAGTCATAATTATAATTGCAAAATTGTCTTCATTTTATTTCTAGGTTTGCAGTAAGTCATGTTAATTTGGCTACAGACCGTTTTCCAAATTTAAACAACATATTACACATAGGCCTACCAAAAATCAATTTTTCGGCAGACGATCACTTTTCGGCACTACACCTGGACACCTTCACTCAGAACAAGACAGCTATTAATACACAGGGGCCGTAACACTTGCATATGGCACTAGACTAGAAGTCAGAGGGGACACGAGTGTCTGAACCAAATTTCATTAGATATTTCATTTGAAGTGTGTTGGACCAACATTGACATCTCCAGAGCTACGTGGGTTGCCTTGTGATGTAACTATAATCATACTCTGTTACGCAGTGTGCCGTCTCTGTATTTACTCTGTATTTGTTCTGAATGTAAAGTCATGCTAGCAGTTCAGTAAGACACCACTGTGCTTTGTTTAACTTGTTATCATGCTAATAGCTGTGCTAAACATCAGTACTGAACACAATAACACAGAGAATATCATCAGTCTTACAGGTATTTGGTCAAAATCATAAGTAGGCCTGCTCGACAATGACTTGCATCTGAGGAAAAAGTAAGGGGATCACCAAAGGTATTAAAATTCAGCCTTGGGGGGACACAAATGTCTTTAAAAAATTCTGTCCATCAAATACAACAACAAATGTCAGCCTCATGGAGGTGCTGTGGGACTGTCTATAAAATGTTGAAAGAAAAATGTCACTGGATAACTAGACTGGATAACTCATTAGGATTCATTTTCTGGGGACCATAAACTTCATGGCATTAGTTGTTAATTGCAATCGTAAAAGTAATTGAGATATATCAGTCTGGATCAAAACTTTACAGTATAACAAAGTGAGTGATATGTTATCAAATATCTCTCCTTGACAGACACAGGTGAACCTCACCAGATGAAGGAAGAGTGGAGTAATGACATAATATTTTTCACTGTTTGCCTACTTGATTAAAACTGTGTTACACATAATGTTCTGCAAGGGTTCCCAAATGATTCACAAACAGACTGGATGGATGCTGAGCCAAGCTTTAATCAGAAAGATCAGAAAATCAGAGGACTTGGTAATCCTTAACAGAAGTATAGAGTACAGTGACATGAGCTGTAAATACTGAGGTTAATTTATAAAACAGAAAAGTAAAAGGGGAAACGAAAGCCACAAAAGAGAAATATATATCTTATTAATTTTGTTGCACGACAAGAAACTCAGGTTCTAACAAACCTACAGGGACACACTGACGTGGTGGGAGGGTTGTATTAGGAGCAGAGGCTCGGTTTAAACAAAGAATGGCTTAGGAGCAGTAATAGTTAAAATCATGTTAGAGGGCAATGCAGCAGTGGCTTGACCCACCAGAGCCAGTGTTTCGTTTCTACCACTGTGAGCAAGCTGCCCTCAACCTGAAGTGGAGGACAGGGTGGAACCAGGCTGTTAACTATCTCTAACACAGTAAGGTGCAACCTGACCATTAACGGAGCAGCTGGTGCACTGCATCCAACAACGGAATATGTTTTCCAGACCAACTGAATTCCCGAGGCGCTGAAGGGCATCACTCCGTTCTTGCTCAGTGTTGGTATGACCATTCTTGGGAATGAAAATTGTAGAAAACACAAAAGCGTAATTCTTCCATTGACGGATGCGACTTATCCTTTGGAGAATGTTCTCACGATGTGTGTCGTTTGAACATTTTTCAACACATGGTGAGGCATAAACATAGAAAAGCAACAAATCATGATCATTATCATTACCACTGTTGAACAAGTGGTTCAGGTGGTCCACAACACGTGACTCTGCATGATCCGCTCCTCCATTGGGCCGTTGCAGGAACTTGGCTGCGACCACCCTGTTGCCAATGTACCTCGTCATTGTTGAGCGTATTCTTCACATTGTCAACAGGATCACTTTTCAAGACTTGCTGAAGAATTTGGTTCAGGTTCAGGTTCTGGTTGTCTGGGATTCTTACAGCTAAACTGAACATGCCTCTTGTTCCGTACCTAAGAAATAGACAAACCAAAATGTCAGGTAAAATGCTGTAACTTATTTTAGGCTAAACAGATGTGTGGGTCACACTTGAAAAGATAATTTTGTTATTTTCTTTTAAGTTTCTATTTGATCATGTGAAAAGACGACAAGACTCCAGGTGTAACGCAGTAGACTAGCAGAGCACATGTGCAAGCTAGCAGTCATGCCAGTCACACAGAAAAGTTGTTCACGGAAGAGACAGGAGAAAAAGGAACCAGAGGTTTCCTTTGTATAATATGGAACAGTCGATTGACTGTCTGGAGGGTTTGGACTGTTGGTCGGACTAAACATGCAAGTGAAAGGATCACGGAGAGCCATGAGACAATCTGAATGTTCTTCAATTAATCAAGAAAATGATCTGCAAATGAATCATTAATAAAAACAATTGTTAGGTGTACCCCTATAGTTTTGAAAAGTGCTCTACAAATAAAGATTATTATTACTAAATGTACTCAATAACTTTACTTCTACTTTTGAGATATGTTTTCTGCCACTTTCTACTTCTACTGCACTACATCTCAGAGGAAATATTGTACTTTTGTCATTTATGTAACAGGTTTAGTTACGGTTTACTTTAGAAATTAAGATTTTTCCAAACAGTAAGAATTTATAAAATATAAATATTTTTATAAATTAAACTGTGCGGCAGTTTAGTACAACTAAAACAATTATTTAATTAACAGACAATTTATTGGAAACTATTGCTCAAAATGAGTTGGTCATTTTTCCTGCCAAATATTTCATCCTTCCAGCTTCACAAATGTGAATATTTGATGCTTTTTAATAACTGTAATGTTTGTTAATGATGTTGAAGTCTGGGCAACTGAGATGACTTTCTTCACTATTTTCACTATTACATCCATTGTTAGATTCACCATCCCATTACAACAAACATTTATAACTATCTACATGCACCTTTGCTACTAGCTACTCGTTAGTTAAATGCTAAACTGTGTGTTTTGACTGGTACCTACTGTGTGCAAAGAGAAAGTGGAATCTAGTCTGATATTTCTAAACATGCTGAGCTGACCCACATAGGGCTATATGCTGGGAAAAGCATCCTCCAAACTATCCATGTGCTGTGCACTTCATATACGATTCTCTCAGAACCAAGTGAATATCACTGCAGCATTTGACAGATGAAGGGAGGTTTAGAGTCTAAAAACTATTCGCAACTGTTGAGTGTGAAAGGTCATCCATGACCTTGGATATATTAGTTAAAATGATCTCAAATGTCCAAAGATCCTTTTATTATCAGCTTTATCTAGATCTTTCAACTGGATCTCACAGTTTAAATCAGTGGATAGATTTTTATCAGTTGTCAAACACGAGACCAAGTCCAGTAACCTAATAAAAGTCAGCTCCCCACAGCATCACAGTAAATAACATTTTAGAACCGTCCAGTAACACTGGAGCAGCCTCGTCAAGACATCCTCTCTTCTACTGGCTTCATCTGTCTTTATTAAGAGAGTAAACACAATACTGTAGTTTTCTGAAGAAGTCGACTCACTCTCTCAAGATGCCATCTACAATTCCAGCAAGCCTGTTTTGGTCCACAGCAGCCAAACTGTTTTCAGCGGACAGGAAGACGGCCAGCATCACCGCCATCCAGCACAGACCAGCCATCTGCACACAGATTATTATTTATTGATTGAGCATTTTATAAAAACAAGAGCTTCATACAGAGGATGAAAAACAGGTATAATATGTCTGAAGTATTTAAGCTGCAGGTGTGTACACATTATTTCATTTATTTTTCACATTAAATACAATTAATTAGTAATTGGATTCTACATTCACACTTGTTTCTGTTTTAGTGTTACTCTAAAACACAAGCTTTCACCTCTCTAGATATCAGCACATTTAACACAACCAGAGATATTAATAACGTGGCTACCTACAAACTTCAGTGTAATAAATACCACGATTCACATTAATTCACTGAAATAGCCCAAAAATCTCAGCTGAATTTCCATAAATAGTGTTTTTTTCTTTAGAAACAATGAGAAGTGTCCACAATGTAAAGAAGTAAATTGTATAAAGAAAGTAAATTGAATGAAAGCCTGCATATAAAGCGCCCACAGTGTGATAGAAAGGTGAGATTAAAAAAAAATTGGGTGCCATATTCTGCACCAATTCTCCAAAGTTAGCCACTAACATGTAATGTTACTTTGACATTTCAGAAGATTTACTGAAGGTCTATATATTTTAGCATTTTATTTTATTGTTTCGGATAGATATTGATTTTAGTCTGGTTAAATAAAGATTAAAAAGCTCAGGACAATTTTAGGACCTAAGATTTAACAAAAAAGGTTAAAGAACCCATGCCTTGATATTTTTGAGGCTATCGCTCATTATTAATATATTGTTTCACTTAATTTTAATTAAAAAAATATATTAGTTATTTTGATGTTTATTTCCTTAGTCTTTAACAGCTAACAGAGCATTGCATTGAACATTTGATTTGACCATTGTAACAATCGCCACCCCTGTCAGCCAATGTTTATCTAGCTTTATTAGCATAGCGGTTTGAAAATAACAGAGGGAAAATGCATCACATGTTGCCCAAGAAACTACATTTAATCTAATATAAGTGATACAATTTTGTCTGCAATAGTATAGATACTGAAAAATATATTATTGGGAAAACGAATTTACCATCTTCCCTCAAAATCTGTTTTTTATGCTTGATTGGTGAGGAAGTAGGTAAAAACTCAAATGATCACATGACTTCTATGTTACAACCACACCCGGTCTCCCCTACTTTCGCTTTCCACTATTAGCTTTTAAAAGCAAATTTTTTAATGGAAATTATTCATTTTCTCTGACTTGCTTTCCTATTTGTTTTATAGCAAAGCCTAAATGTGAATTCATTAAATAAAAATGTCACTGGTGAAACAGATTTCTGCTTTCACTACCTGCAGTTATTTATTCAGGAAAAGTAATTCATCCATTCAAGGAAGAAAGTATACGGAAGAGGATTAGGGCCACATGTGAAAAAAAAATTTTAATTCTGAGTTTAAAGTCAGAATTCTGAGTTTAAAGTCAGAATTCTGAGTTTAAAGTCAGAATTCTGAGAAAAAAGTCAGAATTCTGAGATTAAAGTCAGAATTCTGAGTTTAAAGTCAGAATTCTGAGATTAAAGTCAGAATTCTGAGTTTAAAGTCAGAATTCTGAGATTAAAGTCAGAAGTATGGGTACCTGCAGGTCCCATGTGAGAGAATCACTTGCATGATGTGAGTTAGCCAGGGAACCACACACTAACCGAAGATGACGGATTTAAGTGAGTTTTTGCGTGTTCGAGGGGTCACAGATGAAGCCATTTCATTACTGGAAGAACAAAAGGTGAGTAAAAAATGAAATATGTGTTTGGTGCAGGGCGTTTGTAAAAATAAATTAAATTCAAGGGAATGAAGGTTGTGTAATGCAGGGACGAAGTTAGCTAACTTAGCTAGTAGCACGCTTTGATAGCTAATATGGTAGCTAACAAGAATATTGGGTGTTTTTGTATTGTTGACACTTTAGTTATATTATCGTGTTTTAAACTGCTTTCGAAGACCGAGTGAGAGCATCTGTGGTCAGTGACAGACTCTTGTTGTCTGTGTTTGCTTACAAAAGAATGGACGAAGCTACATTTCAGCCAGTCGCTGCTTCTGTCCTCCTGTCAGCTCACTGTGTCCGAGGGCAGCTCCTCACACACAGAGCGGACAGCGACAGGTGAATATAACGTATTACTGAAGCTATTGGGCATTTTAATGTGTGTTTTTCCTTAAGACTGTACAACTCCAGCAAGGACATTCTTAGTGTTTGGGTCAGAAGCGGCTCTCGGCTCCGCTTTACGGAGATATACGCTTGGCTGCATGGTATGGCAGAAGCTTCGTCAAGCAGCACAGAGCAGATGAACCGGACAGGAAGTTAGACATAGAACGGAAAGAGAATCCGGTCAATTTTCAAAATAAAACACCATGTGCAGACTCCCGTCGTAAATCAACAATAAACACAGTTAAAACAGACAAAAAACAACAACTATTAAACTACTTTACCAGCCTACTATGGTAGCAGAAACGCATATCAAATTTACAGGACTGAGATTAAACTTGTATTAAAAAAATGATTTTTCTTTTTTTATTATATTATTGTACTGACCCCTGCACACAAGCCTTTCCTGAAAATTTGATCCGTATGTTCCTACTAACTGTACTGATTAAGGGGGCATAACCTTAACATTATTTATGCATTGTCTTTTCTTTTTGTCTTCTGTGCAGATTGACAGTGACTTTGTGATAGTATGATGCAGCGCTGGCAAATGACACCGAATTGCCCTCTTCAATTTCTGCAATGACTGGATAGATTACATCCGTTCTGCTGCTCACAACAATGCCAGCAATGTCAGATTTGGATGATCATATCAAACTGTACTTCAGACTTTCTTTCAGCAACAAAGAAATACTTGCTATTTTAGCATATAACAATCAGACAGTAATAAGTGTCCGAACATTAAAGAGAATTTGTAGAAGACTTGGTCTGTTCAGGAGGAAGAATCAGTCTGACTTGGAGGAAGTGCTGGCTTTTGTCCAACATGAAATCATGACCAATGGACAGATGCAGGGTTATCGGTGGCTACATCTTCGCGCAGTTCAACAGGGATTTGTTGTGTCACAAGATACCATAAGACGCATCATCAAACTGGTTGATCCGCAAGGTGTGGAATTAAGACGAGCACGACGCTTGAGAAGACGTCAATACAGCTGCAGAGGGCCAAATGCGCTGTGGCACATGGATGGCTATGATAAATTAAAGCCCTATGGCATTGCCATCAATGGCTGTATAGATGGCTTTAGTCGCTATGTGTTATGGATGGAGGCCTATACTACGAACAGTGATCCTAAAGTAGTTGCAAGTTACTTCATCAAAACAGTTTCATGCATAGGTGGATGTCCAGAGAGGATTCGTGCAGACAGAGGCACGGAAAATGGTTGTGTAGAAGAAATGCAGATGTTTTTGCGGAGAAACCACCCGGATAGTTTTGCAGGGGAGAGAAGTTTCCTTTATGGAAGAAGCACAGCAAACCAGCGCATTGAGGGATGGTGGGGCACCCTCCGCAAACAGAGTGCGCAGTTCTGGATGAACTTATTTCAAACTTTCCAGGATGATGGCCACTTCACAGGAGATTTTTTGGACAAAAGTCTTATACAGTTTTGTTTCCTTAATCTTGTTCAGGTAAAAATCTTATCTTGCCTTCTGAAATGATTCAGTAATAAAAGTAGTATTGTAGTAGTAATAATAATACTAATAATATTAATTATGATTATTATAGTTCAATAGTGTTGAACTATAATAATCATAATAATTATCATAATCTAAATAGGAAATGTCATGGTGCACTACAAGCAGGGCAGCATGCATCTTATGGATTGTTAAATACCGGGGAGGCGGCTCCCCTGAGAGACCAGAGTTCCTCTTAAAGCAATACAAGTATACATCTGGGTGGTGTGCTAAAATAGCTAAAAATCATCTTAAATATTTCCTAAAGTAATTTGTATTTTTTTCTACATACTTACTTACATACTTACTTACATACATACATTACTGAAACTACAATGTTTTTAGCTCATGCTGCTGCATCTCCCAGCTGCCACTGCTACCACCACAATCTAAGTGTGAATGAAAGCTGAAGGGATTGCTGAAACAAAGCTAAAAATGGCTTAAGAAACCAGCTGATATTAACTGAAATGCGTTTCAAAAATGTGAAAGCTGAAATGCAAAACTCGAGCTGACAGCTCATTAGCAAAAGAAGCTAAGAGCTGAAACATGTTGAAATGACTTAACACTGAAAGAATAACTTAATTGTATTAATATCAGACATGAAACTCACTACCCCCCTCTTAAGATACAGTTACTGTCTGGCATTTATTGTGACAAACTAGGTCCAGCCCTAGTTTTCTGTTAACGTACAGTGAGAGTTCGGGGTTTTTATTTAGAGCCTCATCCTGAGCTTCCTGTTAGGATATAGTTACTGTATGCATGCATCAGTACATAATCATTCTATGTGCCCTTGCTGTTTGGTGGAGGTGCTATTGGCTTATTGCTGTATATTTTTACATTGATTATTGTTATGTGCTGTAGCTGACAGGGGCATACAATGACAATGCAGCAACCTAGGTCTCAGTGTAGACAGGCAGTATTTACATAGTAGACCAACTATATTACACATTTGTCTGTATTTACTGTATCTTTTGTGCAGGATGAACTTGACGAAGTTGTCAACACATGGAATTCACACAAAATCAGACAACGTTCAAGTGATGATGCAGCCTCAGGCCGGCCATTTGTGATGTACTCATTCCCGGAGTTGCACAGTGCTGAAGATAGACTCAAACCTATTGCCATGGAGGAGGTCACTTTGTGTATGGAAGAGTGTACTCCCAAAGGCCAGTTTCCATGCGATGAAACGGTTTTTGAACTGTGTTGTCTACTAATGGAGGAACATGGATGGGATGCTCCAGCAGATCCACTTGCTGCAGCTGATCTGTACATCATGTTAAGAGAGGAAATACAGCAAATTATTTGATGAATGGATCATGGCCATTAGGTCTGTACTCCCACACAGTACTGTTGTTAAGGTGTCTGTGTGTGTGTGTGTGTGTGTGTTGCAAAGAGCTACGTAAAACACTTCAGATAAATTATATACAATTGTAATTGTGTAATTGTTCGTATGTGCTATATAGCCATTTACCATTTCCAAAAGTTTTGATTTGTTAAACTGTAGGAACTCAAGATGACTGCAGCACTATCCTGACAGAACATATACAGAGAACATAACCATTATAGAGCACAATAAAGACAAAATGTTTGTCCCAAAATATATGTTTAAAAAAATAATTAATTATATAATTAATCTTATTTAAGTATTGAATCATCTCTGTAAGGACCTTATCAGTCTTCTGTGCACTTATGTGTATGTACCGTATATCTGTCTGCTTTTTAGGATCTGAAATTACAGGAGTAAAGGTCACAGGTGTGTTAAGGTAAGTTCCCATCTATCTTCTATGAAGTAAATATGAAACATCAGTATGTCTTCATCAGACAAAGCCAACCCTTGTTTGGACTATTCAAATTAAATAGGAAATGAAATGTGTGCAGGTACAACCACAGTACATGTAATACATTAAAACTTAAAATACAGTATCAGATGTAAAACTGGCAGTATAGACTAGAGTACAGTAAAGAGGAACTGTATACAAACTAACAGAGGTCATTAAAAATGTAAATCTTAAACCAATATATGGCAATATAAACATATATATACATGTACGTGTTTGTTATTTTCAGCATAATTTAACTAGCTCCCAGATAACTGTTTTCTGTAGTCACCTTTAGTCCTTGTCTCTCTGAATAGTAATAGCTTTAATGTTTATGTGGTAGATTTATTTATTAACTGGATCTGTTTTTCTCTAAGGTACTGGCCTTCCTCTTTGCCCCACTCATCACTGCCTCTCCATTCAACTGACATGTTTTGGATCACAAAAGACATACAGAAAGGGAGGATCAGTTACTCCAACTTCTCAGGGACCTAAGGGACAGTCCCAAAGCCATGGTGAAGATGTTGGGGTGACCTGAACTGTTTGTACTACATTGTCCTAACCAAATTATTCAGCATTGCTGTCAGTTGGCTTTTCAACAGTTGGATATTTGGGATACTTCTAAGGACATGAAGACGTAAAAGGATAATATGGACATCAAAAATCTCCAAAGAAGTGTCTACTTCTATGGTTGAGAAAACAGTGTAATCGTATAATTTGCTTTTCATCAGTGTGATTATTCAGGGGTATAACATACCTAAACAATTTTGAGAATGTAAGGGTGGCTTGTCTGAACTCTCTGTGATTCAGAAATCTGATTTGGTTCCAACCCTGCTACTAAGGAAATGTTTAGGTTAAGTTTGAAAGAAAACTACAACTAAATTTTTAAACGGGCAATAAGTGAAGTTTTAAGAAATATACTGATGCAAAAATGGGGACAAATGAATTCATTAAGTACTATTCTGTATGCACTGAGGATATTTGAGGAATAAACTGTTCTAAAGCTTTTAAGCAGTGGAACAACTTAATTAAACATGAGATGGTTAAAAATAACTAGGATATCACTAGTATTATCCTAAGTTATATACCTTAAGTACTTTGCTAAAAATGTATCAATAAAAATGTAGGCTTTCATATTCTGTATATTCCTTAGAAATGTCTGACCCTCCGCAGCACCATTTTCATGTGTTTTTTTCATGACTTGTAATTTCAGAGCCTTATTCTCATAATGACTACACAATGTAGTGTGTATTTGACTTGTGTAAACTGTCCACACACTTATTTCATTATTATTTTAATCCCTGCTGATTTGTGTCCAATATGAATACTACAACATATAAAATGCTTGGTAACATTCTCAATAAATGTATTTTAAACCTCATTTATCCCAACAATTTTTTACCTTTTCCCATACAGACAGGGAGCTTCATCGTCAACATTCGATTGAATACTGAATACAAATGTGGTGAAAGAAGAAACATTTTATTAACAATAAAAGTTTACATTAAAAACATTTCTTTGGTAATACAAATAAAGATGTTTAAATCTCATAACCAGATAGGCTGGTTTTTGAAGAGCACATAACCAGAATCGCTTAAATTTGTAAACTAACATTTGAATGTTAAAAGTAACATTTAACATGGCTACAATCAGAGGCTTTACTTAGAGATCTCAACTAAAGCAATGCTAATGGGCTAAAGTGGTCACTACATGAATTCCACATAATGCATGTAGTATATAAAGATCCATTTTATTTTGATGCTTTAAAAGTAAAATGTTTGTCCATATATAGTCTCATATAGCCTCTTTAACATTAAAACATCTTCTATAACAGTAACCTAATGTGAAATATCAAGACCACTTAAGGTAACATTGGCTATTTAACCATGGTGTTTTTATCACAAAATACCCTGAAGAATCATCCATAAACATGGTGTAGATTTAAGGCAAGTCTGAATGCTGTGAAATACCTACACACAGCTATAAAAAAGCTATATGCCAGACTTGCTTTTAGTAGCAAGGAAATACTTTCTGGTACTGAATTTACACAGCAGCTGAGAACCTGAAAATTAGGAACAATGATTCCTGAACAATTCCACCCCTTTGCCATTGCTGGTGTCAAATATGATAATCCAAAAGGTGGGTAATAATAACAAAGAATTATCAGACTACATTGTATAGTGCCTCTGCAATAACAATCAATAAAAAGTGTCCAAAATTAAAAGAGTACACAACAGATTTGCTTAAAACAACAATACCTGGAATTCTGGATTTGTATGAGTTATTAACCCTACTTCAGATTTTTTCTTTAGCAACAAATACTTGCAGATAGTAAAAAGGGTCTGAACTTCAAAGAGAATTCGTTGAAGATGTGGTCTGTTTAGAAGGAAGAACCAGTCCAACATGAGATCAGGACCAATGGTCAGACTGGCATTTTTGGTGTCAGAAGATACTATGACAGTGTGACATTTGAGAAAACAGAATATTTTCAGTATTTACTAAAATATTTACTTCAGACTAGTAAATACTAGTAAGTGGTTTTCATGAGATTCTAGTCAACAGATAGATGTGGGGGTTGGCTACAATTCAATGGTGGTTTACACACATCTTTCACCTGGGTGGTACATCATTTTGCAACTTATAAAAATGAATAAAGGAGTTTCATCACATTCTATAGCTGACTGCACACAACAGTGACAATGCATGTCCTAGTATATGCTGCTGTTGGAATGTAAGCCCTCAATCTTAATTACATGACCAAACCATTTTTCTGTCCAGTGAGGTTTGTGTTGTGCAGCTTGAGAACTTGAATCTGGCGGAGATGGATCTGGCATTGGTAAC
Source organism: Lepomis macrochirus (assembly GCA_024633595.2). Lineage (NCBI taxonomy): Eukaryota > Metazoa > Chordata > Actinopteri > Centrarchiformes > Centrarchidae > Lepomis > Lepomis macrochirus. The sequence continues at coordinate 36,909,429 of JALXJV020000003.1, read as the reverse complement.
AGACAGCATACCAGTTTGTTATAGTTTGTGGATGCACCACTGAAACACATGAAACAAGGGATAATAGCACTATAGTTTTGTAGCCAAGGGTGAGCTTTCTTGAAGAGCTTATAATAGGTCCTAAATACAGTATGTATTGCTCACCATTCCTTGCAATTCTGCATATTTAGATCAAACATGAAAAACTCTTAACAGTGGATTATTGTGGTAATGGTTGTCTCAATCTAAACAATGTCCATTACCCACACATTGCTTTCAAGAACTGCATTAAATTCTGAACGGAAATCTGGGAAGTTCTCATAGCTGTCAGCTAGGTGCAGAATCTTCCCACATGTGTGCCCAATTGGTCTTCTCATGAACTCTGTCATTTCTTCAAATTCCACATAGATGCTGTCTGTAACTATGAGATCAGATCCAGTGCAGAACCGCAGAAATTTCTGAAGTTTACCTTCATCTAGCTCTCTGATGAATCTTTTCAGATGATTTCCGACTTCCTTCTGTTTTGGAGTCATATTGACGCCAAATTTCAGCAGTTTGCACACTTTTTTTGTGGTTGGTTGCAGGTCAGAGAACAACTTGGTCAGTGCCTCTGGACTGAGGGAGAGATGAGGATGGGTGATTTCTCTCCAGCAGTCAATAACAAACATGGGTTTTTGGACAAGTTCTTTGTGTGATATTTCATCAATTATTGTAGGAAGAGTCTCCGCGAGTGATTTTCTTTCTACAGCCATAGCCGCCAAGAACTTCCACAAGATCATCAAAGTCAACTGCAGAGAAATCACTCATTGCTTCCATCAGAACCTCACGCTCTTGGCTGCTCACAAACTGCAGAAAATGTGCTTTAAGATCACTGTACACGCTGTTGAAAAGCACCTGTTCAAGGAAGGGAGTGCCAGTTTGTTTGGCAAATACTGACAATCTTGGTAACCTTTCAAAAGGATTCTGCCAATTGCCTTCCATGTTTCAGCAGGGAAATCATGGCGTAATGAAGGGCACTTTAACTGTTGTACCAAGCGTGCATCGATCGTAGAATTCATGCCAGAAACAGCTGAGAACGCCTCTCAGTACCCCAGATCCACTGCCTGCTTCTTCTTTGTTGTCTGGAAGTATTCGCTCTCACATTCAATGCTTTGTTTAAAATCTCTGCATCAGAGAAAGTTGTAATCATGTCATGTAAAGTGTTAGCATGATGTATGGTGATTGTTATCACTTCTTCTGGATGAGCTGGACTGAGGGGCGTAGGAAAACCCTCATAGATCAATGTGTCATCTGTGTCTTCTTCAACGTCGTAGTGGGGACCAAAGGTAACTGAGTCAATAGACATATCTAGAGAACGCTGGACTCCATCAAAATCACCCATGACATATTCCACTTGTAGTTCTGCTGTACTGATTTCATTTCCACTGTGTGCTGAGACAAGAATCACTTCAGATGTCTCGCTGGTATCATCAAGTTCTTTTTGCTTTGTTGCAATGTAAAAGCGTAACATTGTCAGCCTTGACGTCTCATACATAGTGCCAATGGACAGGCAGGTGTCATCAGTGAGGTGGTTCTGTTTGAAATCCCACACCTCAAACTCGAAATCTGATTCTGATCCTTTAGGAGATATTCCATCAGGAAAGAAAAGTTTCTTTCCTTCTTGAAGGATGTCTTTTAATCCGGCATTAATTGCCAATTTAACTTTTCTGGTGCCACCTCCCTGCTTTGCCCTCACCTGTCTGGCTACATTACCATCACTGTGAATCCATCCTATCTCTACATTTCGGTCGCTTTTAAGCTTCTTTGTCTGTGTTGATCTTGTTTCTGCATCCGATATGTTTTCCTTGGTGCCTTCCTTTCTGACTTTCATTTTCTCACGAAGTTTTTTCCAAAAGTCCTTGTTTTCGCTTTGAGATTTGCTTTTACTTTTGCAAAAAATTAAAGAGGGCAATTCGGTCTCCATAGGAGGGGATGTAATTTGCCAGCTGCATCATCCATCAGCGCAATAACGTCGCTGTCAATCTGCACAGAAGACAAAAAGAAAAGACAATGCATAAATAATGTTAAGGTTATGCCCCCTTAATCAGTACAGTTAGTAGGAACATACGGATCAAATTTTCAGGAAAGGCTTGTGTGCAGGGGTCAGTACAATAATATAATAAAAAAAGAAAAATCATTTTTTTAATACAAGTTTAATCTCAGTCCTGTAAGTTTGATATGCGTTTCTGCTACCATAGTAGGCTGGTAAAGTAGTTTAATAGTTGTTTTTTGTCTGTTTTAACTGTGTTTATTGTTGATTTACGACGGGAGTCTGCACAGGGTGTTTTATTTTGAAAATTGACCGGATTCTCTTTCCGTTCTATGTCTAACTTCCTGTCCGGTTCATCTGCTCTGTGCTGCTTGACGAAGCTTCTGCCATACCATGCAGCCAAGCGTATATCTCCGTAAAGCGGAGCCGAGAGCCGCTTCTGACCCAAACACTAAGAATGTCCTTGCTGGAGTTGTACAGTCTTAAGGAAAAACACACATTAAAATGCCCAATAGCTTCAGTAATACGTTATATTCACCTGTCGCTGTCCGCTCTGTGTGTGAGGAGCTGCCCTCGGACACAGTGAGCTGACAGGAGGACAGAAGCAGCGCGACTGGCTGAAATGTAGCTACGTCCATTCTTTTGTAAGCAAACACAGACAACAAGAGTCTGTCACTGACCACAGATGCTCTCACTCGGTCTTCGAAAGCAGTTTAAAACACGATAATATAACTAAAGTGAATGTGGGGACAATATACCAAAATTTGTATCATTTTATTTGGATGAGCTGCCACCTGGGACTTTTTCCAACATGGACGTCTGTGGCCTTCTTCGGAAAGTTGAGCAGCTACATGCTGATGTATCCGTTTTGAAACAGGCGATGCATCGACAATCTGAAACTGGTGAAAGTTTGAGTGCAGTCGCGGCGGATGTGAGCCGCCGGGTTTGTGCCCTCGAGCAGAACGCTGCCCACGGTGGTGCGGGCCTTGATGCGCCGGTAAGCTGGATGGAGAATGCTAGCACTACGCGCGCTACTCACTATACGGATGTCGGTGACGCGGTTAGTTCGGCGGAGGTGCCTAAAACAACAGATGACAGACGCCGAGAAGAGGCTCCAAGACCTGTGCTGCAAGCAATGGAGAATATCATGCCAGCAGCTAGCCCTGGATTGACGAGGCCGTCGCCTGGTTTACCCAAGTGGAACCAGGTTGTAAAAGGGGACGACAAAACGCATACAGAGGATTCCCAACAGGGAGTACTGAACTGGCAAATCTGTGCTGGAACGGAGAGCAGCAAAATTGTTGTGGGCACTGGTGTGACAAGAGACATCAAGATGATAACAACAAAAAGGGTGAGTGTCTTTGCCAGTAGATTTTCACCTGATGTAGATGTTGAAGTATTGTGCGCGCACCTTATGCATAAACTTGGGCATGAAGTATCATGCGAAAGGATTGTTACTGCAAACAGCAGATACGCATCATTTAAAATAGCTGCTGAATGCAAAGATGTTGGTGATATGTATAACCCGGAACTATGGCCAGAGGGAGCGTATGTACGGCGCTACTATGAACCACGAGCTGTGTCTCAATTCAGGGACCGCATCCTTCGAAGGGCGTGGCCTTCGCGGCCTACGAAGGCATGCAGCCGCAGAAGGCCGAACGGACCGTTGTTAAATGAGACGGTCTGGTCTACGGAGGACTGTCTATTGCGTCATCAACTGACCCCGCCCTTACCCATGCGTTGGGAAGCGCCGCTCCTGTCGCCTAGCAACCTTCACAGCTGCGGTCCACCGGAGACGAATATTTTAATTTTGACTTAGGTAGTATAGCCTTCCTAAAGCTAACAGTGATATTAACCACAGTTAACGTAGTTTATTGCTACTGCCATTTCACTTTCACAACATAATTTCATATTTAAAGAAAACATAACCTTATTTTAATATTAAAATATTGACACTATTTTTTGTCATTGATCAGCTAAAGCAAGTTGAATAGAAAGATATACAAGCCTGATCTAACTTAGCTCTCTACACTTCATAACAGTTGTTCTTCTCCTTGTATCCCTAAACCAGCCCAGGCCCCTGTACTGCAGGATAAATCTGAGTGGTCCTGTGCTGGACAGGTTTTTTAGCCAGCAGGACACACGGCAGCCCATCCAGGTCCAGCAGCATCACCAGGGTCTCCCTGCTCAGCAGAATACATGTTGTAAATATGTTGTAAATACTAATAGTTATAAAGACCACAGAAAAATAAAATTTATTTCACAAATATTTTATTTGAATTGATTAATAAATATTATATATATATATATATATATCATTATTTAAGGATTATTTTTCGGCAAGTGTCTATAGTAGAGAGAACAGCCTGTCCATCCTCTCTCTCCTCTCCTCTGCCTCTCTCTGCAACCTCATGTCTTCCTTAAGAAGTTGAAGCAGCTCATCCTCTCTGTCCTTTCTCTCTTCTCGGCTGGCTCTCCTCCTCTTCCTCTTCCTCCTCCTGGTCCCCACTGCAGTATTTGGCCCTGGTGTGTCCTCAGGGATAGAGGCAATTACTGACAGGTGGGGTGGTGGAATGCCTCTGTCCCAACACCTCATCCATGAGGACAAACCAGGGCCAAGTTGCAGCAGTGGGCTTCCCCCCTACACCCTCTCCTGACCCTGGACACTTGCAATCCTAAGGCACAGGAAATCAATCATGGTAAATGACAACAGCAGAAAAACAAACTTCAGCAACTGTGTTTATTAAGGTGCATGGCTGAAATGAATATACAACGTAAATATTATATTAAAACAGGGTTGTAAGATGAATGCAGTTAGTAGTTCCCTTTATGCTACACAGTGGACGCATTTATATAAAAATTATACAAAAATGTATACAGAATATATCAATTTCAAATCACACATACATACTTTGTTTTGTTTTTTAATTGTCCCACTTTTTTTGCTTGGAGGGAAGTCACCTTCCCCCACAGGCCCATTTTCTCCAAAACTGTCCTAATCACAGAGAAACAAGAGAAATGGTAATTTTGTGAAGACTGGAAAAGATGACAGGGCAGAGACACAAAAACACAACAAAGGGCTGCCCCATCTACTGGTTTTCTTATTGTTAAAGGCTTTGAATAGGATGGGGCTCATTTAACTGTAACTTCAAGTATATGAATTAAATGCAGATATTACAAAGGGGCTATTGATTCTTTAATTACCTCCAAGCCACGTTGGCAGAAAATTTTGCCCCGGTGAAGAGGTGGTCGCCTCCCCCTCAATTTAATGAACAGGGCAGTTTGCTCTTTGCTCCCTAAAACTTCAAATCACCAAACACTAAGCAGCATAAATCGCGAAAATAACCTAGTTACATTAACCGCGGTACTATAGCCCAAGGTTTAAGTAACCATTACTAACGCTAACTGTCTGAAAACCAAGCAGGGTTCACTAACCCGCCTAACGCTAAATTAGTCTAACGTTACGCGGTATTTTCATGTACATAATATTAAGTATAAGTGATGTATAAAATCGCGAAAATCTCGGTAAGACCTGGTCTGACTCTGAACCTCTTCGCTTTAAGGGAAGACGTGAAAGGCTTTATTTTTTAGGTTGTAGCAGAGCCGAGTTTAACTTAACGTTAATGTTAGCACATCAACAACCAGGTAACGTTAACCAGTTAATCACGTAACTCACGTTAACTTCTTCCACAAAACTATTATTTAAACGACACATTGCGCTTTAATTCCTCTCGCTATTTTTACATTTGTGTAGTTGGCTTTTGAAGTGAGTTGAAATCCCATACTTACATTTAAAAGTAAAACTGGGGCTCAACTCCACAACCACAGCCGATGCCATTATTTACGCTGGGACAATCAACCGGCGCGCAATGAATGTCGGGATACCCGGGCTGCGAAGGATGCAGCTGTTGGATCCTCCAAACGGATCTGAAAAGAAGGCTGCATTTGTCGGCCGCATTTGAAGGAGCCTTCGAAATGGGACAGCCTAGTCGCATCGACTGTGACGTATTCGGTCTTCAAATGCAGCCTTCGAAGGATGCGGCCCCTGAATTGAGACACAGCTACGGAGAGCTGGAACCGCTGGTGCTAACTTCAAAGCGGCTACTCTACCTTCTGTCAATACGAGTATGCCTGATAGTTGCATGAGTGCCCAAGCATGATGTCGCTATGGATATATCGCGCCCTATCATATAACTGCCGTGGCTCTGCGCTTGGGTCAAAGTGCTGAGGACAAAGCTCGCCGCTTTATTGTTGATCAGCTGCTGGAGAACAGTGATATTCTGTGCCTACAGGAAACATTTCTTGCAAAGCAGGATTTAACGGGCCTGAATTCAATCAGTGACAGTTTTCACGGTGCTGGAGAGTCCACTACTGACTTCAGTCTGGGAATTCAAAGAGGCAGAATCCCAGGGTGTGGCAATCCTGTGGAATAAAAAAGCTGGACTCAGCTATTAATGTAGTTAGGCTTGGTGTGGACTGGTGTATTGCTATACGCTTGACACTATGTGATAGGGAATATATGATTTTAAATATTTACACTCCATATGAATGCCAGCAAAATGAAGAAGATTATGTAAATATGGTTGCTTTTATTAGTTCCTATTTACAAAATGAGTGTTTTTCAAATATCTTTATTGTTAGGGATATGAATGCAGACATTTCAGACAACAGGTCAGCGTTTGCTAAACATTTAAATAATTTATGTACCGATAATAATTTAATACTGTCCAGCAGAGAGCTCCTACCTGCTGATAGCTATACATATATAAGTGAGGCCTGGCACACCACGTCCTGGCTGGACCATTGCCTCACTACAGCCGATGCTCATGCATCCCTGGTACATATGGAAATTTTATAACGATGTATCCACTTCTGATCACATTCCTGTAAAAATGGTGATCAGGTCTGAGTACATACCGTCAACTGCAAAGTGTGAAAATAACTTAAATCATGGTTTGCTGGACTGGTCCTCTCTTACTTATGAAGAAATGTCTTTGTACTATGAACATACTGATCAATTATTGAATAATATATATATATCCCTAAAGAGGCACTCATGTGCAAAAGCGGTAATTGTACAAACAGTGAACATATTATAGATATCTCTGCTATGTATACTGCAATTGTCTCTGCTTTACTTGAAGCTAGTAAATCTCTTCAGTAAGTATAAAAAGGGAGGAAAACTCGGCCTGGCTGGAATGCATATGTAGCTGAATTCTATGCTGAAGCTCGTGGAAGCTGACTAGATCCTGGGCAATGGCTGGCAAACCAAGACAGGGACCTATTTTTGAATATAAGAAAAGCACAAATGCAAAATGTAAGTATGCAATACGTTTTATTAGTAAAATGAGCAGCATCTGAGGGCAGAAGCTATGGCTAAGAAACTTTTAGATAACACAAATAATGATTTCTGGAAAGAGGTGAAACGTACAAATAACTGCAAACCCTCACTACCATGTTCAGTTGATGGAGTCCATGGTGCAAATGCTATTGCTGAACTCTGGCGTAATGCATTATAGAAAATTGTTTAATTGTGTACAGACTAAATGTTTTAAAGTAGATAATGTTGACAATGTGGATACAATCAAATGTCAAGAGGTTTCTAAAGCTATTAAGAACTTAGCAGATAATAAATCAACTGGCCTGGATTCTATCTCGGCTGAACATCTAAAAAATGCAAGCATAAGGTTATATACACTCCTTGCATTGGGCTTTACTGCATTCATGATCCATGGCTTTCTTCCAGACTCAATGTTGTCTGTGATGTTGGTTCCTGTGATCAAGGATAAAGCAGGAAAAGTGGGTTCCTCAGACAACTATAGACCCATCGCCCTAGCTAATATATTATCAAAAGTTGTGGAATCAATTCTCCTTGAGAGGATTAATGAATTAATTGTTTCTGCAGATAATCAATTTGGTTTTAAACCGAAACATGGTACGGACATGTGCATATATGTCCTGAAGGAACTATTAAGCAACTATAAGAGAAAAAACTCAACTGTTTTTTTATGTTTTTTAGATGCATCTAAGGCATTCGATCGGGTAAATCATTGGAAATTATTTAAAAAATTGGATGCAGCAGGAGTCCCTAAATACATTGTCAGAATCTTATCATATTGGTATGCTCAACAGACCATGCAAGTGAAATGGGACAGCTGTATATCAGCTCCTTTTCATATCAGTAATGGAGTAAGACAAGGGAGCATCTTATCCCCCATTTTATTCAATTTTTACATGAATGAGTTATCATATAAATTAAACCGTAGTAAAACTGGCTGTATGGTCGGTAGTACAGTGATAAACCATCTTATGTATGCAGATGATTGTGTGATTTTTTAGCCCGAGCTCAGCTGGACTGCAGCATCTTCTTAGTATATGTTCTGTGTTTGGGGAAGAGCATGATGTAAAGTACAATGACTCCAAAAGTGTTATCATGATTTGCAGAACTGCAGAAGACAGACATTCAACTTTTCCTGTTTTAGGCTCGCAGGTAATGTTCTTAATATCTGCAGTAAAGTGAAATATCTGGGTCATCTGATTACAGATCAGCTTACAGATGACAATGACATTAATCGCCAGTGCCAGTATGCTGTATGTACGGGCAAATGTTCTGGTATGCAAATTTGGTTGCTGCTCTGCTGGAGTTAAGTTGACCCTATTTAAAGCATACTGTTCGCCTTTGTACACTGCACATCTGTGGCTGAACTATAAAAAGCTAGCCTTCAGAAATTGCAAGTAGCATTCAATGACGCTTTGAGGATGCTACTAAAAAAGCCCAGATCAACTTGATGCGAGTGAGTTGTTTGTGAGCACCAGAGCGGATACACTGCAGTCTATTCTGCTAAAAGCTGATGTACAAGTTCATTTGCCGACTGAATGATTCTGTAAATCAAGTTGTTGTGGTGCTGGTGAATGTTAGGTACAGTGCCACACGCTGTGTGTCCCAGTTTTGGGAACACTGGTATAAGTGTCTTTAAAAAACGAGTCATTTATAACTGTGTTGTGTATTTGTATGTGTATTATTGTATCTAATTATTAATTAATTTTTTAATTCTTTGTTTTTGTATGGATGGACCATGAGTCTGAAATAAAGAATACTACTACTAAAGTGTCAACAATACAAAAAACACCCAATATTCTTGTTAGCTACCATATTAGCTATCAAAACGTGCTACTAGCTAAGTTAGCTAACTCGTCCCTGCATTACACAACCTTCATTCCCTTGAATTTAATTTATTTTTACAAACGCCCTGCACCAAACACATATTTCATTTTTACTCACCTTTTGTTCTTCAAGTAATGAAATGGCTTCATCTGTGACCCCTCGAACACGCAAAAACTCACTTAAATCCGTCATCTTCGGTTAGTGTGTGGTTCCCTGGCTAACTCACATCATGCAAGTGATTCTCTCACATGGGACCTGCAGGTACCCATACTTCTGACTTTAAACTCAGAATTCTGACTTTAATCTCAGAATTCTGACTTTTTTCTCAGAATTCTGACTTTTTTCTCAGAATTCTGACTTTAAACTCAGAATTCTGACTTTTTTCTCAGAATTCTGACTTTTTTCTCAGAATTTTGACTTTAATCTCAGAATTCGGACTTTTTTCTCAGAATTCTGACTTTAAACTCAGAATTAAATTTTTTTTTTCACATGTGGCCCTAATCCTCTTCCGTAAAAGTAAATATTGGTGGATAAAACAGGTCTGTTGGGCTTTACGCGTGACGCACAAGTTCCTCTGCTTCATTTATGGACTGCTTGCGTGTTGTTGCCACAATATTTTTTACATTGTAAGGATTATGTTCATAGATGCTTTAGGAATAATTTTGGGTGTCTGAGCGATTGGAGGAGGCAGATCATTTGCAGCACCATTCATATGAAAGAAAGTTGTTTGGTTGGCTAAAGCCTCCATATCCAGATAACAGATCCAGACAACAATCTCTTACAGGAGGATCAGGGCGTATTATGTTTATTTAACAATTAATATGCGCCACAAAAAAATACTTTTAGCCAGCAAGACCAGTAGGTGATACAACATACAACCAGACTTGTATGTGCATTTATGGGTTTGTGGAAATTGTTTTCAAGTTAAATAGTTAGAACACACTGACATTGTCGGCCTTCATGTCGTTCTGCGTCTGGAGCGACTCCATCTCAAGGTTGAGGGACGCATCGCAAACTGCGTCCTTCTAGACAATAAAATGAAAGTAACCCATCTGAATGTTGCCGATCATCTCATTAATTGGCTCATATTTAATCAAGTAACAATAAAATAAATAAATAAAGTTCAATTTCGGTTCAGTCAGCTTGTCTTTCCTCTTACCTGTCCACGTCTCTACTCTCTTTTTCTTCCAGGCCTATTTATAGCGACTTTAAACTCGAGTGCACATTTTGTTTGTGTTTGGTGGATGAATACAGACATCTGAAGAAAAATGTACACCTGTAAGCCTAAATGCAGTGTGTACCAGCAACTAAACTGCACATGTGCTGTGCCGCGCGGTCTCCTCTCTGCGCGCACTGTTCTGATATTAAGTTATTAAGTTATAGGCAGCAGGTGGACACCAGAGACGTCTGGCTGCACAGTGACCGACATTCAGTCACAGTATAACAGATAAAAAATAAATACAAATAAAACATACTTACACTTGTTTTTTTTGTCGAGAAAACAACAGAGATCCGAAGTGTGAAGAGTTACTGCATTCAGTGGTGTCGGGATAATAATGACTAATGATTTCCCGACTTGGAAGAGTCACGTGAACGCCCTCCTGAAGTCGGAACAACAAGTTGTTGACGTCAAACATGCAGAAACATAGCACTGTTGATGGTTAGAAACGATTAAATAAGGGTGCGAAATCACATATTGGATATGGCCAAATTTATATATTGAGGTTTCATTTATAAACTAATAGAATACTGGGTTATAGGCTGACTATAGTTTGCTGTCCATGTAGAGTTACCTAGATTAATGATGTAGGAGGCTAAGTTATTAGCAGTAGGCCTACACTTAATATTTTAGTGGTAGGCTATTGCCTGAAATGTCATCAGTAGAATTATTCTGTTTTATGATTTTATATAAGTAGCCTACAGAGCTCACATTATACACAAAAAACTAAGTTGCAGATTCATTGATAATCAGTCTAATTGTTAGTTGCAATCTCTTCAGTACCTGCTTTATTGACCATATCTGTAAAATCTTGGAATATGCTTCTCTTACTTTATTACTATTATTACTTGGTCTGCGGCTGCATGAGTGCTGTCCGCACTGGGGAGCTCATTTCTTCAGTGTTGTCCCATGAAAAGATATAAAAGATATAATCAAAAATGTGAGGGGTGTAGGCTACTCACTTTTGAAACGTAAAGGTAAAGTTAATACATGTCGACCAGTTAACCCTACAGCTGCGCACATCTGCCAGCAGACCTCCTTTATGTTGCTTTGGTCTATGGGGACTGAACAGTGTGAAATGACACGCAAAAAGCTTTGCATGTGTTGACGATGGCATGCGGATTGTCCTTAAAAGTGGCGTGCTATTTCTGCACCATTTCATGATATCACGTTGACCAGGGCCGTGCAGAGACCTTTGGAAGGGCAGGTGCTCAAAGTATAAAAGGGGCACATGGAACAAGGATTTAAATAGTGTTGTTTTCAAAATAAAGATACAGAAATATATATCATTATGTACTCCTTGCTGATATGCATATACTGATGCTTCTATTGATACATCAACAAATGCTGTGATACAGTTTTGAGAAAGATACACAGGCAGGGAAATGCACATTTTGGTGAGCAGCGGCTCAAGTGAAAAAAACGGCACTTGTCATAATTATTTATGATTTTTTTTGACAAAATGTAAAATATATTAACAAAACTCTGACTACCTTACCAATTTATTTTGATTCCCACTTTTGCAAATGTTTAACCCTCAACATTTTTCTACAAAATAATCACACAAGAGCAGGCAACAGGAAAGTAAACTCTGCCACGATGTGCATGTTTTTTATGCTACTAGTATATTTAGAATAAATGACTGCACCAAGGAGAGGGACATAGTTTCACTAATTATTTGTTTATTTTTCACAAGGCAATAAATTCTTTTAATTGTTTTGGTCTTGTTGGATCACATAACACTTAGTTTGTTAGGACTTGGTTTCACATTTGAGGGAGGGCTGTCTGTATCAAGATCTATCAGCATGCAACAAACTAATGGAATGGATAGTTATTAGATGAGGAGCCTCTACGATCAGAAATATAAAGTTACTGCTTAAGGCAGGACACTTTTTCATATAGTGGTCAAATTTCAAATTTGGGTCTATTTTGCTTCCATGTCTTCTTTTACTCTCTTGGAAAGAAAACTTCCAACATACACATTTAGATGGAGTTTACCCTGTATATTAAACAGAACATTTCAGGGGAAAAGAGTCTTGATGTAAGTCATTAACTGGGGAAGGTCTGTGGTGACATGATTTAGTTATTTTCTTTAGCCCATTCACCTGCAGACTTGTCAAATGTGTGCAAATTTGCACATTTTAATTAGTTAACGGCTAATTTGCATATCAATGTGGCGATAGTCATTACATTATTAGACACAAATTTTACTGTACGTAGGCAACAGTAACAGTAGCCTGTATGGCCAACCATGATCCTTAGCTTGACTTTAGCTAATTATTTTAGCTCAGCTCATGAGTCATGCATGTTAGCAGTGAACTTCGAGGCACTGGTAGTTTACTTTTGTTGGTCTTTAGTTCATCACCAATCAACAAGCCAAGAAAAACACTGCTGGGAGGGGCTGCTGCGGGTAGAGAGAGAGAGAGAGAGAGAGAGAGAGAGAGAGAGAGAGAGAGAGAGAGAGAGAGAGAGAGAGAGAGAGAGAGAGAGAGAGAGAGAGAGAGAGAGAGAGAGAGAGAGACATCGAACTGACAAAGTCTCATCTCCGACCTGATATTTAGATTTTTTTTCAGTAAATATATTTGTTTGACAGGAAAGCTGTGCGCAAACAGGAATAGATATACTGTATATATAAATTCATTTATTAAAAAAAAAAAGCATCCCGGAAAAAGGGCACTTTCTCTTGAGGAAGAAAAAGGGCAGGTGCTTGAGCCCCTTTTGATGTCTATGTGTGCACGTGCCTGACGTTGACAGATGAACTGGGCGCTAGCTCCCTTAGCAAAATAAATTATAAAACTAATTAATAAATTTATAAAACATTAAATCGAAAAAGATAGATTTAAAAACAATCCATATGTTTTATTTTTAATTTACTTTGGTGAAATCAAAGGTAAAATGTTTTACCATTTTCATGAAAAAGACCTTCCTGATCCACAGATAAATCTGCAATCTGCAAATCACTAACCACCAGTGTAGCACATCTACTGCTAAGTAGGCTACTAACTAAGTAACTCATAGTGTAAAGCTTTACAGTTCAGAGACAGTAATATTGTAATGTAATTAATTGCTCTCAAATGACAGTAATTAGTAATCTATATGCTAATGTGTAACATTATTGAAGTAACACTGGCCAAAATTAGTGATATGTTATCAAAAAACTCTCATACTTTGACAGACACAGGTGAACCAAAAGCTCACATAAATAAGAAAATACTTTTCACTGTTTCACTGCCTACAAATGATTCACAAACAGACCGGATGGATGCTGAGCCAAGCTTTAATCAGAAAGATCAGAAAATCAGAGGACTTGGTTATGTTTTATAGAAGAATAGAGAAAAGGTGACATGAGCTGTAAATACTGAGGTTAATTTATAAAACAGAACAGTAAATTGAGATCCACAGAGCCCAAACGGGAGGAAGATATCTTATTAGCCTTGTTGTACTACAAAAAGATACAATCTTGTGTGAAATGAGCTACAAGTGTAAGGAACTTCTCTGTCTCAGTCACAGTGGCTCATGGGACTGCTGTGCATTCAAGCTGGGGTTCTAGCACCCATGCACAGGGGTGATTAGAACTAAATGCTCAGATCAGCATGCTAACATGCTCTAAATAATTAAGTAGCAGGCAGCAGGTATGTTTACAACCTGCATGTTACACTAAAAATTTTGCGTAGAAAACAAAGAACAGCATAGGCTGGATGGTGTGTCATTAGTTTTAAAGGTATATTTATCTGAAGATGGTGCTGCTGTATGATGAAACATCAACTTATTAACAGTTTTTATTATTCATCATCTGGGCACCATAAATGTCTTTCTTTTCAAATTTCATGGCAATCCAATCATCTCCTGCTAGTATTACTGAGAGGAAACTTCACTTCTACACTTAATTCTCCAAACTGGGCCTTTCTTGAGATCATGTCTCCACAGTCGCCTGATGTTTCTGTGCTATGACAACAATATTTTAATTTGGTTGTGAGTAGGAGCAGTAATAGATATATATGAAATAATGTTTAAGGGTAATGCAGCAGTGACTTGACCTGCCATAGCCAGTGTGCTCTTCACATGCAGATCGATATGACTTTTATAATAGCAGTCCCAAGAACTTTTCTGCCACTGTGACTGAGCTGCTACCTTCAACCTGTAGTGGAGGGCAGGTTAAAACGGTTTGAACTATCGGAAAAACAAGCAGGTGCAACTTCTTCACCACTTTTCCCCTCGCAGGAGACACAGCGCACATGACCAGGTTCTCCATCACAACGGAATATGTTCTTCAGTTCGACTGAATTCCCAAGCTGCTTAAGGGCATTGCTCCGTTCTTCGTCAGTTTTATATTGATCACTGAATAGTTTTGAAAACACAAAAGCATAATTATTCCATTTATGGATGCTTTTTATCCTTTCAAGAACACTTGCACGATGTATGATGCTTGAACATTTTTCAACACATGGGAAGGCATAAACATAGAAAACCAACAAATCATCATTAGGGCTACTGGGGACCAAGTGGTCTAAGTAGTTCACAACACGTGACTCTGCATGATCAGCGACTTCAGTGGGCAGAACTGTTGCTGCCACCATTTGCTCCGAGATGTACACCTCGTTACTGTTGATCTTGTTCTTCACATTTTCAACTGGATCACTGTTCAAGACTAGCTGGTAGTTTGGGATACTTACAGCCAGACTGAACATGCTTGATGTTCCATACCTAAGAAATAGACAGACTGAATGTCAGGTATATCAAATCTTGTGATAGCTTATTTTATGCTAAACATATGTGTATTTGTTAATAATTAAAAGTGTGGATCACATTTATTGAGAAGATTATTTTATTATCTTTTTGAGAGAAGCAGCACAAAGCTAGGACAGGGTTAACATTTAAAGGTTTTTGGAAACCAGTTCTTTAGAGTCAGAACAATAAGTCGATTAATCAATTAGTCCCTGGACCAGGGGCGTTGTTAGGATCTTGAAACATTGGGGGCTTAGCCCAGCCCATAAAACTTCATATTTTCACATATTAAAGGGGCATTATGTAGTTTCCAGCGACCACTAGCGGTGCGGTTTTAAGATACCAACCAGGTGTGTGCTCGTACGTGTGCTCGCTTGAACTCATGAGCGAGCAGAATCCGAAACACAACCGCTTTCATACAGAAATCCTGCAATAAACGCAGGAACAGCAGCATGCAGGCTGTGACTTTTCACTCAGACATGTTCAGGCTCTGCTACTTCAAGGTTCCCGTCTAAGAGGCGGATCAACACCGGCGCCGAAACGTTATTTCATTCAGCGCAGGGAGACAGCGGCATATCGACACAGTACTCCCGAAAAAAGGCAAAGTGACAGCGGCTACAGACAGACAGAGCTGGGAACTCAGTTAAACTCCCACTGCAACGTTACAGTAACAGTTTTATCAGCTACAGGTTGAACTAATCCGCGTACAGCATGTCCGAGCTACTGTAGCGTTAGCTAGCTGCTCGTGGCTGCATCACTGTGGATCGTAAACAAATCGCTCCACATTAGCTTTTAACTGTTACAACATTTCTTGCAGGCTTTGACAATTTGACATTGTGGTACAGAGGAAAGTAACATGGATGATTGGTTGGTGAAGTGACGTTAATGTGAAAGCTATATAACTTTGCACCGGACAACATTAGCAACTGCTTGGCATTAGCCGGCGAGCTAACGCTATCTAACTTGAGCCAACTGCAGCACAAAATCAAAATATATTTTACATGCTTTGTTAGCTTAGCTATCCAATAGGATGAAAGCCAACTCCGGGTCTGTTTTTATACCTAAAACAAAGCGGAGGTTTCTCTATGATTCAAAAGCCCTGCCGATGTTGTTCCTTGTTTTCGTCCAAAGTCTATCCGATTCACATTTGGCCTGACGAGCTTCAGCAGATAAAACTATTTTGTTTTTTATCCTTATGTGGAGTTTATGTTAGAGTCTGTGTTGTGCTGGGAGCAGGTCTTTCTTAGTGTCAGCAGGCTCCATGTCGAAAGTTGCAGTGTTGTCGCTGCTGAGTGCAAAGTCTCGGGAGCGCGCATGCAGGTGTCATTCACTGGATTTCGCGAAAAATCCGACCCGGAGCCTTCGAATAGGAATAGGAATACCTGCCTTCAGAGTTAATAGCCAAACCCAGCAGGTGGATCATTTTAATGTCAGATTACAACCCGTTCACACACAGGCAATAAAAAAAAGGATTCATTTTAGTAGAAAAACTATATATAGAACCTTTAATTGAAAACTCCACCAAGCAATAAAGCAATAAACATACTTTACTTATATGGCACAACAATCCAACACTTTTAACTGTGTCATGTCTGCTAAGTTGTAATGTTGGGTCTAAATCAAGTAGCCAGATTTAACAACAAAACTGCAACAGTATGAACCGGGGGTCTGGGGGTACTCCCCCATAAAATTTTAAATGTTAAACTTAGTTTCCTGCATTCCGGTGCACCAGAATGCAGGAAACTAAGTGTTTAATGTTTTTTTGCACCATTTTCTGAAAGATTAGTTTCACCGGCGACGTTCTGTTTATGGACTCACCGTCGGACATTGTTATAAAACAAATGGTAAATTTCACTTGCCGACTTGTGAAAGAGCGGCTCAGGCTGCTTTCCAACACGGTCACAGTGTCATGGTGTAGAACATTAAAGCCTTAAACTGAAAAGATGTTTGCCTGATTTTCTAAATGTTTCCATCTGCCAGCTGTGACTGTGACAAGCGCCCGACCAGCTCTTTACTGCATAACTGCGCGCACACAGGCTGGATGAGCTCATTTCGGTTAATGAAGCAAAATGCAGATTACAGACTGGTTCAGTTATAAAAGGTATGAATGGAAAATGTAGCGAAATTTAAAGTAGCCTACATTAAATGTACCCACCCTTCAGCTAGAAGTAACAGCAGCACAAAAGAAAAGTCTGTAATAGGCACTTTGCTGCACCGGCAACTTTTTTCCCTCCCACAACATTTAAATAGGCCACATTTTGACAGCATTCAAGCCAGCCTCCACTTCGAAAACGACAGTCAAGCAAGCCCTCACTCTGTTTTGCGATGTGTTTTTTCTAGACATTACGGTAACATCGTATCGGAGCACATTTCAAAATAAAAGTGACCTTCTGCTGAACATAATGCAATTGCTTTGGCAGAAACGATTGAATAAATAAATAAATGCTTAAGAAAATATTACATTTTCATAGAAATATTACTAAATTCAGCCAAGATGTGAACTCATGTAAAAAGAAAACCTTCTAACACAATGTCTAATATTTTCACTGAATTTCCTGATTTCAAACTCATGTAACAAAGAAAACCTTCCCTAACTCATTTCACTTCACTCATTGATAGCAGACCACCGCAGAGCATCCCTCAGTCAGTATCAGAGCAATCTGATGTAGTGTTATGAAATTAAAGACCTATAAAATGTCTTATATTTTCACTGAATGACCCCTGAATTCAGATTGATGGTAAAAAACGCAACCCTGATGGCAACCCTAGTCTAGGGCTGGTCCGAATACCATTTTTCGAGCTTTGAAGCTTCGGTAGTAATGAACATCGAATATTCGAAGCTTCGGAGAAATCAATTTGTATAATTTATATTTAAATTTTCGAAGCTGCACAATCTCTTTAGCCTGCCTGTCCGTTTGAATTTTGATTATTTCCAGAAACCGTTCATTCAAACGACTTCACAGGGGAGTACAGTGTCGTTTTTAGTGCAATATAGATAGACAGGCGAGACGCGACACATTCAGAATTTTTAATAAACTACAGAACAGCGCAAGTGGGAAGCGGCGCGCCTCCTGCGAGATATGCACTAGTGATATAAAACACCAGTGTTGGGCAAGCTACTTGGAAAATGTAGTGAGCTAAGCTAATAGCTACTCTACATTAAATGAAGCTTCACTACACAGAAGCTACCCCCCAGTGAAATGTAGCAAGCTAAGCTACAGCAACGTGGCAAAAGTAGCTTAGTTACATCTAAGCTACTTTTAATTTTTTAATAGTTTATAGTTAGGTCATTTATATTTAAATATTTATATACACACACTCACACACACAACATAGGCCTAGTTTATATTGAACCAACTTCATTAAGTAGCAATAGAAGAAAGACTGAAAACCTGCTCCAAACAGTGTGTTTGTGCAAGAGAGCTAAATCAGACACAGAAACTCTCCTACTTACTGCCATATGCTGCTAAATGTACTTCCTCATGCAACAAACGGAGAACCATTGTTTTTTGCATAAAGCAACTTAATTATCAAATTATTAATACATTTAATTAATTAATTATTAATTAATTCTAGATTTTTTATAGTTTATATGTGACTTTGTGCTCTGGCAACATTGCAACCTAAACATTCATGGCAGAGAGAGAGAGAGAGAGAGACTCCGTCGCGCGTGTCTATTCCCCTGCAGCAAAGTCGCAAACATCAACCCAAGGATCGGTACTTGATGTCACCATCACAGGGAAGCGCTTCTGCCGGCTGCACATACAGGTCCGTGTGTGGCGGCGGTGTCACTGACTGATCCTTCATTAATGCTTGGGAAAATGTAGCGTGTGTGGAAGCTACCGCGCTACTCGGTCAATAAAAGAGCTTCGTTACTGAAAAGCTATTTGATTCAGAAAATAGCGACGCTACCACCAAGCTACTGAGAAATGTAGTTAAACTAGTAACGGCGCTACTTGTAGCAACGCTGCTGCCCAACACTGTAAAACACACACACTCTCTCACTCACTCACACACACACACACACACACACACACACACACACAGGACTGTTAACTTAAGGAATATTTTTAAACACACTCCTACCGAGCGCCCCCGGTACCGGGTCCGTAATCTATTTGCGCTTTTATAGCTGGTTTCCGTCCAGAAACAGCGTCCATTCGTGTCCGCGATAGACCGTTCCGCGGGCCGCCATCTTGCCGGCATCGTGATGGAAGCCGCTAGGGTCAGTTAAGTTTCGCTTCTACCTCAAATTCTCTCATAGAAGAAGAGCTTGTTTGGCAGAGGCGGACTTTGTTGGTCTCTGCTGGCGAACCGTAGGAGCTACAACCTCATGCAATATATCGATTTTTAGAGGACACTCTCACGGTTCTGGAGAGCACACCAGCCCTGTGGGATGTTCTGTTCTCAAGCTGTGGGCCTTTAAAGCATGGGAATGCTTTTGGTCATTTATAATGACTGGTTTTATCAACATTTCAATGTTTTGGAAGCTTTATGTTATTTGGAATGTGGTTGTATGAAGAGAAATAGTGTTTTAAAGATAACTCCCAATAAAAGTGAACATATTAACAGAAAATCTTTTAAAAATATGGAAATTCGCCAGGTATATTTTTTAAAAATTGTGTAATAACTGGTGTATATTAGTTTCTTTTCATCAATTTTACAGTTGCACTTGTGTTCCAGGTGTATTAAAAGATATCCAGGTGCTTTATAATCTACCTTATGATGGTAAATGGTTTATTGCATTAAAATATAGCTTTTTTTGGGTTTGTTATTTTAGGCGTTTTTCCTAAAAATAGGCGCTAGGGGCTAATGAGTTGTCTAATATTTTTCTCACTAACAAATCACTGACAAAAAAACCCGAATATCCGAATGTCCCATTTTCAAATCGAATACCAACCCACCGAACAAATATTCGAATATTCTAGTCCAGCCCTACCCTAGTCCTCAACTTACCTCCTGTAATTTTCAAAATAAACATCAGATTGCTCTGAAGTGAAATGAGTCAGTGGAAACAGAAAATTTTCTTTTTTACATCAATTTGAAATCATTATATTCAGTGAAAATATTAGACATTTTCAAAGGCTGTAATTTCAAAATACTACATCAGATTGCTCTGATATTGACAGAGGGTCACCCTGAGGTGGTCTGCTATCACTGTGAAGTGAAATGAGTTAGTGGAAGTTAGTGTTTCTTAAAAACAGGCAGAATTCAGTAAATGGAGCAAAAGTCGACTCACTGTCTGATGCCATCTACAATTTTAGCAACCGTGTCCTGGATCGTAGCCAAACTGTTTTCAGCAGACAGGACAAAGGTCAGCATCACCGCCATCCAGCACAGACCAGCCATCTGCAAACAGATCAGGTTTATTGATTGAGCATTTGATAAAACAACAGCATCATACAGAGGATTAAAAGCAGGTATAATATGTCTGAAGTATGTCATCTGCAGGTGTTCACACGTTATTGCATTTGTTTTATATTAAATAAAATTAATAAGTTGTTGGATTCTTTATTCACACTTTACCAAGATGTTTTTGTATGTGGTATTGATTTTATTAATTATAACTAAAACAGAAACAAGCCATTTGGAAAGAGTCAGCCATGTTTTCCAGCTTTAGCTTTCTCTGGACATAAGCCCATCTAACACAAATGTTAATTCGGCAGCAACCTACATATATTTAATAATTACTTTGATTCACATTAATTCACAGGAATATCCAAATAATATCTGTTAAATTTCCATAAGCTGTTTTTTAAACAATGAGGAGTGAAAAATATGAAATTGAATTTAATTGCATAAGTTGAGTTACACGTTCAGTGTGTAAGATTTAGTGGCATCTAGTGGTGAGGGTTGTGAAACTGTCCAGTCTACCCATAGAAGTGGACGGCGCCACCATGTTGAGTTTTTGCAACCAGTGGCACCATTTTTGGATGAGCCAGTTGAGCTAACAGCGATGTATGAAGCTAGTTAGCTTGCTTAGCTAGGTGCATCTGTAATTCAGGTTAACTGTCATTTTAACAGGCTGTCTAGAGAACAACAGTCTTAAAACTAAATGTACTCACCAGAGAAAGTGAACAGCCGACTCCTAATAAGCTGTTTCAACAGTGCTGGTTTAATTTACACAGCGCTGAAAAGTGAGACATTTTTTACATTTGCTCCCCTCTAAGCAAGCGAAAAGATATATCAGTAAAATTTACACATTTCCCGTTAATTCAGGATGTTTCCTAGCAATGGAAATTATCAGAATGTATTCAGGACGGAGGGCAGTGAAAATATGATTGTTTTTAAGAAAGTGGTCTTGTGTCTCACTTTACCGCAGCTTAGGGGAAAACTGAGACAGACCAGAGAAATCAAGGGGGTAAAGTGAACCTGCTGGGGTTAAACTGATCCACTTATTTTTTCCATTCTGAAACTACCATAACAACACATGTTGTAACATTTAGAATCTTGACAGCGAGCTTGACAACCACACATTCCAAAATTTATGTCAGACTAGTAACAGAATCATGGGGATTAATCAATTGAGCATTTTTTTCTAAACAGAAGAACTCCTTGACTGTAGGGATGTTGCCTCTGGAGTTCGGACAGAGGGATGGCGAAGCTAGGAAGCTGCCAAACCAATCTTCACCTATAGACAATTCATTATTAGCTAGAAGATTTAACTTCATGGCAAGATCAGTTGGCCTTAGTTAACCTACAAAATCATGTGATCTCTTACTCACCCTAGCCTACCTGCACATTGTGTCTTTGTCTAATTGGCAGGGACAGGGATATTGTTTTTCTCTGCATATTCAAATGCCAGTTGACGGCACTTAACTGGAGGAAGGCCATGGAGCTGTTCAGCTATCTCATCTGTGAATATTGTCTTTGCCTCAGGTACTGCACCCCAGGCTACTGATTTTACTTCCCCTTTTTTTTTTTCTTTATGAATCTTAAGAGGCTTGACTTGTCTATATTTCTGTCCCTTGCAGCTGCTCTTATAGACGTCTTTCCTTCCTTGACCTCAGCAGCTTCACTCTCCGTCTCCTTGAGGCGTGTTTTGCCCCAGGTTGTCTTCCTGGTGTATTGCCTTGGCATGATGGCTTTTCTACAGTGTTTATGACATTATAAATAAAACATATGCAATGTAATTACATTACATTAAAATATGTTTAAGACTAAACTTAACTTGTGCCCCATGTCTCACTTTACCCCACCACCACATTTTAGAAAAAAAAATGATCTCTCTTAGCAATTCACGCTAATCTTCAGCTAGCATCATCACATGGTTTTATATATTGGTAGTTCATGTTTGATATTTTCTACCTGAACTAGTTTGCTTTGGTACAACAGTTGATTAAGTTGACAGCAAGAAAATTTACTTTTACATGCTAAAAAATATTTTTGTGAAAAAAACATGCTTACAACAGCACCATGAGGTCCTGTCCTTTATGGCTAGGGGGAAATGCAAGGGGCTTGAAAACATAATGGTCACATTACCACAAATGTGTTCTGTTGCCTAGATACAGGAAGTGTCTCACATTACCCCACTTTCCCCTACGAGTCACCTCTAGCCTGATTGACAGGTCGCCATGGTAACGACTTGTCAATCATAGATAATCCCACCCCGCAGCATACCTTGCTTTATAGTCTATTTTACCTCTAAATGTGACCATACTTTACTAAATGAACATCAGAAGTTTTACCATTATTTCTGATGAAGATGGACTTGTTTTTGCAACCAGAAGATATTTAATTATAGCACGCGAGAAAGCCTGTTTACTGTAATGGTATATCTGGAATTGAACTGAGCTTATACTGTGAAAAATTCTGAACGACATAAAAAGAGTCTGTAGCCTGCTTGACGCACCTCTGCTAGAGCCCTCAGAAAATGTTATTCCCTTAAGTGTCCTCTGCTTGGAGATACTGGGAAAATGCAAAAGCATCCGTAGGTTGGTGGATGTGGATCAAACTTTGAAACACAAACACTGCAGCACATGCTGTGATCTGAGAAACAGTCTCTGCAGAATCCATTTGTTGAAGAAAGAGGGAAAAAATGTCCCAATGCGGGATCAAACACTCAACCCTTGGGGTTTGAGTCATGTGCTTTACCAACTGAGTTAACCACACACCATGTCAGTCAATGAAAGTCAATATTATGGCTTATATTCTCATCCACCATCTAATGGTTAAAATATTGCTCCAATGCAAAACTTTTTTGCCAAAGTCTGCTGTATATTACTTCTTCTTCTAATGCACGTATTCAAAATAGTGATGAGTGTTTACACTTACTGAATTCTACCAGAAGCAGAACAAGAAGAACAAGAAAATAGTGACAAAAAGCACTCTGTAGCACTGTTTGTCTGTTTTCAGCTACTGTAGAAACATGACGACACAACGTGGCGACGTCCATGGAAGGGGGGACCCGCAATTATGTAGATAGTTTTCTTTATTGGTAGTGGTGACGTTTGCCATTTTGCTGGATAAAGATTGTCGACCTAAGCACGAGGGATTTGCAGAGAAATGGATAACAGTCTCACTGTTAACTGTCTTTACCCTGTCAAAGTTGTATTAAGTTACTACTTATACAAATGGAACGTGCTGCTGCTGCTGCTGCTTCATATTACAAGCTTTCATTGTCACAGGAGTCACAATGTGTTTTTCACTGAGGTTAGTGTTGAACCCAACTATTATTTTTGACTGACATCTTTATCAAAATTACTTGAGTTTGAGCTGCAGTGTAAACAAATTCACTAGCTGCTCTTTTGTTGCATTTCTTACAACGTAGCTCCTCCAGTACTGTTAATCTGCTGTATTAATACGGCAACCACGGGCGTAGCCAAATCAACAAGGATGGATATCTAAAGATTACAAGTTAAAGCAGCATGACAGGAGTGCTCACCTTCACTGCCCACACAGTCTTTTTGTCCCAAAACACTGGAAAAGAAAAGAAAAAACAAGAGAAAAATAAAGTAGTATATGACAAGTAAATATTTATAACATACAGCTTTTTATAAATGTTTTATATATTATTATATTATATATATTTTAAATTGTGAAAGCTGAATACTGAAACAAAGACATGAATGCTGCATGTGGGAATACGTGTGTTTTCTGTTAAAAACTCAAAAAACCCATGTCCTTTAAATCATAACAAATAGTAGTCCACACTGTTTCACAAAAATATACAAAAAGGCAAAATGTGTAACTTCTGTTTACTGTTTTGCACTCTAATTAGTAAAAAGAAGGAGGAATTAAATACGACAGGTTATGCTGTCGGATGTGGTTCAGCGGTAGAACGGTCGTCCACTTATCAGACAGAGGGTTGGTGCATGTCAAAGTGTCCTTGGGCCAGATACTGAAACCCAAATTGTGAATGTGTATTTCTGTTTCTGATGGCAGAGGCAGTGTAGCCTCTCCATCAGAGGATGAATGTAGTGTAAAAGCGATTTGAGTTGTTGGAAAGAATGGAAAGCTGTTATCTAAGTACGGAGCATTTACATTGTGACTAAGCCTGCAGCATCGAAGATGCATATTAAAAACACTGCTGAGATTAGATTTGGAAAAAGCAGAGAACCACAGCACTGTTAATAAAATTCCTCCAAAAACTTTGGGGTTGGTTTGTTCACAGACAAAGTTGGAGTTTTTGCATTAAAAAACGTCATAGCTACGATGCACTGCTCACAAAGTCAGAAAGTGATGCTACATCGTCTTACTGTATATTTTTGTTTGAAACTCAAACATTACAGCTGAGGGCCTGTTGTTGCCCTCAAACACTCAATGCTCTTTAAAACAGAATTGAAACATGTTATTGTACCAAAACCCCATTGTTGTTTCTTAGTATTGTAGCTTGTACCTGTTTTGTTGGATGTCAGATGAAGCTGTGCTTTTCCTCAGTTTTCTTCTTGGTGTTAGGAGGGATGGAGCTGCTGCTGTGAACACAGTCAGAAGGAAGAGACGTCTTTATAGAGGAGAACGAGACCATGGCCAAGCCCCCAGAGTGACACCATACTCTTATTTGAATTTATACAAATTCAAATTTCTTCTGTTGAATTTATTCAAAAATAAAGGTTAACAACTAGAGTAAGTAAAGATCTTATCAGTGAAGCTGAAGTACGGAAATTAGGATATCACTGTAGCACACCTTCATTGGTCCATCTCACGTGATGAGAGAAAAAAAAATGTGTAGAAAAATGTTTCATGATCACTGGAACCCATCTTACACTACGGCCAAAATAAATAATTAGAGAAAAGCTAAATAAATACTTGTATAAACAGAAACCTATAGATTGTAGTGCTAGTGAATAATATATTAATTTATATATTCATTAATACATTTTCCATCATGTTCTGTAAGTTATCTGGGAACATGTTCTGAGCCTCTAGTCAAAAGTCACGATGTCAGAGGTCACACAGTGGTGTGTGTGTGCCAGAGCCATGCAAATAGATTTTACAACTGTCAGTGGTTCAGTTCATTTGAATATACATTATCTCGACTGTGCTTTTACCATAGGAATGGTGGCACATGCATATGTGGAGGCTAGCAGCTCCGTTAAATATTGCTTCATTTTTGATTTGTTTGTTTTTTTAATTATTATTTTTTACTAAAAGACATTGCTTTATCAGAAACACACAGGATGTTCAGGGTTGAGGCTGACATCTTTTCAGGAATTGTGTGGGTCACAGGATTCCTGGGAACACGTTCTGAGCCTATGGTCAAAGGACAGTCCTGTGAGTCAGGGGATTCCTGTGGGAAATATCAATTTCAACATTCATCACAGGACTGGAACAAGACAGGAAAAAAGTCAATGGGAGTGGACAGTTTGCTTTCAGAACCAACAGACACACAGAGGATGCCATCTCTACTGCCCTCCACTCAGCCCTCACACACCTGGAGAAAAACAACACCTACATCAGAATGATGTTTGTGGAATTCAGCTCAGCATTCAATACAATCTCCTCCATGAAACTGAACTGCAAACTCAGCAGTCTGGGTTTAAATACAACACTCTGCAACTGGATGTTGGATTTTCTCACAAACAAACCCCTGTCAGTTCGGATTGGCTCAGCCCCGTCCCCCTTCACGCTGTACACAAACACACAAGTGCAACTCCCAACATGCAGAGATGTTATGAAGTTGCAGATGACACCAACTCTTTGGTCTCACATAGATCTAACAGCTCTTTGTAGAGAACTAAATCATGATCTTTGTTATTTGCAGGAAATAAGAAATATGACAGTGAGCTAATTAAACTCCATATTCATAATGAAGAATTAATCAAATCAATAAGATTACTAAATCTCTTGGGATTATGAGAAATATTTGAGATTTTGTACACAACACATGTTTCTTTAAATGATATTATAGTTTAATTGATCCATATTTAACATATTATGATGTTGTATGTGCAAGTACATTTCCAACTTGACAAAATATTGCTGCTCCAGAAAAGGTTTATTATATTAGCAACTTGTTCAAACCTATTGTACCATGTGCACCTTTTTATTTAAACTGTTAAGTCTATTTTTGACATCTACAGCCTTTAAACCTGTACATTTGTTTTTAAAGAGAGATACCTGCATACAGATGCCCACCTTATAGTTTTAGGTATTACTTTGTTAATAACAGCTCCTTAATTGTCCACCTAGACATACTAAAAATCTTCATCTTCCTCTGTATAAAACATCATGTCAGACTAAGCAATTTTCGTCCGTTTTCTCCATTTATACATTTGGGCTTATATATAAACCTTTATTTAAACAGGAAAAGTCCAATTGAGACACAGTCTCTTTTACAAGGGAGTCCTGTATAAACTAACATGGAACACCATGTGTTTGGTGTCTATGAGTGTGTAATTTTAAATAAATGAAATAAAATAAAATAAAGTTTGCAGAAGACACCGTCATCATCGGCCAGATGATTTGTCAACAACGATGAGACAAATATCAGAAAGGACAACAGTCTTGCAGAGAACAGCCTACAGGTTTACATCAGTGTTACACGCAGGAAAAAGGGTGTCCTGAAAACAATCAGAAAATGGAGATAAAGACACACACTCTTCTCCACGCTGGCTAAGAAAGCTCAGAACTGGCTGTATTTCTTAAGGAATCTCAAAAATGCAAAATTCTTATTCCATGTTATTGTTAACTTTTACAGAGGAGCCAGAACAGCCTGTTTAGCCTGCTGCCATCTGGCAAGAGATACAGACGTATCCATTGTCATACCACCTGACTTGGGAGCAGCTTCTTCCCTCGGGCTGTGAGACTCACTAAATGTATCATGCACTGTGTACCATGTACAATTATAATTTACAATTATATATTTATATGTAACATTTCCTTTTTGTGAGAAGCATTAAGGGAACTACACCAAAATCTTGTTAAAAAAATTAATCTAAATCTACTTTTTACCTTGTTTAATTTTGGTGTGTAACCAAATGGTCAGAGCGGCACGGTGCCTTCTATCTAAAAATTCATGTAAAACTGAAGGCTAGATAAAGATAAGGCTTTGTTACAGTGTCAGTTACACTGACAATGAGGCAGGTCTACATTTGTCCATGAACTTTAATCTAACAGAACGTTAAGAAAGGAAAACCAAAGTTCAGTGGGAAAGGATCCCAATAAATGAAACTGAGGTACAAACCTTCCAAAACCTGCATAGAAATACACGAAGAACACAAACGTAAACAGTTGCTGTTGTACAAATCAGCATAAGAGAAGACATATTAATTTCACAGACAATATAACTGATTTAAATTTTAGTTGATTGTCACACACTTTTTTTATAAGAAACTTGTCAATCAATATTGAATGAATATTTATGTTTCTGTAGCCTGAACAGCTGGTCTCTCCTGGTCTGGACTGGTAGATTTGTGGTAAAAGTGAAATCCTGACCAAACCCTGTTTTATCTTCGTTTTAGCTTAACTTAACACGGTTACAGTTCAGCACCACAAACATCATCTCATCCCCACCAGTCGTCTCTCTGCAGTCTGTGATGAACATCACAGTTGTTACAGATGCCGATGTTGGTCTGTGCCTCACCTGGTCTTTGGTTACTTCAAGTCAGTACAAAAGTAGTGTGGTAATCCCAAAGAGAGTAACTAATAATTAAGTAATGAGTAATTATTGAGTGGGTGATTCAGAGTTGATCAGTAACTACTAATGAAGAGAGTGATTCACAGATATTTATGAACTAATCATTATGTAATGATTCATTACTGTAGTATCTCTCGGTCTGTTCTCTGTAGACTCTCCATTATCATCTATAGAGCCCTCCATTCTGAGATTAAGGAACTACTTATTAGGAATTCATGAAATGCCAGTTTATTCCAGATTTGTTCCTTAGTAACTACTGACAATTTTAAAAAGTCTTACCAAACCATGTCGTATTTAATTTAGAAATCAAAAAGGGTTGTTATTCTTGAAATTTCACACTTGTGGGTCACCAGCTATTTCAAAACATAGGCGATGTACCAGTAACACTACGATACTCTCTCTTGCTACTGTTTTTTTTAACGTGCCAACAAACAGCATGGCTCCACTTACCACTTAATGAGAGTCTTGCTTCTACTGGGTGAGAGAAAGAGACAGAGAGAGAGCGAGAGTGTGTGTTTGTGTGAGAGAGAGAGAGAGAATGAGAGTAGCGCAATTACAGTGTTTTAGGGTAGAATACACTATTGTTTTATTGATTATGCGTGGATGTGAGAAAAGGTGGGTCTTACCATAAGACCCACAAGAAGAGGAACCAGACAGGCTATAATGTAAGGCAGAGTTTAAGAAGTCTGCTCTCGGGATCAGCTCGGATACACATGTATTTGTTTTTTTTTTGCTTAAAATCATCACTAAACTTGAGTTTATTTGAATTCTACAGCAATTTGTGTCTCATTGAAAAGAATACAATTTATATTGAAAGGACAACAGTTTAGCTAAGTCTAAGTCCCAGTTACTTCCCAGAGAATGAAGTATGAGAGTGAGGGCCTGTTAGGCATCTGGCCCAGTGCACAGCTTGTATAACAGTGTAAATTTGCTGTCCCCTCAAAATAACACATCACACAGCCATTAATGTCTAAACCGCTGGCAACTTCTGTTGCCAGAAGAAGGACACCCCTAAGTGAAAATGTCCAGATTGGGCGGGTCAATTTCCCTCCCCGGTGTTATGTGACTCATTAATGTTACAAGGTCTCAGGTGTGAGTGGGGAGCAGGTGTGTTAAATTTGGTGTAATCGCTGTCACACTCCCTCATACTGGTCACTAGAAGTTCAACATGGCACTTCATGACAAAGAGCTCTCTGAGGATCTGAAAAAAAGAATGCTTGCATAAACCTCGGCCACATAAAGATGGCTGAGGTTATAAGAAGACTGCCAAGACCCTGAAACTGAGCTGCAGCTCGGTGGCCAAGACCATACAGCGGTTCAACAGGGCAGGTTTCACTCAGAACAGGCCTCGCCATGGTCGACCAAACAAGTTGAGTGCACGTGCTCGGCGTCATATCTTGATATTTTCTTTGGGGAAAGGACGTATGAGTGCTGCCAGCATAGCTGCAGAGGTTGAAGGGGTGGGTGGGTCAGCCTGTCAGTGCTCAGACCATACGCCGCACACTGCATCAAACTGGTCTGCATGGCTGTCGTCACAGGAGGAAGCCTCTTCTAAAGATGATGCACAAGAAAGCCTGCAAACAGTTTGCTGAAGACAAGCAGACTAAGGACTTGGATTACGGGAACCATGCGCTGTGGTCTGATGAGACCAAGATAAACTCATTTGGTTTAGATGGTGTCAAGCGTGTGTGACAGCAGCCAGGTGAGGAGTACAAAGACAAGTGTGTCTATCCTACAGTCAAGCATGGCGCGGGGAGTGTCCTGGTCTGAGGCTGCATGAGTGCTGCCGGCACATGTGAGGAGTGTACTCAC